>CAJVRI010001529.1:600000-772500 GCA_911649635.1 Poeciliopsis gracilis | reverse complement strand
CTGCTGACCAGCAGAACTGGATCACAGTGAGGTGTCTGTTTAAATATATGCAATGAGCAATAACACTGTTATCCAACCAGGTTGTGCAGTGCATATCTATATTAGGTTAATGTAGCACAGGGCTGTTGCATTTTAGGAGCAGGTGACTGGACATTCCTGCCTGTATTAGGTCTGACAATTTACTGTGGGGGAGTAGCAGACTGGGAGAGCTGCACTGGCCTATGAAGAGGGAGGCAGGGAGTGAGCTGTATGACTAAACGACTCCAACCAGAAAAATCTCATTAAATCCTGCTTACCTGTACGCATACCTTGCTCCCGCCAACATCACCGAGGCAAACCTTATCTAATCAAGGGGGTCGAGTGTCACAGCCTTCAGCTGTCGCATATTTATACACTCCATTCTTCATTCAATAATGTGTTTGTCGGGTAGATTAATGGAGATTTTGCCAGTCAGCAGCGAGGTGTGTTCACGCACAGGCTACGGGAAAAGAGGACGGAAGAGGCGAACGGTAAAGGGGGACGGATGACAAAGGTGGGAGGAAAGGAACTGCTAATGGCCTAAAAAGACTAAGCTGACCTGTCACATACGATGCTCATCTGAACTGATGGCTGCCCCAGGGAGGGAGTGTCACTAACTGTCAGCCTGACTGAGGGAAGAAAAAGGAGAGAATATTGTCGGGAGACGGAGGTAGACATTAAAGGTTGAAATGAGGATGGATGTCGCAGGAGGAATGATTAACAGAGTAACAGCAAAAATGCAAATACGACCTATTAGGGAGTGGAAGGATGTGGTTTGTAGACAGGTGAAACATTTATACAGGGCTAGTTTCTGTCTTAGGCTAAGTTCACACTCCAGGTTTTGATGCACAGATCCCATTTTTTATTAATAGTTCATGTCACTAAATGATGCAACCGAAGTCAGACTCTATCTGTGGGCCAGTGTTAACGTTACTGTGTGATAGGAGAAGACCGTATCCTCACAAGATCATAAGAACATGAAGGAAGAAAGCACAACTAATTGTAAGACACTTTCTGTGAAGCACTGACTGTAACTTCATCACTTAACAAAAAGAACAGCAGGAAGTCAGAGGTTTAGAAAAACAATGATCAGGAATTAGGTTTGATGTCCAGCATTGACCTGAAGGGGCGGGGTCAACCCAGGGATCCTTTCTTCGTTCCGTTTTACACTTTACACCGTTGCAAGTCAGCAAGTCAGCTCACTTCAGTGCAGCCCTGGCCAAGATCTCTGTTGACAGCCTACTGTGGCTTCACTAATTCCAACACTAACACACAAAAAGTGGGCCCTTTTCTGCGATCTCTGCTCTTTGTGGGACTCAGACAATAAATGAACGCTCCTCTGGCTTCCAAAATGTCAGCTCTGTCACAAGACTCCAGAGGCCAGACGTCCTGCGCAACCCCTGACTCGCACGGCGCATAATCAAACACGCTGCCCCCGGGGGCTGCTGCTCGCTTTGTCACACTTGCTTTCTTGTTATTCATGTGAAGCAGGAAGAGAAAGGGGTTAACACAGTAAACTTACATCCACAAAGGCGCCTTTGTCACCTTGCTCCTCCGCTCCTTCACCTCACCCCTCTCACCCACCTCACCCCACCCAGGGGAAAATAGCCTTTTCCCTCTGATCGAGAATTGTTAGCACCCCCACAACATCTCCCTCCAGGGGGACTTCCAGCTGAAGAGGCGGTCAAGCGGCGCTGCTCACACCATTACCCTGCTGTTAAATGACCATGAGGCTGGACTCCCTGTCCAATGGACAGCTATGAAAATCTGTCCCGCTAAATCAGGCGAGGAGAAGTATGTGTGTGTGTACACATGTTGGTGGACCTCATCTAAAGGGGTCAGGTGGGTGTACAGTGGCTGTACTCACCAACTCGTAAACTGTGATTTGTAGAGCAGAAGAAGGAGCTGTTAATGCAGCACTGACTGAGGCAACAGGTAAAAGCATTGACCACAAGAAGGTGACGATTGATCACCTTTTGGTGCATTACACCAGTAGGTAGGGTTAGGGGTTAGTGGTTAGGTAGTTAGTTTTAATAGTTTCAGACTTTCCATTAAAGTTCAGCTTTAATGTCACAAGACATTGTGACTTTTGCTTGTCTAATTGAAGTAGTTTTGATTAGCTTGGCCAGTTTTCTATCAGTCAAACGAACCAGAACCAAACATGGAGAAGCAGCGCTCAGCTTCTATACACTTCAAGTTTGGAACAAACTTCCAGAAAACTGAAAAACAGCGGAAACACTGATTTCCTTTAAATCAAGGCTAAAAACCCAGCTGTTTAAACTTACTTTCAACCCATAATTACTGGAACATCAACCAACATATTGATGATTTTAACGATGGAAAAAGAAAAAAAAAGTGATTTCTGTTTCTGGTTTTCACAGTTGAGTGTAAGATGTATTATGATGTTTCAATGTTTTCTTGAACTGCCTCGTTGATAAAAAGTGTTAAGCAAATAAACTTCATCAAATTGATTGAAATGTATGGATTTAGTTTAGTTTTTATTAGTTATGCTAGTAGTTTGATTTTTTTTTTTGTACTTTGGTTCATTTTTTGGTGCCTAATTCTTGTTATCATAGTTATTATTCATTGGGTAATGAATAATACAGAAGATTACATTTTTTAGTTACATATTTTCTCCATTATTTACCATTTTTATTTATTTCAGTTAGCGGACATGTTTTCTCAGTTTCAGTTTTTGCTATTTTGTTCATTTCAGTTGACTATGATAACCCTGGTATTGGGCGTGTGTGTGTGTGTGTGTGTGTGTGTGTGTGTGTGTGGGGGTGTGTGTGTGTGTGTGTGTGTGTGTGTGTGTGTGTGTGGGGTTGCCAGCAGCGCTGAGAGGCCATTAGTTCAGTGTGTTAGGATTGGAAAGGAGAGCATCGACAGTCGGGCCGGGATAATCGATAGCAGATCTCTCATTCCCCTCTGCCATCTACAGTAATGGACCCACAGTCCAACACGACTCATCTACATCTCTGCATGCCAGAAAAAAACATGACGAGAGGAAGGCAGGGGAACGGATCAGCAACCGACTGCTGGTACTTTCTGCCTTGTTTCTTCTCTCTCTCAGCTTTTCTTTGCTGTTGTGGTCAGATGCTGGTTTCTGGTCCCTGTGGGACAAAAGATGGAGGCCAGAGTGGGGTTTGTTCGCAGCCAGCAGCCAGCAGGGTGGGGCCCTGATTACTCAGGCATGGTGCAACTGGACCGCGCTCCCGGGACTATCCCATCTGATGTCACCCTGAATGGGAAATTATTGAAACACTTGAACGTTTCAAGGAGAGAGTTTCTGCTTTTCCTCATTCGGCTTCGGCTGAGTAGAGACGTTTAGAACCACTTTATGAAAACGGCTTTTGGTAAACATTTAGCCAATATGTCAGTGAGTGAGTCTTCCTTGAGTGAAAATACCAAGCTATGACAGTGATAACTCAGTGATTTCAAATGAAGTTTAACAGGACAAGACATTCCTAAAAACAAGAAGAGATGGAGCTGTAGCGATGTCTGAGGGAAAACTAAGAAGTTCTGTTCGCTACATCATAGTCAATGTTTCACAAACCCCAATGTGAGGTCTGAAGAATCTGACAGAAGAAGCTAAGACTTCACTGTAGGTAAATGTAGACCTAATATGTCTTCTTGAGCCATTATGTGAACCAAACTGAACTTTTATGACATTCTCAACCAGGGGAGCACCGATAAATTCCCAGATTTTCTTAATTCGATGCTGCACACGATTAATCGGGATTAATCGTGTGCAGCATCGGTGATAAGCCTATTGCAATAAATCAGTTAGTGGCATGATACACCTCCAGATAATGGATAGTAAACTATTTGAAATAAATTGTTTTTACTATCCGTTACACACTTTAAATGTAAACAAACATGGCAGCCGCTGTGAGGACTGATCTATTGATCTGGATTCTAACTGTTCTGGGTTGCAGATCTCGGCTGCATCACTGTGTTCATGCTCTGCTCGTTACAAACTTATCACATCAACATGCTACTTCCCAATCCTACAGTAGCCTTTCAAAATAAAAGTCTTTCTACTACAAGATAAACAATCATAACATCAAACAGACCTCCTCACATTTTCTCTGCTCAGGTTTCACATTAGATTTAAAATGTGAAGCCTAAACATGTACTAATGTAGCTTTGTAGGTTTCAAACTTCATGTTGGCTGGTCATTAGTAAACACAAATATTTCCAAAAAGACAGATTTTTCTTTTCTTGTAAATGAGAGGACAGTGACTTCTTCAAGCCAGCTGAGCAGCAGTGTGCAGCAACTCTCTGGTATGTCCTCTCCAATCCAATTAAACAGATTTTCAAGCGTTGGAGCAGCATAGTGAACCACGTATCTGCTTTGAAACGAAGGAACTGCGGGGGTATTTCCCATTTCCTGCCTCGTGTCTGCTAAACAATTTCTTCCAACTCATAGTTGTGTGTGCTGATATGATTTGGTTGGACGGACATTAAAAAAAAAAAGACAGAGTCTCTTCTTTGTATACTCTGAGGACGGTGACCACCTTGGGTCACACAGCTCTGTGTTTTGCCTGTGAGTGGGTCCCTGCTGTGTCTGGGGGAATTCCATTGGCCAGAGGCTGACCCTGAACACTGGCCTTCCTGTTGCACAGCGGCCGTGTGCCGATGAAGCCGGAAGAAAACCGGTTCGGTCCGGCGACCGGCTCTTCTGTCAGCCTTACGGCCTGGTCTGAGTGGACGGAGATGTGTGTGTGTGGCCGGGTGTTTATGTGAGACGGATCAGCCATGACACCCGGCCTTTTAATAAGCTCAGCAGCGAGTGTGTCTGGCTGAAAGCTGCTGTGATTGATGTGGGCTTCAGCGCCATAAACACACGCACATGCTGACGAGTGCAGGAAGTGATGATCATATGTAAGCCTGACGCAATCAGCAATTATTAAATTAATCGCATGATGATTTAAAATGAGCTCGGTAATTTCCATTCTGATAATTAATATTTTTGAAGGGCAGCTTGGGTTACAGACCGATATTTTATTTGTTTGTGTTTTTTTATCTTTATTTTGGATATTTGAAATGTCTTCCAGTTCCAGTACAGAATGTCCTGTGAAAAATTGAAGCATATCTGTCTTCAATAGCGCAAACTAGCACTTAGTACTGAAACAATTAATTGGATTAATGGCGATTAATCGATTAATATGAGACGTTAACGCAAAGATAGGCAATTTTCTGAAAAACCCCAACAGATTCAGAGCAGTGATAAAGTCAGAACTGTATGAAATATATAAATATAGATAAAACACTTTTCCTTGTCAATATGTCTTATTCAAAAGTTCCCACATTGCAGTTTTTTTTTGTATATTAATCCATTTTGGAAACAAAATATTTATTTTCTTATTAAAAAAATATTTATTTATTTCCATCTTTTAACATATTTCTAATGTTGTATGGAAAAGGCAGAAGTAATCATAATAATAATAATAATAATAATAATAATAATAATAATAATAATACATCTAATTTTGTATAGCACTTTTTGAGCGTCCAAAAAAAGTCTGAAAAAGGTCAGAAATTAAAGTAGTATAATGAAAACACTAGAGAAGGGCCTTTTATATCTGATTAATCACAGAATTATCAATTGATTGATCTATTATTAAAATAATCTACAATTTCATCCCTACTTATATTATTATGTCATTATCATTGTATTAGTTTAAACTACTGACAAAGTAACATTAGTGTTATTGCAATAATCGTGACAGGCTTAGTCATATGATTAATCTGAGTGCTCTGCGCAATACGTTCCACATTGATAAGGTGGCACTTATGACTTTTATACATGAGAATGTTCTGGTTGTTTTTCTTTTGTCTTGCCTTTTTGAAGTTTGGAAGCGATGGAGGAGGAATGTTTTGGAGTCCCTCAACCTACAGCTGCTTCCTCCCAGATGCTTGGACTGGACATAAACAACAAAAACAAAAAGAAGGGAGTCGTAGATATACTTTTGGACCAGAGGAGCCGGCTCTTTGCAGCTAGCAGCTAGCTGCTGCTGTGATAGCTGGCTTTTCCTCGGCAAGCAGGCGGCAGAGCGCTTCCACGGGTTTCCTCTGGCTGAGCCTTCGCAGGCGAGGAGGAAGTGCCGTCTAAGGAAGGACAGGAAGTAGAGGGGGCTACCATGGAGCTGACACAACACTTCCAGTCCTTGCCAGAGGAGACAGAACGGTGACTACCTTCAACAGACGCAGGTCTGACTGAACTTTGACAAAAGCACCTGATTCACCCAGATTTAGAATGACTCATAATTAATCATCTCAGTTCATTTTAGTATGTTTGTTCTGGTTCTCATTTATTTAGCTGAAGAACAGCAAAGGCATTTATGTTAAATATCAGAGTAACAAACCCATAATTCAATTCTGTCATACTTTGCAAAGGTATTCACATCCCTAGAGCGTTTTCCACGCTAATCACATTACAGCCACAGACTTTAGAACACTTTAGAGATTTCATGAGAAAAACGTATTTATTTTTCATTTTCCTAAATAACAATCAGGAGCGACATCTGTATTGATTCCCCTTCGTCAAAATTTCTGAAACAACCTTTTAATGTCAGCTGCAGGTGTTTTGGAGTTCATCTTTACCAGACTTGCAATTCTGGAAGCAGATTATTTTTTGTTCATTCTGCTTGACAAAATAGTGACACTTCAGTCAGATTGGAAACTTAACTTTCACAAGCTGCTACAGATTCTCAACTTCATTAAAAAGACAGTATTATGTATGTTCCAGGGAAAAAGTGTCATTTTATGGCAGAATCAGATAACCGTTACCATCAGTTATTATAAAAATGCTGACCATATAAAGCATGACTTTGGAAGTTATTGACTTCAAAAGTTGATGCGTAGAAATTGGGCCTCTGTCTCTTTAAGAAGCTTTGACAGTCAGCCTTCAGAGAGCCAACACAACAATTAACCCTTTAACAACATTTACACCAGTGTTTCACAGAGAAGCAGGTGCTATAAAGACGTCACCAGAAATGCAGGTGTTTGCTACATGCTGCTGCCACTAGCATAATGCTGCCACCACCGATCTTCACTATGGGGCTGGCGTTTTAATTTTCAACTGGACAAATCAATTACATTTTTTTTCACAAAGTTTAGTACTGTTGCGTTGCAACGGCACCTTCAACATGTTTGCTGTGTTAGGGTGCATTCACACCAGCCCTGTTAAGTTTTAAGTTTGTTTACCGAGTTTAATTGAACTCTGATATGGACCAACACTGTAACTCTGGTTCGCCTACAAATATAGGTCTCTGTTTGGTTGAGCTGAACTCTGGTGCATTTCCATGCATAAGCTAACACCAAGCGGACCGGAGATTACTTCAAAAGCAAACTATAGTGCAGGGTATTCTGGGTAAAAACAACCAAAAGTGAGTCCAGGGAGAAACAGCTGGTGGTCTATTTCCAGAGACCAAAACGAAATCCTACCACCTCTAAAATCTGATGTTACTCCATTTTTGTTTACATTTTGTAAAGAAGGACGTTGCGCTCATGTCTTCAGATGTTTTGTGTTGTTTCCTTTAGTAGATTTTGATACACCGCCACCAAAGGCGAGGAGTGGGACAGGTTTTTCAATTAGTTTAGATGATTTGACGCAGTGCAGTGTGAAAGTGGACTGCATCAACTGAAAATGTAGCAAATGTTACTGAGTCTACTGGACTATGGACTGTGCTGCTCTGGTACGTGAAATCCCCTAAAACGTGGTTTGGAATTTGTGGTCAAAAAAGCAAAAACTGGAACAGTTTAGGGGTACTTACTTTTGTAAGTCACTGTACTTGCCAAGGTTAATCTAATCACTGAATATTGTTATTCCATTAGCCAATGTGCTTCACCCTAAGACCAGGTAGTGAACCAGTGAAGGCTGCCAGAACAATCTGGACACAGAATCTGACTCTGGAACATAACCCAACCAACACTCAATACACAAACGCTTTATAAATAACAACACATATTATTACCACATGGGCTCCAAATGCTAAGAGTGTGAGGCATGTTTCAGAAATCCTCAACCGCGGTGTGGGAACCCACCCAGCGGCCGCACCCAGCCCCAGTCAGACTGGAGGTGTTGCCGTGTGCAGCGGGAGACGCCGCCAGGGAACACATCAGTGCTGTGGTTCAGACGCCTTGCAGCCCAAACGTCCCCGTCTCTCTTCAGGGCTGCTCTTCTCTTCCGCACCAACGGGGAATCCATATGGGAGGCTGCGGCTGCGTCTGCAGCAGCCTGGAGTTATTCACCAATAAAAGCAGCTGGCGCCACGGGAGCCAGGCACGTCACCGCTAACACACACACACACACACACACACACACACACACACACACACACACACACACACACACACACACACACACACACACACACACACACACACGCACACACACACTGAACCGCCAGAGCAGGGATGTACAAAGTATGGGCCGGGGGACATTTGTGGCCCTTGATATGATTTTGTTTGGCCCCTGACTGCAGGTCAAAAATGGTGAAAAATGGGCCAGCAAGATAAAAAACAATTAATGTCAACAAAAACATTTGGAAATTGTCTTTTTCTTTCAATAAGGCAACGGACCAAAACTCTTTTTTATGTTTTGGTCTTTGATAATATACAGATTTTATTTATATTTAATTTATTGTCAAGCAGGTGCATTTAAAGACAAAAAAAAGACCCCGAAAACTCAAGTATATTATTCTTATGCCTTGTAGAAAAATAGAAAATTAAAATAGATGATGTCAAATTGACCAGCAAAAGATATCCTTTTAAAAAACTACAATCACCAAAAATGTGGACTTTTTTAGTTCCAACTCAACAGTAAACACAAACTGTTTGAATTAAACAATCTGATTGTGTTTCTGGAAAAACAGAATCATGGATCTAAAACTTCAAATGGTTTTTGCAGGCTTTCCTTGTTAAATGAAAGGCAACAAATTAGCTTATTATTTTGGGCCTGATTGAAGAAAACCACATTTTTAAAAGATCCTTTCTCAGAAATATAAATTAGATCTAGGTCAGTCTTCATTTGAAAACATTTACTGAATTCAGCCAAGCTTTAATACAGCAATAGAAAGCAGATTTGTTTGCACCATTTGGACTTTAGAATACAAGTCAGTGAGTAGTTGTTACCATAACAATAGAGGGAAACCAGAAAATTTGGAAATGATGATCTCAGTTTCAGCATATAACATTTTTGTGAACATATTTTAACTTAAAAGCGATGGATTAAAATTTCTTAAATTGTGGTTCAAATGTCCCTCAGACCCCACTTTAAACACCCTCCTTCTAAACAAGTTTGCATTATTTTATGGGTATTGGTGAATGTTCGTCAATAAAATAAGATTAGAACATTGAAGGTGTATTGTACTCCACAACACCTGATGGTGTTTATTACCATAAAAAAAAAAAAATTGGCAAAAATCACAATGGGTCAGGCTTTTTAAAAATTGGTTTTGGGCAGAAAAATTGCAATCAGTGCACTGCAACCCTGAAATCCCTGATAAAGCCACCAGTCTGTTTTTGTGTGAACCAAAAACATACCTGCAATAAAAAAAACCCCCAAATCAAAACGAAACAAGACAGCGGAGCTGGACAAACAAGCGGAGGTTAAGCTGGCAGATCTGTGGTCCTGTTAAAAGCAGCACTTCCAGCCTGGCCAAACAAAAGCTGCCTGATAAGCCCAGCGGCCGCATCACAGCCTTCCAGATTATAGATTACCATCAACTCAGCGGCGGCTGTGGACGGGGCACCTGCTACTTTACTGTAACGCCCCCCAGTCGACGGGGCTGAGGAGTCACTGCCTACCTGACCTGCACACATAAGCTTTAATAAAACGGGTGGAACAAAGGTGATATCTGATTACACTGGCTGTTTCTAAGCTCTGTGGTGATGCCTGAGTTATTTATTTTTATTATTTCTAAACACATTAAATTAATTCATGTCTGATCTTCAATCAGTTGCTGTGTGTTTACAAAGTTAGACGGGTTCTGTTTTAATTGGCTTTAATTAGTGTCTGGTGTTTTGTGTGTGAATGCATGCGTGTGTGCGTGCGTGTGTGCGTGTGTATGTGTGTAAACAGAGAGGCGATGGCACAGGGCCAGGATGATCGTCCCTGACGACTCTGTGGTGTTACAGTAAAGCGTCTTCCCAGCAGCCGTGTGAGGATTAAAGGTAAATCCAAACCGTCTCTAAAGCCTGCGCTCGCTTTAAAAGGCTCCTCCCAAAGTGTCGGCTTGGATTACAGCACAACTGTTTCCCCCCTGTCCCAGTCCCACCTCAGCAGGACATAAACACCTACAGGACACACTTGGACTGGTTGATAGCTGCCTGTCCAGTCTGGTTCACAGGATCTGCTGTGAATCAGCAGATCCTGTGGTTCACACACGCGGTGTGTCTGTGTATGCGTGTGTTTGTTAGCCAAAACACTCGCTGATGCCTCGCCTCCCGATTGAAGTCGCTGGTGAAGCATGTTTTTTATATTGTTTTGTTTTCATCGTAACCTTTAGCTTCATCCCCTCCTTCTATTGTCTCCTCTTCCTTTTTACCCAAAAAACAGACTCCTTTGAAAGTAACCCTGTTTGTTGTTAAGGTGCAACATGCTGACACTGCTTATTTTTTTTTTGTTCATCGCAGGATAAATAATTCACCATGGAGGCAAATTTTGGTAGATTAAGATTCTGTTTCCAACAATCTTTTGTGCAGGGCCAAATGCGATGATCTCTTGTAGAGTCTGTCAGACAATCATGTGTTGGTCCTGATTCAAGTTTTATGATGTTCAAAGCTTGGAATATAGTTAGATAACCAAACTGTGCCTTAAGTCTCCCCAGAACTTTCTCCATTTCACTGAGATGAAATTACACACAGATGAGTCGCACTGGATTTTATGAGCGGAAACAGTAATGATGACAAATGCATGCCACACTTTTTAGATTTTCAACAGTAAAAATCATGTCTCATTTTCTTACTTCAGAATTAAGAGATACCATGTGCTTATCCATCCTCCATCCATCCATCCATCCATCCATCCATCCATCCATCCATCCATCCATCCATCCATCCATCCATCCATCCATCCATCCATCCATCCATCCATCCATCCATCCATCCATCCATCCATCCATCCATCCATCACCAGTCAATCCCTTTAAATCCCATTAAAACACACTGCGGTTTCTGTTTGTAACGTGACACAATGTGAAATCGTTCTCCAGGTATGAATACTTCTGTGCGGCGTATTAACATCATATTTCCAGCAGTGCCATAAAGCCTGTGTTGTCACACAGTGTCAGAGGGCGTGTTTCATCCACGGCCTCTCATTGGTTATGTATGGAGGACTGTGTCCCTGCAGCCGTTTATCTCTGGAATGGAGGGATGAATAAAGGATGAGGGTGGAGGTTCTGTTCAGCACCTCTGGCTCTCTGCCTGGCGCTGGAGGACAGGAGGGGCAGACGATGGGGGGTGAGGGGAAAAGCAGAGGAAGACATCAACACTGAACGATGAGCTGCTGTTTGGACACTCCGGATTCCACTGAGTACCTTAAGTATACATGCAGCAGATGAGGGGGATTTTTCTGAGACGCTGAGAAAAAAAAAAAGAAAAAAAAGCTACTTGTTGACTTGGAGTCTGGTTCCATACGCCTCCGCAGACCTCGTCCCTTTGATCCACCTCAGAAGAAAATGAAAGGCGGTGGAAAAAACGAGAGAGAAAAAAGAGAAAACAGAGGACCAGCAACCTGAGAAAAAGAAGAAAAAAAGAGAGGGGGATCTAAGAACCAAGTTTGAGAGCTAGCGCTCTGAGGGAGAAGGATCCAAGGTAGCCATGGTTAGTGAGGCACTGTGTGACAGTTGTCAGTTGGCACATATAGAGGATTGTGAGCAGATGCTGAACTCCTGACGCTGCCAGTCTGCTGTACCTCCAAGGCAGCCGTAATGGCTTCCACCTGCCCTGACTTCCAGCAGCCAGAGAGAGCTGGTGGTGGCAGCAGCCAGCAGCACCTGTGCTCAACAGTCAGGTCACCACATCAAACCCCGCCTGCAGGAGCAGGAGGAGGGGCTCAAGAAACCACCAGTGGAACAAAAAACTAAACAACAGAAAAAAAAAGATTTTCTTCCTCTGCACTTGGATCATTGCAATGAAAAAGCTGCTGAGAAGCCTGAAGCTGTCTTGAAGTGTGGTTATTAGATCATCTTCGGCATTAGAGTGGTGTGTCTGCCTTCCAGTAGGCAAGGCTTCACACTAGCGGTGCACAAACTGCAGTTTTCTGGCCAATTACAAATCTTTCAAAAGCCTGACTTGCTGATTTCGATTTTGGGGTGCTAGGGTTAGTCCACTGGCAGCCAACCATGTTCTTTTTCTTTTCTTTTTTTTCATTTTTTAAGGATTGTTTTGGCTCTACTGACCAAAAAACCCCCAAAACTGAAGCAAGGAAGTGGGTCGTATGATAGTGGGAAGACATGTGGGAAAGGTCAACAGGCTGGGAACCTGTGACAGCCGTGTCTGGAACAGAGGCTTCTGTTCATGAGTCAGCGGCCTCATGAACACACAGCATTGCACCCAGCTCACCAAGCTTTTGTATGTAAAAAATGTGAAAAACAACTAAAATTCTGAAGTGCTCAAACGGCCACCATAATTTAGAAATAAGAGTGCGTGAGTACAATGGACACTGCAATCAGTATTTACTCTCACTGTTATGAAAAAGCTTTCTCAAAATAAAATAAATGTGCTTAGTCTGGTGGAGAGACAAGTAAAGCCTGGTGCCCCGCCAGGCTTATAATACACTGGATTTATTTTATAATAAGTTGGATTTATTTGCCTCAAATGTCACTAAATATAGCAATAAATTTGCTAAGTTGGCAACAATGCGGTGACTATAGTTAACCCCTGATATGCAGTCATGACCACGTGGGCAGGTCTGCATATCTGCAGGTGAGCAGTCACAAACTGCTTTGTGGTAAAAATAGTAGAAAACAGTTAAAGCAATAAAAACCACAAATAAAGAGACATGAGACTGAAATGGAGCGTCAACAACTCAAAAGCTACAGGCATAGCTAGAATCGAATATCCATGTGTTAAAATGACCTAGTCAAAGGTTCAAACCAAATCCAATTGAGAATATATGGTAAAATTTGAAACTGGATGTTTGTGCAGTTTGATGGAGATTGAGCTGTTTTGATGGGAAGAAGAAGATTTTATTTTGGTAGAGCTATGCCCAAAAAGACCAGAGATGGTCTTACAAAATATTGACTCAATGCATAAATAGTCTTGAAACTAGACTAGAAATTTATGTTGCACTTTTTAAATTTGTACTAGTAGAACAATGCATTAATAAAAGTTATGTATCCTGTGAAGTCCTCTAAATAACCTGTCAGTTTATGGTTCCGATGTGACCGAATGTGAAAAAGCTCTAGCAACACAATGAGTGTTTGCTGACAGTGGTAGTGATTTTGATGAGGCAGCACTTTTTTTCGTCTTTAAAGAAAATAAAGAGAATAATAAAAGCAGAGCCACATTCTGAATGTGGAGATGCTGAGGTATTTGAGGAGCCGGTGCTGGTGCCATGTGACCCGCTGTGAGAGCGTCTTATTTTAGAGTGGAGATAAGGTGTTGCCGAGAGAGGGAGGGTGGACATGGCAGAACTCCGCTCCTTTCCCCGGCCCGTCTCTCCGATCCAGCAACAATCCTCATCAGAACATTCATCCTGATTCAGAACATTTACTGTCCTCCTATTCCTGCACCTCTCTCTCTCTAGCACACACACACAGCAGTTTATTTAGCTGCCATGTTTACATTCCTGCTCAGTCAGCCTCTCCCCGGGGAAGATGACTGGCCCTGAGCCCAGCTCTCTCATGGCCCGGGTCAGACGGACGGCGGCGGCTTCACATGTGTGAAACATGAACACGTGAGTACAGTGGCGCAAAAATCAGCCCCGATGTAAAATACAAGATCTTTAAATCAGGGATGAAATGATCCAGGGTTGGTAAGAGAGGAGCGACGACTGGGCGGGGCTGGAGGTCCCTAATTGGACGGGGCCGTAGTGGGACGTCCTGAGCGCTCACTGGCCTCATCATTAGACTGACTGGCTCCTGCGGCCTCCGGCAGAGTGCTGTCTGCGAGCCCTAATGACCCGCTGAGTCACTCGCCACATTAGCCCGGCCCAGAATAGGCTCAAATAAAGAGAGATGAGAGGAGGGCGGGGACGTTTGGCGCCCCTGCAGTCATGGAAGACATAACTCTGTGCTGGCTGTGGACGATACACGTAGTTCTAGCTTAATTAGATTAAAACCTCTGTTTTATTAACCTGAGCAACTCCAGCCGACCAGGCAGTGGCTGAAAGTGCTGCTTAATGAAGACGTAATGAGCTGCGTCTCTATTACTGATGTGTGTAAATATTTGTCTGTTTTCTGCTAATATTGAAAAAAGACAATTTTGCCTTAGTGGTGTTTCCATTACATAAGAAATTAAATTTAAACGAGCTATTCATGCGATAAGTCATTAAAAATAATGACAGCGAAGGATGTAAAAAGTTACATGAATATATTAATAGTTCAGTTGCATCACTAACGCTCATCATCTATCAGCCAATCAGAAGAGATGTTGGCTTCTCAGTCAGGCATTGGAGCGACAAGCTCTGCCTACTTGGGAGCGGCTACGTAAGCAGCGTTTTGAGGAAATTGACGTAGATGATTTTGCAGAAAAGTGGTGGATTCAAGGTGACACAACTTTTTATGAACTGAATGATGCCATGATGCTGTGCTATGTGCCAGCTGCACATTGTCCAAAATCCCCCCTAAAACAAACATCACCCTACTACTTCCTGTCATCTTCTTCTTTTCCACCAGTAGTAACATCCTGTTGTTAAGCTCATGCGACTGATCACACACATCTATTTTATTGCAGCCAAAGAACCACCTTATCCTAGGACAGAAACTTTTTTTATAAAAAACCTGAGTTTTTTTTTTCTCCAAATTGGCATGTTTCTATTAAGCAAATTTATTTTAGTAATTTCAATTCATGCAATTATTTTGGTTAATGGAAACTCATTTACTGCCATTATAACCGCTTACAGGTTGATCTCAGACAAAAAGGGTACTTCCCAAAATTGCTTTGTGAGTGAAGGCCCTGCCTGGGACAGCATGCAGAGCCTGGTGGAGGAGATAGCTGAGGGTTAACAGGGCTGTAAAACCCACATGATGGCTGGACAGAGGACGGCTCTGTTCACTGACCACAGAAGGTAGGAGGAAGCAGCGGAGTGGGACAAGGACAGGGAGCGTTTTTGTGCTGCTAACCCCCCCTCCCCCGCCCCCCTAACCCCATGCACACACACACACACACACACACACACACACATACACACACCATCAGCAGACAGGAGATAGCAGTAAATCTCCTCCATCAACACAGCTTCTACAACTAACATGTGTCCAGGTCACACTGCAGGTGGAGACATAAGACTGGGTGAAATAACTTAGAATTCCTACAATTTTCCTAGTCAAAATTTTGT
Source organism: Poeciliopsis gracilis (assembly GCA_911649635.1). Lineage (NCBI taxonomy): Eukaryota > Metazoa > Chordata > Actinopteri > Cyprinodontiformes > Poeciliidae > Poeciliopsis > Poeciliopsis gracilis. The sequence continues at coordinate 756,971 of CAJVRI010001529.1, read as the reverse complement.
ATTTTATTTTATTTTTTTCAATTTCTAAAATATTCTGGATATTTCACCGGATACTTCTGACATTACAATCCACGTACAGTAGCTGGGCATTATTATGCATCGTTATTTGTAAGCATACAAAAACAGAACTCTGAGCTCTGCTTGTTTTCTAAAAAAAAATATCAATGTGCATTTATCTGTCATTACCTCAAAAGCCAATATTATAAATGAGTCACAGGGGAAAAAAAGAGTCGGGATGTATGAAAGCAAATGAATAAAGGAAATTATTCAAATATGAAGTGAAGAGTAAAAACACATATTGTTCCTAATAGCACCAGGTATACAAATACCAGCACTGTTACTGCGTTTAAGAAAAAATCAAAGTCAGGTCGCAAAGCAGTGTTGTAAGATTCTTAAAAGCAAACTGCATTTCTGACGATATGCTTGTGATTCAACCAGGCTGCAAGAGAGCAAGACTTTCAGTAGATAACATAAAGGCCGAATGAATCTCACCAAGATTCCCTGTTCTGTGCTGTGGCCCAGAAGGTTAACAAAATACATAATCAACAAGACAACACAAAGTCACAACGCAACAACAAAGTCAATAATATTGCAACAAAAAGTCATTATGCAACAATAAGCCATACAACACAACAGCAAAAGCCAAAACAAGAAAAGCTACAACAAACCAACAACTAGCTATGCTAACACGTTTAGCATATTTTCTGTTTTAGCATAAATGCTGTTGCTGCTTTTGCATTTTATTGATCATTTTATAAGTCACAATAAAATATTTTAAAACAGCTAAACGTGTCAACTCAACATCATTTTGTTTATTGTTTTAAAACAGTACAGTTTGATTTATATTATTTCATTAATCTAATTAATATATTTGAAATGCTATTTGAAAGCTGTTGTTCGGTTTCAGCTTATTTCTCTCACAGAGAATTAATCTGCTGAAATTAAAAGTGAAAGACCAAAAACTGCAGATCATCTACAAATTTTCAGTCAGTACATCTCTAATTTAAAAAGCCATTTCCATAATACACATTCATACATCATATCAATTTTGATCTTTTCCACCCTTAGCCATAGTTGGAAAATGATTCAGTCAAATCCCATACTTTTCAGGGCTGCATAGGAAGCATGATACCTGTCAGTCTTACCAACCAAAGCAGCTGAGACAAGCAGAGAAAGCAAGAAATAAAAAGAAACGTGTTGTACGTAAAGTAAGTGCAGTATCAGCCAGAACTACTCCTACCAAATCAATGCTGCATATTGATTACTTGTACACAGAGCTTATGCAACTACACCACTTCAGAGTACAATTATGGTGTAATCACAATCCTCCAGGGCTTTGCCCAGCAACGTGACAAAACTCAAAGCCTTATGAGTCTGCAATTGAAACTCTGGGAGAACTGTCCTTACAGACACACAGCTGTGTTAAATGTTAGCACAGCCCTGTGAAGGCCTCAATGGGGAGAGGTGGCTTTGGGACAACAAGTCGTAAATCTGAAAGTAATTCACAGCATCGTGGAGATGAACAAAATGTTTACGAAAATGGAGACACAATCATCGTTCTTCTTCTGCTACTCCTTTTTCTCCTGACCCTCCCTCCTCTCCCTGAAACCCAACACAGAGCCATTTCCACCAGGACCATGACGTGAGCTCAGAGACGGCCGTGCTTAATCGATAGTGCCAGGTTGCCAAGACGACGTTGATTTCCTGTCGCCGGTTTTGCCGAGCGCCGGTGATTGCGCCGGGTGTCTGTTGCACCTGCCGCCCTCTCCTCGCCCCCCTCTCCTGCTCTCCCACCGTCTCATTGAGCTCTCCTCAACCCCCGCCTCCCCACCTAACAGCATATAGCCACCACACACAAAGGGGGAAGACAGATGTACAAAGGCCAAAGCAAATCACACCCCAGATGTTGGCAATGAACATTGGTGTTCATTGAGGGACATCCTCAATGAACACCAATGTCTCGTCGTTCCTTGACAAAGGCGCGCTTTGACAGCTATCACGTCCACCTTGCATGATGATGTCAGTGCACCTGGGGAGCATTTACTCTTAGCACCCTCCCTGTCCCTCCTGCAGGAGGGGCTGGCACCTCCAGTTTTTTCATTAATGGAGAGCTCATTAATCGTGTCTGATAACGAGGATGTGGGACAGGGACATGATTAAGGGGATCTCTCTCCTTTAGCTGGGCGCCCTTGGGGATAAGCAGCCCTGCATTTGAAAATGTGTCCATGCGTGTGTGTGTGCGTGTGTGTGTGTGTGCGTGTGTGTGTGTGTATGCGTGTGCTGCATGTTAAAACAGGGACAGGACACGCACATCAGCCACTATCTCACTATCTATAGGACATCTGCAGGATAGGATACTACACATGTTTTCCTTTCTGCAGCCAGGGTTGGTTTTAGTCACTTCTGTGGCCGCTGAGGGTTTGCTCAGCCCTGAGTGTTCATTCACCTTCACTTCAGCCATCGGGTTTGCACTTAGTTTGTCATAAAGTTATGGGTTCACAGTAGAGGCACATGGAGAGGAAGTTTGTATGGAAAACAAACCTCTATCAGAGATCTGCTCTGGGGAGTTTATCAACTAATCCTCGTAGAAATTGACAACTTTCATCAGACTAATGTGTTTTATGGTCACGATCTGATGTTTGTATCTAAATCTTTATAACTGGATTGTGCTGAAATGAACTGGACTGAGTTGGACTAAAAATCATTCCATGAAACAGAACTGTTTGTCTTGCAAAGTATCTTGACATCACAGTCGTTGCGAATTGTTACTATATTCAGAATTTTGGATGTAAAGGTTTACATTCACATAATAAATAAATGTCTATTAGAGTTGTTAAACTGCATGTAGGTTTGAATCTCATAGCATGAAGCATGCTATGAGATTGTTATTATCAAACAGGCCTCGGGTCAAACAGTTGTTCCCATATCCAAAAGGTTAAAAACCCTGTTCTATAGCAGAGCAACATTCAATTTGTTGACTATTTTACACTGGAAAATTCAGTTGTGACTTGTCCTTTGTTTTGCTTAAAATTTAAGACAGCTTAATATAAACCAACTAATCTTATGTTTTGGGTTTTTGTTTTTTTTTTACACTTTTTAATACATTGTCTATGTTAAGCTGTTGACAAATCCTGGGTTGTTCCATGCAGGCTGCTAACTCAGAGCTTCCTTGGTAACAAGAGTGGTTTTCTTGTCTGTGATGGTTATTTTCTGTTCAAAGCAAGCAAAGAAAAAAACCTAGCATTTGTTCCCTTTTCCTTTACTCCTGAAAATGTACCAAAATGTGACCCAAAACCAAGGTATGTAGTGGACTGTGGTTTATGTGGACCGTGTTATTAAGGGTGCAGCGGTTGTACAATTGTGAGCTGGCAGTGATTGTGTTATTCATTTATTTTTCCTTTGATCTCAGCAAAGATGATAACATTCGAGCCCTTTATCACAAGTTTGCAAAAACGAGACGTAAAACCTTCCATCTTAGTGCAAATAAGTTTAAGAAGATTATTTTTAGCTAGGTAGCTTTGTGACTTTGTGATGTTTACCTATCCATGGAAAATAAATCTTGTTGGTTTTACACTAACCTTTGACAACTGGAGCATCTGAGTCAGTGTCTCTGGTTGCTGTTATCCTGTTTGCTGATTCAGTGATAGAGGCTCAGTGTCAGAAAAGTTAGAGTAGTATCTCAGCAAATCCACATTGTATTTATTGTGATTTGTTGTTTAAAAGAGACATTTTGAAGCATCCATAGTATGGGACAAATTCATGAGGAAGAGGTCTCAAACTTTACGGTTCAGTATCGATACTGCTAACATTTTTCTTTGTACTAGTCCTACAATTTAAAGTCATTTAATAAAATGCCAGACAAAGTGCTAAAAACACAACACTATTCCCTCATTTGAAAGGCAGCAAAGTTTTTGAAGATAATCTCATCAGAACTTTAGGCTCACTTTAAGATGTCTGACTGCAGCCTGGCTACCTCAGCTGGTAGCGTGACTAATTGGCCAGCTAATTTCAGCTTGTCACACTTCTGCTGATGCCCTCTAGTGAGCTGAATGGTGTATTCTGCAAAAGAAACACATCAAGCTAACTATAAAATTATTTAATCGTTACTCAATAGTCCATACTTCTAAGTTTCAAACTCAGACTCGCAGTTAGTCATAGATAATATCATAGTACATAAAATTTACTTCTGTAGAACCTACTACAGACATTAAAATGACAAAGAGCCTCGTGAATACACAAATATTAGAGAGATAATATACAACAGCTGGTATAAAATTTTGCAGGCCAGTTAAGAGCCTGTGATGTAACAATAACTTTCTGGAGTTCCAAGGAGCAGTTTCGTCTCGAAGGCGTCTGAATGGCTGCGACGGGAGATGAAAGGATTTCTCAAACAGAATTGAAGCCACAATCAAGGTATGTTTTTGATGAGGGAAAAACATGATATGATGTAAAGCTAAAAAAAAGTTGATTTTACTTAGTATTGCTCGTTTAAAAGAGTCAGAGACAATAATAATCAATCACCTTTTCTGTCTGTAATTACCATGCAACAAAAAGCAGGATTTTTGCCACAGCTGAGCCCCAGCCGGTGTGCCATTGCTGGATGTAACTGATCCACAAACACAATCAGGATGCGACTGCATCAGAGCCAGAGAGCAGAGATCAGCCTGTACATACATGAGGGCTTTGTGGCGCTGCCATCGTTTAGTCTTACACTCACATTAAATCCAATCTGTCTGGACCAGGACCCTAATCCCCTCTCCACGGCCACGCAGACAGCAGACACTAATCCTCCATATTTGTATATTAATAGCAAACAGCCACTGAGGGGCCTCCCTATATGTTGTGATGTATGTTTTATTAATCAGTTAATCTGCTTGTTGATCACAAGGCTTTAATAAAATGCAGCCGGCCCTGCCTGAGGGATAAGCTCCCTAAGGACGGTGCATGCCTCAATCATCAACAATAAACAGCTTTACATCTACGTTATCTGTCATGGGACAATACAGTTATTAGTCCTCTCAGCCAAGAGGACGTAAAGCTTTCCTCAAATTCCTTGGCACTGGAATCACGTACTGAGACGTCCGTCTAGACGCTGTGTCACTGCCACTGTCCTGAGTCCACCTAACAGTCAGGGAGGCCGATCGCTTAGAAGGACATTAGCTGCCCGAGTCGGACAGAACGATGGAAGTTGATTAGACATTACCACAGAGGAAACCTCACTGCAAAAACTCAAAATCGTACCAAGTTATTTGTGTCCAGTCTGTGGTGTAAATACTTTAGTACACTTTAAATAACACCAAACTAATTTGCAAGCAACTTATTAGCAGGATTTAGAATCTTGTTTTAAAGTAAATCACTCCTTAATATTAACTTCCACTGGAAAGTTATTTTATAGGCTTTAATTTAATTTGAAGTTATGTTTTGAAGTGCTTAAGACATTTTCTTAAGCACTTCAGGTTATAAGAAATATTTTCTTCCAGTGGAACTAACACTGTTTCATCAATATTAAGGAATTATTGACTTTAAACAAGCTCTTATATCTTGCTGATAAGCAACTTGTACAGTAGTTTTGTCTTATTTTTACTGAAGGGTCGCCATTTATTGCTTTGTTTATAATTTATTGTGGTAATGTTTGAAACTGCCCAAAACTGTCTGTATTGTTGGTGTCATTTTTGCTGTTTTCTCCGCTGTTTGTTCAATGAGAGCATCAATAGATATCAGTCAATTTGAAAATATGATTAAATGCAGTTGCTGGGTGCTGATAGGTGATATGAAGCAAACTTATTAATGTGCCTGCTGTCCTAAAGAACTATATTACATAGGTTTGTTTTTCAGCAAAAGTATTTGTGCTTGTGGAGCTTTGATTGCTGTGCCATGCCGTTACCTAGAAAAGTAGTAATAAATAGTTCTTATTGTCACATTTATTGTTATCACAAAAGTACCAAAGATATCATAAAACTTATAGTTCACATCACCAACCCCTATTTGTACTAGAAACTAGACAAGAAACACTTGGTAAAATCTAGTGTTTTTGCAGTGTTCCTCTTCATTGTACTTGAATGTAACTTCAGTTTGTGTTATTCTGTGCTGTAGCAGCGAGACATGTGGCGTAGCAGGCAGAGTTTTATGGTTTCATCAATCAAAATGGCTTCCATGGGGTAAACAAACAAATAGCTTTTAAACATCTGGCTAGGAGAGATAGAGGGAGAATGATATGGGGCCCCCCGGGGAGACCGGAGGTTTTCCTTGGAGATCTCTGGATCAGAACAGAGGAAAGGAAACTCATCCCAAAAGAAAAAATAAATAAATAATGAGAGAAAGTTCACGTTCAGGTCGGAGTTAAAATAAAGACTGGCAACATTCTCAGCGAACTACATTTGGCAAACTGAGTCACCGCTGGATAAGAAAAAAAAAGTAAATAAATAGAGAAAAACAAAGTATCCAACCATGTGACTCTCACGGGGTAATCTCATGGGAACATCCCCCCGTCTCAACCCCACCCTCTAGAGCTCCCCTGATGGACTGTAACAACAGGAAGTCGGCCAGGCCTGCATCATCCCACCACACCCACAGATAACCCTCCCCACCCCACCCACTCCCCTCCTTCCCTCACACTCTCTACCTCTAACACAAACACATGGAGGCCGTCCTGATCACAGATACCTCACCGGTCCCGGGTTAATCCCTCGGATTGCATCCGGTGTGTGACAGAGTCAGTGATGGCACAGAGGCAGTCTGCGACAGGGAGTTGTGGGGGGGCAAGGTTGAAGGCTGGCAGCGAAACAAGAAGAGGCCGAGGCTGGCAGGAGGGGACTGAATGGGCCTTGTTTATCTAGGTCCCTATGGGAAGTCAGGACACTGCAGTGAATAGGAGCCAGTTAGCAGCTATGGCATAATAAGAGCAAGGGGGGGAGGATGGGGGTTATTGGGGTGATGGAGGCCAGGGGGGTCATTGAAATTCAAGGCAGACTACTGTCGAGACAAACCACCCCTGCCAGCTGGGGTAGAAACCTAAAGGAGAAGGAAAGTGTTTCCAGACGCTAACAAAAAAAAAAAAAAAAATGAAAAAAAACAAACAAACTAGCTAACAAGGTTTATGGGTCATGAAGGTAATGTGAAGTAGTTTACAACACCTAAACTGAAGTGATCTGCTTCAGACATCATCGGTCATGAAAAATTATTACATAGTGCTTATCAGTTCTCCTTCACAGTGACCCTGTAAAAGTGGGGAAATTTTGTTCAACAATAGTGTGTCTGAGCCGATTATCACTATCCTTTTATACCACAATTTGAAACACTTATTGTTTTTAGTACAGCTTTTTTCACTTTGTGCAGAGCAGAGTAAGGTATTATTTGTCAATATGGAGTTTGCATATTCTCCCAGCGCATATGTAGGTTCTCACTCTTGATATCTTCCCACAGTCCAAAACAATGTCACCCTGTGATAATCTGGATAAATTAATAATTTCTCTTGAAGATTTACAACAAAAAGATGGAATTCAAAATATTTTTTTCTAGTCTTGTTGTCTATAGCAACCACTAATTATTATTAATATTATATTATGTCCACTCAGCAGGCAAGTATGACCATATCTGATTTTTTTTTCTTTTGTCAGTATGTGTCCTGTATCTGATATCTTCATAGCATCATCTGAACAGCCCAATTCTGATCTTCTGATCTTTTCACCCCAAACTTTGTCTGACTTTTACACCACCTGACTACCCATCCAAACAGATTCCTCTAAAGAAGTTGTGGCCAATGCTCCACAAAATGCCGTTGCTTTTAGTTGTGATGTCTTTTTTCTTAGCTTTCTTTGTCTTGTTATGATCTTGTGATGACATTGTTGGCTACCGTTGCTCAACAATTTCAAAATCGATCCATAGACAGCAGCATCCATTTTTAATTATTTCTGTGCACAGAGCACTGCTGTATGAAGTTCATACGTTTAATTAGTAGTATGGAACACCCATGCAAAATAAAACAATTTTATTTCAGCAAAAAATTAGAACTGTTTTAAAGTTGCTTTGGACGCAAAGGTGATACGACACTTCTGTGCAAGAGGTGACAATCAGTAAGAGTTTTCTGATTTTAAACTAGCTTTAGCATTCTTAAACCAGGGATTAGTATGTGTATTACCTGGTAGATAGCGTTCATGTATGTATTCCTTAAAATCTAAAACTCTAACGCTAAGATTTACAGGATACCAACATTTCCAATTCCAGTTTGTTCTAGTAGAGTTGTTGAAAAGTCCAAAACGTGAAACAGAAAAACTTTGCTTTTCTCCAATTAGCTCATTTAGCTCATTTTTACTGGGCCTGAATGACTCTAAGCTTTGTCTTGACGAGAAAAAGAACTCAGTTTTCATCACTCCATAATAATCAGATACACAACATATAGGTATTAACATAGGAATCGACTGATATCAGTCATTTTCAACATGGTTATTGTTCGATAAATAAAGCCAGGTTGATATTAACAGCTGATGTAATTCCGTCTTGTGATTGTTTGTTTGGAAGGTGGAGTGGTTATGTGGTATTTATTTGGTGATATAATAGTGCTAGTGATGCAGCACAGGATTGTGGGTAGTTTAACTGAAGCAGCAAAGCAGGTCAAGTCAGAGAAGTGGTGTTTTTTTCAAAGTGTCAGAAGGGTATTAAAATATATGATAAATATATTTTCGGTAAATATCAGTTGTCAACCATAAAAGCAATTGTATTATTGAATACTGATAAAGGCCCAAATTTCCATACTATGCATTCTAGCAATATTATCCATAATAAAGAGTGTAGTTGTCTATTGTAGAAAATAGAAATCAGTTAAGTGCCGTTCATGGGACGTAGAAAGATTCGATCAAGTGGCTCTTGATTTGAAGCTTGTCAATGACATAGAATTAATATAATAATAATATAATAATGGAAGATTACTTAACAAACACTGGGGATGATAGGTGTGTTTCTGTTTCAAATTAAACACAAGTTAAACCAACAATTTTGTTTTCATTTTAATTTATTAACATGAAACTGTAGTACCGTATTTCCTTTACCATAAGTGTGGAGGCAGCCTATATCTGAAAGGGCAAGTTCTTTTTTCAAAGCTTTCATGTTTTATGCCCCCCTCGGTTTGTGGTTTCCACAGCCCCTGATCCCTGATGAGGATCCCTAAATAGGCTGCCACAGGTGCCGGGGGGCCGGCCGGGTGAAGGAAGGGGTCGGTGAGGGGATGGAAGGGGGGTGTCCTGGATGGGAGCAGGTCTGCAGGAAGCCTCTTGTTTTCACAGAGATAAAGGGCTTTCAGGTTGCATCCTGGGCCGTAATCTCTCACGCGCTTCCTGGTTTTGTTCACGGTGAGGTAAGAGAAAATGACAAACTAACCTTCGCCCCGAGAGGCTGATCGATAGCTTCTGATGAGGCAGGATGTCTGCATGTGGGTGCGTGTATGTGTATATGTGTGGATTTGAGGAGCAGAAAATGACAAATACAAAGCGCCGGTTTCATTTTGAGCTTTGTTCATTAACGGGCCTTGAGCAGAGGAAGATTTATGGCTTCATTTATTCTGAGTGCTGCTTCATTACTGATGAGGATTGTAAAGGTGTGCATAGAAATTCTTCTCTGACCTCTTCAACTGCTTTTAGAGTACAATTAACATTGTTCCAAGCTCTTACATCTTAATTACAGAAAAGATAACACTCCTTCCTTCAAATATAAATCCCCACTTAACCAGTCACTTAGAGCTGGCCTCGGGTTTTGTAGCGATCCACTTAGTAAAAACAAAATTTGCATAGACGTTTTATGGATAAGTTAGCCTTGAGGATAGTGAGAACCTCAGAAGGACAGCATTCACATTTTTTTTGTGTTTCACTGTTCTGAACATCTACCCCACCAAGATCTGCAGCTGGGGGAAACTTTCAATCGTTGCCCGTCTCTCCTTGCTCTGGCTGCAGTGCTGGCTCACTCAGATTTTTTGTCAGGTGTTATTTATGAGTGCTGTATAGCTGAGTTGCTGCATGCCTTCAGCACCTGCTGCAGCAGGAGGCAGCTGCCGGGGAGAGAAATGACGGGACTCCGGAGGTGGAGATGCAGTGGCATATTGGGAATTCATACTGGGACAAATGCATGTGTTTACTGGGGATGAGTGTTCAGTAATGTCCCCGGCAACATCGTTAAGGATCTTGTATGATTTCAGACATGATGGCCGTGCTTCAACGACCTGTCAGCAAACATTTTGAGAAAGAGGAAGTAAAGAAGGTGTTGGTGTGTTTTGCCTGGAAACACCTGAATGTTGGTAGGGGTGAGCTAAGCCAGGACAGGTGTGCTAAGAGGAGTTGAAGGTTGCTGGCTCAACGCCAGCTTCCACAGCCTCCCTGTAAATCACCTGCATTGATACAAAGCATCTTCCCACAGGTTTATGACATAAGACCTACATATGGAGACAGCACATCACAATCTAAAAGGCATAACTGTGTCAAAAGGTATGTGATGACAATAAGTCTTATTCTGAAAATACCCCCATACCAAAAACAGTGTATGACAGAACTGCAAACCAACTAAGACATGGACATCCAGTGCAAGTGACAGTAGCTCATGATAACTCTGAATTCAATTTGAACCCGTCATCACTAAGATGAAAACATGGTAGTGGCAGCGTCATGCTGTGGGGTACGCTTACTCTGTACCCAGTACTGCCAACCGGGTCTAATTAATTTCTACACCATACTTCCAAAGGGGTGCACTGATAGCAGTTTTCTGGCTAATCACTGAGCTTTAAAAAGCCTGACTTGGCCAGGTTAAAAAAAAGTACACAGAAGACTAACAAGTAATTTTCCAGCAAGACAAAAGCTTGTTTTAAGAAAATAATTCCTTTAATATTGATTTCATTGGCAAATTATTTCACTTATAATGAAACATTTTCCCATAAGTGAAAATACTGCCAGTGGAACTAGTACTTTTTTGTTTTATTTATTTATCAATATTAAGGAATTACTTACTTAAAACAAGCTCCTACTTTTGGAGAAAAGTTACTTGTAAATGAGTTTTCTTTTAATTCTAGTGTACTAAGATATTTGAAGTAGAAGCTACATTTTGTGGTTTTTAGTGTTCACAGCAGAGCAAAAGAGGACAGCAGGTGATTTTCAGACCTTTGTGGGGTAGACAACATGGATTTCTCATGTTAGGTTTGACCGATTGCCAATCACTGAAAATTAGGAAAATCCAGCCGATTTATCAGCCCACAGACTTGTCGGTGCACCTCTACGATCTAAACATCATCACATTAATCCCAAAGTATTATTGTCTGGCTGATTTAATGAGTTGTATGATTCTAGGTCGAACTATAGTATTTTTTCTGGGGTGCCTCCATCATTCTCCCTTTACCTTTGTGTAGTTCCATGTGTGGGGGACCTCAACGAATCACTCATGGGTTAAATGGGGCAAAGTGGATGCTGCATGCTCCCCTCCCTCTTGGTTCAGCCTGTCCATTCTTCTCTCATTAATCCTGTGTGGATGTTTATCCATGTTGACATTCAGCGTCGCAGTCGGCGTTCCCTCTGTCTACGAAACAGGGTGACTAAGGATTTTCTTTTTTCTCCTGCAGCAGCTATCATTAGGCCTGGCTTGTTCAATAAGTTTCCAGGACGGAGTAGTGAATCTGTTAGTCACTGTGGCCCCTGGGACGTCACGGCAACGCTGTGCAACTGCGATCGGGATGTGAATATGAATGTGTGGCCCCTCAGGAGGGCCATTATCAGTTCTGTGTGCTATGGAGAGGAAAATCAATACGGTCATCATAAAGGGTTGGCAAAACGCCAGGCTAGGCTGTTTTCAAAGCGCCAGGCATGACAGTGGATTAGTCTTCATCTCCTGTCATCTCGTTTCATCGACGTAGACAAACATGCCGTGAGACCACCGTAAGGTCAAGCCCATCTAAAAGGCATGAGACATCCAGCATGTAGTGGAGGTAAGAAGACTAAAGCAATCAGATGGTCTGAGCTCGAGCTACAGCAGAGGGTTGTGATGGGAAAAGCTCCTCGCCGTGCCCGCCTTCTGCCTATTGTGTCGGTCCGGTCTTTCTCATTAACCGCTCCACTGAGGACCCCAAGCAGGGAGGAGACAGAGGGGGTGGTCACAACGCAGGGACAAGGAGGAGTGTGCAGACAGACCCGGAGGGGCCACCAAACACATGATTAAAACACACGTCTCCACACTGCGCACACAGTATCTGCCTCTGCACGGATGGCAATTTGAACATAATCTTTCCCTCAAGTACACATGCTGCTGAGAGTATCTGTCAGGGAGGAACCGAGGGAGGGAGCTGGTGACTAATATTGGGTTAGGGAAAATCAGACGAGAATAAAAAGATGTCGTCTCGCTTGTCTCCTCAGTAAAGAGACCTTTCTGCTCATTTGGTTTAGATTACACAGCTAACTGAGCGAGGATCTGTGTTTAGGGGTCAGCACGTTTTTCTGGACCACCAGAAGCATGTCGACGTAGATGTTGTGTCGCGCCAGGCAGGCAGCTCCGATTTCTACGCCACCAAGATGATCTTTTGCACTGTGAGGGGGGTGGGCTATTTACGTGGCTATTATGGGGTGACTGTGTGACTGTAAAAAGGGGAGGAGGATTGGGGGAAACGGTTAGGTATATCGGCTGTTCAGAGAGCTGAGGAAGCATAGGAAGCCTCACATGTACAAGCACTAATAACAATAGTTTTGCTAATGCTAAACAAAAACTTTTGAAGAAGTTTTTGTTTAGCAAAATCCTTTCATAAAGAAGAGTTACCCTAATCCTTCTTTATGAAATGTAAGCAAAATTGGAACAGTGTCAAATTTTAGCAGTTGTAGGATTCCTCTTTTGTCTTTGGCTGCGTGCCATTTCTCCCGCTAGCGCTAGACAGGCGTCTTTGTTTTGGTTGTATTTACCCAGAATGCCTTGCTCTGTAGTTCATTTCCTGCTTTTGGAGTGGACTTTGGTTTCCTTGGCATTCTCATGTGCATTTCAGTTCATTTCAATCAAGCTGAGATATGTTTTTAGATGAACCAAAGTTTGCTTTTTTGGTCCGCCTCAGAGTTCAAAGATACATTCACACCTCTCCGAACAAACCGGACGCGATCTAGACAACTGAACTAGAGTTTGATTAAAGTGAACTAAACGGGACTGTTGTGAATGCACCTTAAATTGAATTCAGAATCTTTATTTGGCCAGTCTTGAAAACACATGCTCAGATGTTTCCATCTGAATGAGTTTTTAGGAAAAAGGACTGGGAAAAACTGTCAGTCTTGCAAAAGTATTGTTGCTTGTGAAGATGTTCAGATGGTGTGAATGCTTCTGCACGGCCATGTAAACGGGGCAGATTAAGAGCCCTGGATGGGACTGTGTTGATATTCAGGTGGAAGCCACAGTCACATTGAGCCTTGCAATGCAAGTTCTCAAGAGGCCTGGAGACTGCGTGAGAGAAGGATTTAAAAAATTCTGCAAACGTTCCACGGATTCCACCCTCACAGGGACCTTTGCAGAAAGAATGGGTCATATGCAAATGGCGTACACTGTGTGGTGGAGAAGTTTCCCACAAGCTGAGTGTGAAAAGGGTTCTCCCTCCCCATGCCGGGCCTGCTGAATGGTCCTTTTCTTCTGCCGCTCAAAGTGTATGAGGTAGAGCAGGCGAACTGCAAAGGTAACTAGGCTCTTTCTCCTCAGGCTCCCCCCTTTACCAAAGCCCCCCAACTCACAATGGTTCATTTAGCCATTCAGCCACACAAACCCCAATAAAGCACATCCGAGCGCAGTTAAGGGGGTTACTGAAACTGACTCGGGGTTTAAACCTCCCTCTTTATGAAGGGAGAGCACCTTTTTATAGGCTAATGCTCTCCTCCTCCATGGGTTAGCTAATCATTAAGCTGCCTCCGCAGAGATGCCAGTCTGCCCATCCATCACCCAGTTTGACCAGGAAACCTTTTCCCATCTTCACGAGAACCAACTTAGAGGCAACACATAAGAGTGGATGGCTTTGACCACGACATGCAATGAGTTGCATATCATACATCGCATCTGCCAAAGCAGACGCTTCCCCACTTGTCACCTGTTGTACCCCCCCCCCTCCCTTGCTTTCTCCCCCAGCCACTGTTCTTCTGCAGGGCACAGGGAGCTCCCACTTTAAAAGAGGAGGGGTCAGAGTGGAAAGGAAGGGAGCGCAGAATCCCCCCGTCATTGAACAGACTTAAACACAAACACAATTGGACATGCTGGAAGCCACACAATGGCACAGAGGGGGGAAAGTGAAGTCATACTCTAAAAACGCATGGGTGCCCAGGTCAGGGGGCAATCAGCCACTCCCCACCTGCCCCCCTTAGCTACTGTGTCTTAACCTTCCCTCCCTGCCCACCGCCCCTCTCTATTCTCCAAAATAAAGCCCTTGCTCTGGAAGGAGGGGAGCAAAAGAGAGAGACGGAGCGAGCGCTGAGGCACTGTGGGGGATTTTCTTCTTACTTGGCACTTTCAGATGCGGCTCACTGAGGAAGCCGCTGAAAAGCTGAGAGATAAATGAAAAATTTCCTCCTCTGCCAAGCTCCTCACATGACGGGGGTAGACCCCTTAAATGTAAACAGATGTCTTTTAGAAGGCAGGAGTGGGCAACGTACTCCTCCATAGTCCTAAAGGTCCCCCCTCCCCAAGGATGCAGCGCTGTCTCTCACCGTCCTCCCTAAAGCTGAAATCAACCTGACGCTGAGCTTGAGCGGAGTTTCACCACTGGTTTCCACACTGTTACATAAGTTTTCTTTTTTTAAGTGCCAGTAGGTTTTCACTGTGTGTGTAGATGTCAGGAAGAGATGAGACAAACATCTACCTACATTCTTCTAGGCAAAACTCTGTAACTCGTCAATCACGAGAATGACATGCAGATGGAAAAAGTCCACCAGAACAGATGCTTGACCGAAAAGTAGATTTGCAATTAAGGTCAATATTTGGGGTTTCATTTGGGAAGATCCATTTTTATGTTTTCCACAACATTTCATAGTTTTCCACACTCAAAATTCCTAGAGTTCTCATTAGTCTGTCGGACAATTTGTGAAGCAGAAATTGAGAACTACATTGGGAATGTTTTTAGGGGTGCACTGTAGTTTTCTGCCCAAACACCAATTTATAAAAAAGCCTGACCTGTCTGTTCCAATTTTAGACTATTCTTTTTGTGTGAATAGTTCGCAACTGTTTGGCGACTATTGTTAACCTCGTCTGGATAAGTGCAGACGAGACCTGGTGGGCAGCTCTGTCTGTCTGATAGCAGAGCAAAAGGTCGACAGTGGCTGATTTTCAGACCTCTGCGGAGGTAGATAAGACAGGTGGATAAGATTGGTTTCTTACATGAGATAACCCAAAATAAGCTGAATCGGAGCTCTAGAAGGCATCGCAAGTATTTCTAAAGTGGTCAGATGTCAAACTGAAAACACAGAAAGTAAGGCAGAGAGATAGATAACTAGATGAATAGAAGGTAGGATGTATGGATGGATGCACTGCTTAGAAAATGGGATGAGAACCAAAATATTTTAAGTTTTTTTTTCTTCTTCTTTTTCTCCAGTTTGGTAAAGATCATTATAATAAGTCAAAGTCCACAGTTTTTTCAGAATCTTGTACTTGACTGCATAAAAGTGTGGAGAACTCTCTAAGAGAGAGCATTCCAGCCTTGTTTATTTTTGCAAAGGATCTTAATGCAGGGTGCATTCCTCTATTCCCAAATCGCTGCATTAAATTACCGTCGCAGAGGATGGCTGCTGCTCCCCATGGAGGCTAGGAAGGGAGGGGAGGCCCGACTGGGCGACGAAAGGGGAGGCGACTGGAAACACCTGTCGTCCTGCGGGCTGTTAACACCTCTCTGTTTACAGTCCGGGAACGGAGCTCACCTTGATCTCAGCCCCTTTGCGTCCCCCCCCCCCCTTTTGCCAGGCAGGAACCTGGCTGAGTCACGGCCCGTAAAGACCAACGCCCGGACTAGTGGCATATTTAGAACAAAACGAGACGCTTAAAAATGGATGAGATGACAATAAGGACCAGAACACTTCACTTAAATGCAGGGACGTTGATCTACATGACAGATTGTCAGCCCCTCACAGGGGAGGGGGAAAGTCCCAACAGTGCTTTAAATCAAAAAAAAAAAAAAAAAAAAAGGCAACAGAAAAAGGCATCTGTTTGGTCAAAAAGGAGGACTTTGCATATCAATAGAGCTCTGTCAATATTCCGAAAGCTCTAATAAAACACAGTTAACTTTAAGAAAGAAGGGCAATAAAGAAGAGCTAATAAAAAGTTTAACAAGACTCAGTAAGATGACCAGAAGATAGTTTCAAAACCCCCATTGAGAGAGACGGAAATAGTCAAATATGACAAGAAAGGAGGAAAAACAGAGCAGAAAAACAATCCCAAGTCTTCTGCTGCTGCTGTCCACAGAAAACTCCCAGGACAGCCAAGCCCGCAACACACAACACCACGCGGTCGCATTTTTCCCTACCCACGGATTACTGTTATAGCAACACGGGCTCACAGTGAGTGAAACAACACCGAAACAGCTGCGTTACCTCAGTTCCTGTGAGTTACACCCGGTGATACAGGCCAACGCATGCCGGACAGAGACAGTGAACCCCCTCGATACAAACAACTTCCTCCGTCAAGTTAATTCACGGCTAATAAACAGCACGCCATGGACATGTTAACGTTTATGGCACTTATTTGAATATTTAACACCGGTGTTACAGAAAGATAACAACTTAAAATCCCCAAAAGCTGCTAATGTCGCACCTTTTAGGTAAGCGCGGCCGCGCAGAGCTTCACAAATACATAAAAAAAAAAATCGGCGAAATGTAGCGAGAACAGAGAAGAAAATGGGAAAACTGAGCGCGTGTACAGGTTCGCTCGCGTCCCCTGGTCCTACGAGAATCAGGATTCCCGTCGCGAGCTACAGGACTGGATCCGCTCTCCTTATATGGGCTGCGCTCAAACAGCGCGTGAGATATCCCCTCGCTCTCCGGAACCCCGGTCACCCCGTCCCTGTTTTCTGCTGAGCTTTCACTCCGCGCTCTATCATCTCGACAATAAAATAAAAGACCCTGAATGAAAAACACTTTTCCGAAACAATGTGAGCAAAAAAAAAAAAAAAACAAACAAACAAAAAAAAAAAGAAAAGAAAAAAAACACGCGAATGAGATGGAAACAATGACAGCTCAAAACCAGCTTCAACACGAAATAGGTTCATTTTCTCTTAATTTCGTTTTATTTAAAGCGCAGCTGTGTTGCCGTCGATAGGACTGATATAAAGCGGCCGAGTGGAGGCAGAAACGGAGCAGTTTGTCCGCCTCTTGTAGCTCAGCAACAGCCTGTACCTGCTCGGAGTGGACCAAATGAGAGCGGACCAAACAGTTGTATTCCTATTTGTTCCGGCACAACAAATCTCAAAAAGCGTTCCAAAACAAACACCTGGCTAAACGTAATGTTGTTTCTCCACCAAAGAACTGCTTTGAGATAACCACTGAGGGACAGCCAGGTAGCGTTTTATCCCGTTTCCCAGCAGAAACAGGTCCGAGTTTCACGGTGGGCTTCCTAACTCGACAAAAACACGGTTTAAATCAATGAATGCTGCCCGGTTTCTGGTGTTAAACGTGTGTTCGGCGGAGGAAATGAGGGTAAAGTGGGCAGAAGGGGCTGCTGCGCTCGCCGCGCTGTGAGGTGCGCGTATAACGGTCCCCAGCGCGGCGGACCGCTAGGCGGAGGGGAGAGTCGCGACCCAGGTATAACGGTACACCGCACCGCTACTTCCCACCACTTTCAGCGTGAGAAAAGCAGCGCTCACACACTGCTGAACTTTTCGGCCAAATTAGCCGGCGACAGAAGAGCCCCCGGAGAGGGGAAACTCCTCGGAGGAAGTAGTTTTTACTCACCGTTGGTCCTCCTCGGGTTCGCCTGCTTTCTGCGCTTACACCTGGGGCCATCCGCCATGATCCTTTCGTTGTGTCTAAATGCTGCCGGAGAGTCACCTCCTCTCTCACCCCCTCTCCCCCTCCTCCTCCACCACCACCACCTCCCTCGCTGCCTTCACCTCCCCTTCTTCTCCGCACCTGGTTTACGACAAAAAGGGCTTTACGGCATTACTTTCTCCTATCTCCCCAGAAACACGCTGAATGCGGGAGAGGACAGGGACTGGCTGTGGACTCTGTTACCTGCCTTGCTCCCAGTGTACGTCCTGTGTGTATAAAACACTCCAGCAGTTTTTTTTTCAAGGTGTAGTTCCGCTACCTAGTGGTGGTAATGGTTTTGAATTGTTAGTATATATATATATATATATATATATATATATATATATATATATATATATATATATATATATATATATATATATATATATATATATATATATATATATATATGAAAAAAAACAAAACAAAAAAACAAAACAACCTGCCAAACAGGGCGGGGCAAAAGTTGTATGGGGCCCCAAGAAGAAATTAATTTGGGGCCACACCTCAGTTAAGAGCACCTTTCACCAAAGCCATATTACATTTCCAGTGCTTTATTTGTTTTACACATTTTGGACAATCCAGATGACAGTTTGTCTAAATGTCAAGTCATTTTTACTAAACATTGTGATTTGGAAAAAAAATGTGATTACTCAAGATAATCTGATCAGTAGAGACTTGTTGGTCCTCCCCGGTTCTGTCAAAACTGAAGTAAACCTTTGGATGACTAGTTGTAAAGCAACTTCGAAGATGATGCATTAATGTGTTTTCTGGGTCTTGAAGGTGTTTGAAAATGACCCCAATCGACTCCTGGTTACTTGGTGTGGTGGATTGATTGAACCGGCAGATTCAAGCAAAGTTTCTAGACTTCAGTCACTGAACATTAAACCGAACAGCATTAAATGTAGTCTGTTGTGAAATTGACTTTTGATAATACCCAAAACCGCATTGTTCTAGTCAACTGACATGAGATGTTTGAGATGTTCTAAATCGCTAAGGTCAGCTAAAACAACCAATGGTGATTCATGTTAGCTCCTACCATTGATTTATTTTTTATTTGTTGTCATATCTCTACATAATATCACTACGTTCTGCAAACTAAGCCTTTAAGCAACATTACATTTTGTACACTATGGCCTACTATGACTTCTCCAAGTGATCTACATTAGCTGTGTTTCCATTATTAAATATGCGCAATATTTTTTTGTTGTCCACTAATGTCAAAAAAACACAATTGGGCAATTGTTTCCATTAAATAAGAAATGCTATTAAAATCACACAAATAAGTTTATTATTCTGGCAGTGGTAAAATTCAGCGACTGATCACATGACTTATGAGATGTGAAAAAAGCGTCTCCATCGCAATTTTATGAAGACCAGTAATGTCAATACACAAAATAAAAACACCACAAAATAAAAACACCTCATCAACAAGCAAAAAAGTGATTTTTTTTCTTTTTAAATTGGCGTGTTCCCATAATTATTTTTCATAATTCAAATATTCACAATCATGTTGTCAATGGAAATGCAGCTACTATTAGAACCAACTGGTTGGAATGGAAAAGTATGCAGTCAATTATTTGATGTTTCATATTTTCATCAATATCATATTTTGTGAAAATCTGTTTTAACTTTGACATTAAAATGACTTTTTTGTATATTTTTTGTCAAAAACAAATTATGTTGATCTTCTCAAACAAATCTATAAAATGTGTAAAACATTTAGGGGGTGAATACTTTTTAGAAGCATTTGAAATCAATTTTGACGTGAAATTTTTAAAAGAAATATAAATAAAGCAAAAATTGTTTCATGGTGATTTTGATCAAAGCCGTTGTGATTCTGCTTCTTTTTCTTTTATGTTTTATCCCTACTTTCTACTTTTTTTTAAAATTTTATACGGCAGAATTGATTTAAGGAGTTCTGAAACATCATCCAGCATGGAAGTCTGAAACATTCACAAACTGTGTCTCCATTGTCCATGAAATTGTGCAAATTGAAATTCTGAAAATAAATTACCTTGGCAGAAGCAAAGCAATTTAGAAAAAAAATATATATATATATATATATATATATATATATATATATATATATAAAAATCAAGTATCCTGATGGAAAGTTTTTGCACTGTAGGATGAGGTAATGAGCGCTAACTCATCTGACTGAATTATGATTATATTTCATATAGCTATTTACATCCATCGCTTCCATGTGTGATTTCTTATTTAATGGAAACACCAAAATTGCGTTTTTTCGACATCAGCTGAATTTTGCACATTTGTAATGGAAACGCAGCTACTGTTTGGCCAACCACAGCAGTCTTTTGTTATTATATATAATATATAAGTTATTATATATATATATATATATATATATATATATATATATATATATATATATATATATATATATATATGTAAAAAAATGTTTTTTTTAATATAAGTGATAATTAACCATTGCTGATGTATCCAGTTACCAAAACAATATGTACTTTTTCCTTCCAGCCCAACCTGGCAACCTGTTTGTGTGTGTGTGTGTGTGTGTGTGTGCGTGTGTGTGTGTAAGGCAGCAGACAGAGCTCATGTGTGTTAATGGAGAGAGAGGTCATGAGACTGTCATCAGTGATTCCATCCTCCTCGTGAAGAAAGACCCCGCTGTTCTGCCCAGCCACGCTCACAGGACGGCGATGTGCAGCCCAGGTTCAGACTGCGTCCAATCGCACTCATACCTTCAGCCGCGCGTTATCACAGCGCTCTCTGTGTGGTGGAGGCAAAAAAAACCACACACACCCACGATCACATGTTTTGAGGTGAATTCCTGTGGATGCTCGTTCTGATGAGGGCACTTGGTTCACAAACTCACTGCAGAGGGAAGGGATGCTTGAGGTCCCATGACTCGTAACAAAAGGAAAGAGGAGTCACAGTTGCTGCCCAGCTTTAGAAGCTGATGATGGTTAATATTAGCAAAGATAAACAACAACCGCAGCGCAAAGCCTTACGCCTCATTTTCTCTTACATTGCATCCATAACAACCCTGAAGTAACATACTATAGAATTACATACAGTAGCATATTGTAAGGTAGCGTATCATAATATAATGCATCACAGCATGAAGTTTGATAACAAAGTAGCATAATGTAAGCAGTGGCACATAACTTTAAGTAGCACATTGTAGTGTATTTCAAAGTATTGTAACATAAAGAGCCATAACGCAGCATAATGTAGCGCAGCGCAAAAATGTCACGTTAACTGGAGTAACATAAAGCAATGGTTAATAATTTGGAGCATACCTGGAAGCCACTTCTGAACTCCTAAAAAGAAAAAAAAGAGAAAACAAAAAAACAGCTCAAAGTGTCCTAGTCACAGTCCAGATGCTCAAAAACCTTCTGATCTGATAAACTGAAACTACTTTTCAAAGTAAAGATGTAAGATACTCAGGATCAGTTCTCTAACTCTTGGTGAAAGTTGTTTTTGCCAAGCATTGCCACAGCCGGTTATTCGATTTATGGTGCAGTTACTTGATTTGGTTCGACTCAGAAAATCAGTTAAAACCTCAAATTTTTTCCAGTTGCGTGGCGACCTGAAACGACAAACTGCACCAAAAAACAAGCAAAAGAAATCTGTGAGCTGGGGAAAATACACTTCCACTGCAGTGCTGGTTGTATTTCTCCAATAATTAATCAGTCTCAATAAAAAGATTAGAACTGAATGAAAGTGGAAGAGCTCTCAGCAAGAAGTGAATAGTAGTTATCTTGTGCGCGGAAATATTTGGACTACCTTTGTCAGACTCCGTGATTTAAGAACTCACACGTTCCCTTACGACATGACATCAGCTTGATATAAATTTTGCATTCAGAGGGACAATACAACAAAAGCCCTCATTGCCGGACAATCAGCTTATCATTCAGCTACATGTGACAGCGTGTATACAGAGGATGGCAGATCTCCTGGGTGAATAATTCAGTAGCAGCAGAGTGAGCGCTCCAGCTCTCAGGGCAGCCTGCCCAGACACAGAGTAATAGCTTTAGCATAAACATCACATCCAAACTTGCTCCAGGTGGCCTCTCCCACCAGAGCGGCCCGCCTGCGAGACACCGAGAGCTGGGTGGGGAGGGTGGCCCGGCTCCTTCGCTCGGCAACTTTGCAGATGAGGAGAAAAAAAAATAAGAAAAAAGGAGAAAAGAAGGCCCCAGAAACTGCACGCATCAGCAAAGATCAGTGATGAGACGCCCAGCTAACTGTGCGGTCAAAGCGCCGCTTCGCCCAGCGCATGGAGACCTGGAAAAAACGGGATGTGTGGCATCCAGTGGAAACGAGCATCTTTCCCATTTTCCTTGGATCAAAGCGCTATTAACATGAAGTCATTTTCGTTGCCTCTGTGGAAAACAAAGAATTACGATTCCAGTTATTGGCAAAAGGATCCGAACCCTTCAGCCTGTCATGTGTAGTCACTTCACGAAAGACGAAAGAAACAAATACAAAGTGAAATTTAAGTTTGAGAATGAATTATGCTGGAACTAAACTGAAGCCACAAACCAACTCTAGTAAAACTTTTTTTTTTTTGCGCGTTTTTTAACTAGAGTAAAACATCTGGAGCACCATAGAGCTAGCTATGGTTCCCATAGCTGCCCTTTGACCCCTCTCTTATCTGGATAAATGGGAGTGCACAGAGGGCAATTACGAGACATGGATCTGATTTTGTAAAACCAGCCACCTCACACTAAAGCAAATACCTCGCCTAATGAAGATGGAGGCCATTTTTATCAGGAGCCCAGCTGCAGAGGCGCTGTTCACCTGAGTAATGACATCTGTAATAAAAGCCAGATATTGTTTTAACTAAAGTGGGCCATGAAATGAAATGAAGGGCTGACTCTTGCTCCTCCGACAGGGAGTTAAAACAGAGAGGAGTGGGATGGAGGGGGCCGAAAAGTGAGGGCTGAGCAGCCATCCTCCACTACATTAAGGGATCATGCTGCTCCCTGAAAATGAGTATTGATCCTCTTAGGTCCGGGATCGTTTAGGAGATTAATGTGAGTGGTGGCTGAGCTCCACGGTGCTCCACACGGGATCGGCGGGGATCAGAGAGCGGGGCTGCTGGGCCTGGGCGGCCATAACTCCACGCCATCTGGGCTGTAAGCTGAGAGAACCAGCTGGACGTCCTGCAGGAGGCGTGGCCTCAGGGTCGGCTCAGGTGGGGGCAGGAAATCTGATTGGCCACCCGCGCCGGCGCTGTCAATCACTGTTGGAAGCGCACACGGATCAGCGTTTCAAATTGACACCTTCAGACTGAAAAAAACTATTTGTAAATAGTGACGCAAAATAGCTTTACCCCTTTTTATAGCTTCAAAATTGGGACTGCAGTTCATTCATTGCAATGTAAAGGTCATAACATACTCAGACTAGTGATGTGCGGTCAGGGGAGGCCCTGCCGTCATGGGAGATTGACATAATGATAAGATGAATTATATTGCTATTTTCACCCTGTGTTTTGTACTATAAAGTATTTATTTTTCATTTCGCTTAACCAATTTTGATAATTTTTTTTTCTTCAAAATCGCTGAATGTTTTGCAATTTTCCATTCGCATGAGTTTCATTGAGTTAACGTAAATATTCTACCTGGGCAGTGCGGTTACGGATGGCATGTGAAAGTCTCGCCTTTTTGCCCTTCAAGATTCTTTTTGCTCTTTGGAGAAATGCGCCACTCCCAGTCAAGAACATCCAATCAGAGCAAGGAGCAGGGCCCCATTGCTGTCAGTCATGGTCGTGTAGATGCTGCTAAAGGTCTTAATGGTGGAGAAACAACTTTCTATTCCAGCAAAACAGTATATGAGGCGTCATCAGAGGCTATGCTAACTAGCTTTAGCATTATACTGTCGAGGAGAAGTTGCAGCATAGCAGAGGGAAAGGGGAGGGTGTGAGTGGCGCATACATAAGCATGATTTACAGCGCTAACACTATCCTCATTGTTTCCAGTTAACCCTGTCAAAAGGCAGAGGAGATTATCTGTCAACATAGTGAAAGTGTTAAATATGTAAAACTGGAGAGAAGCTAAAGAAAATTGCACTGTTAGTGTGTCTGTGCCCCCACCAGCCCAAGAAAATACTACTAGACACGCCTCTGTTGTCCTGGATACATCAAAGTCCCAAACTGTGTCACAAGCAGGATGGAGGGGGAAACGGACGAGTTGGAGGAGCGGGGGGGGGGAACGAGAGCAAAAGAGAGGAACAGAAAGTGCAAGAGACGGTTCAGAGGACGGAGCAGCAGGCGGTGGCAGTGATCGAGAGAGACTGAACTGCATAATCTCTCCCAAGAGACGGCAGCTAAATGTGAGGTCCTCCCCTCCTCACACCGCCAGGCCAACCAACCAACCAACCCCCAACGAGGCAGAATCCCAGCCAGGCCTCTCCTCCGGATAAAAGATACAGACCAAAGCTCTCTAGTCGGGGGGCTGTCGGTGCAACGGACACCATAGCGATGAGAAAAGATCGATTTTCAGGTGAAGGGACGGTGTTGGACCCTTCGGCCTCTAATCCCAACCCTACAACAATCTGCAAATTAACACCTCCCAATGCAAGCCTGAGAGTTTTCTCTGCGGTCTCCTGAGGTCAGGCCGGCCCCACATGGGATGGGGGAGGGAGGGAGGTGGCTAAAATAAATATCAGCTCCAGCATTCAGCTGCAGCTCAATGCAATTGTCAAGACTCTGAATCCCAACAATGCCAATGTTTTGGGGACTGGACGTCAGTCTAAGGACACGGTATTCTTCGCTCGCTTCCGGCGTTTTTTTTTTTTTCGTTTTTTTTTTTTGTCCCCCCCGCCTCCTCAAGACAGGAAGTAGCCAACATGTTCGTCTGAGTTTAGCCGCTCCTAAAACAACTTATTTTCAGAAAAAAGTTGGGAACAAAAACACGACTCAGACGTTCTGCACTGCGTTTAGAAGTCTCCTCAAATAACAGAGCCCTCAGACAGTCACAGAGGATATTTCTCCTGCATGGAAACACTTCCACTGCATAGGAAGGAAAAAGATAAACGCTTTATGAAATGTTTTACTTCTGAGAATCTGGAAAGACTTAACGTGTATTTCTATCTCCCCTTTGCTAATAGCAGATGAAATGTACATGGTTGAGGCCTCAATCTGCAGAATTCTAGAATTGTGCCGCATTGAGATTTTTTTTACTTTTTTTAAACTTTCATTCCTGCCTCTATTGGAGGGAAACTGCATTTTTTTTTTTTTTTGGACTACTGTTCCTCTTGGGTTTGGATGAATTGTAGCTGGGCTGATTTTTGCCAATATTTTTTATACTTCTTCTCCCTCGTTATGATGCATAACCATAGAAACAGGGTGGCTTAAGTGGGGAGCAGCTGACTAACATCGCAAAAGCTCAAATAAAATCACGGCTGAAATCCTCTTCATGAGATTGTCTCTTCAGTCAGAGGCCTCTTTAAAATCGCTGTAACACAGACTGCTACATCCATCACCGTCTATAATAACATATTGAAGAATTTTAAATGAATATGAGTTACAGGAACATTTCATGTCCATTTGGGAACAGTAAAGCAATTTTGTATTGCATTGAATTTTAGGAACGCCAGCTTCTTAAGAGTTTTCTTCTACCATTAGTTGTTGAATACAAGCAGATGTCATCTGCAGCGCCATCTAATGTTTGGAACAGGAAGTGCAGTTTCAGGAGTTTCTCACATGTAACTTTTCAACACGCCACCGCTTCTCCATCACACATGAATCAAAAGAATGGCTCATTACTCGGCCTCAGCAGGGTGAATGACTGGACGCTGACAAGGGAATTCAAGCCATTTGAGAAGCTGCATGATGGCAGCTCTCCTGGACTGGGGTCAGGAGAGCTGCCCCTGGTTAAACTGCCTGCCTTCGCTCTGTCACTCTTCTTTCTCTACGTCCTGTTTCTCTTTAACTGCTGCTGCTGCTGGAGTTGAAGCTACAGCAAATGTACGTGTGATTCAAGCACATTTGGCAGCATATGGAGCTATTCCTCTGTGTTCTGCATTTAGTGAAGTGAGAGTCGTTACGAATTCTGTAAGCGAGAAAGTCACTGTGGGACAATAGTAGGTACGGATTTTTTTAAGCATGTGTACTAAGTCAGAATGTGTTTTCTAATTTTGCTTTTTGAAGGGGGAATATTATGTAAAATATGACTTTGAAAAATGAACAGGCAGGTTTCTTTTCTCTCTGTCAGGCTCGATGAATAAAAATATTTCTGTCATTTTTCTTTAATTTTATAGTTTTACAAACGCCAACCCATAAACCCTACTGAGTGAAAAAGCACTGAAATGGGCCTGATGGTGTTTCATCACATATCGTAACGTAACAGAGACATAAACCGCCTCAAGTTAGGTACATCGTGTACTTCATAAAACTTCATTATCAGTATTCATATGAAAGATAAATATTGTTATAGCATGGCACATGCATCAATGACAAAACCAACTTTAATCCCATATAGTTTGTAGCGCCAGTAAATAATGAGCAAACTAAATGTCATTTGTTAAAAGCTAAAACAAACAGGATATTTTTCATATCTTACTTTTTAAAAAGTATTTTTAATTTTGTTTGGACCACTAGCTTTATTTCACAGCGTTCAGAAAATGTTTTCTTGTCATCTTACATACTGATGAGGCTCGTTTGCAGAGATTGCCTCTGAGCAGGAAGGAAATTCCTAAATGCTTTTTTCAAACATTCATTTCAAATGGCAATCTGAATGGTGTGGCATGCATTTGTTTTGGCCTACATGTTTGGACTGTACGCAAAACTGGATGGAATGGTTCGGATCAAAGCATGATCGCATGTCAGAACGGTCCAGTTAAAGCGTGTCACATAAAAACCCAATGAAACACAGACTTCAGGCTTGTGGTAAAATGCCAAAATGAACAAAGTTTTTTTTTTTTTTTTTTTAAGGGGACGTATTTCTGTTCTTTATTACAAAATGAAAGCCTGGGGACATGAATCCCTCGGAACATTGGGTTACCTGAAACGGGTTTGAAACATTCCGAACAGTGAGAACAGGCTGGAGTAATAAAAATGTCCCTCTTTGCTTCCCTTTCCCCTGGTTTTTTTTCTTTTTTCTTTCTGTAATTTTTTTTTATTTTGTGGTGAGCCACCAATCAGGCTCCGGTAGCCCCCTCGGGGTTAAGGTGGGTGTCAGCACTGAAGACTCTAATGGAGACAAAGCCTCACACTCCCATGATTCCTCAGGGGTGGGTGGCTTTTTGACCCGTAGGCCGCCGTAACACTGCCTGTCCAAATAGCACGCCAACATATATACTTGTTTTGGCAGTGGATACGTGTGTGTGTGTTGAATGTGTCCACGCACGCACGCACGCACGCACGCACGCACGCACGCACGCACGCACGCACGCACGCACGCACGCACGCACGCACGCACGCACGCACGCACGCACGCACGCACGCACGCACGCACACACCCTGTGGCGGGCTCTGCAGACGGACCCGCTCCAGTCCAGAGGCAGACAGCAGCTCTCTGGAAAGCCCAGTTTAGATTTATGCTGTATTTATTGGAGCCTCTGTTGCGTTTTACTGCTCGTTTGTCCTTGTGGCTGGAACAGAGTCCGTACTCCTGTGAACACGTCAAACTTAGTCTCCAAGGGTGTTATTCCTGGACCTGTCTTCCAGCTGTCTGCAGCGAATTAATGAGGGTCAAGCGTGGAGTACGGCAGCGATCAGATGATCTGGTTAGCCGGGCTGACGTGGCGAACGCGTGTTCTCTAGAAAAGATCCAGCGGTTCTCACATCCATCAGGCTCAGACATACAGCGGCGAATCAGGGGCACCGGAGACAGGAAAAAAACAAGAAGAGGAGGAAATTTGCCCTGAAAAACTCAAGACGTTTTCTAGATAAAGCAATGACGTTTCTCAACTTCAAAGTAGAAATTTTTGCAAGAAAAAAATCTTCAGAAATTTTGAGATCCATCCATCCATCCATCCATCCATCCATCCATCCATCCATCCATCCATCCATCCATCCATCCATCCATCCATCCATCCATCCATCCATCCATCCATCCATCCATCCATCCATCTCAAATTTCTTTTAAGTCATATTTGATATATACACCCTTTTTAATAACAACTGACGGCAACACAGGTGTTATTGTGGTATAAAATGGCACCATGTACGTGGAAAATACCGTACATACACCGCCCCTTTAAGGCCATACTTTGACAGGTTTGTAAAAATTCTGTTATGCGAAAACCTTTTTATAGCATGTTTACTCTATTTTGACTTAAAAAAAACCAAAAACTTTTTCTCCATTTCTTTGAAAGCCAACATCTCACCAAAACAATCAGAGAACTCTTCATTGCATCTCTAACCTATGAATGACGTTTGACTTCTCAGCACAAATGATACGAATCTCTTTATCAGGTCACTGTTGCAGTGAAACCCGTCGGGGTGTTTGTGCGCCGTATGAGCAAATGGTGCGTGGGTGGTTTATGTTTGTGTGTCTCCTTATGTCTCGATCTGCGAGAGCCCACTGCTGTATTCACTGGATGAATGTGAATGCCACACACCTACTCCTTTCCCACATGCGCTCGCAGAACATCGAAACGTTTTTTCCTTTTCGCGTCGAAAGAAAACAGAAAAAAAAGAGAGCGAAGAAGCGCTATAAACGAACATCCAAAATACCAGCAATTACCACGGTGTCCCTTAACTCAACCTCTCCGAATTAAGCCCTGCTTGTCAAACAGATTGTCTCCGCCACAGCGAGCAGCCTTCGCTGTGAAACGCTTTTTCATTAAGAGAGGATTGCCTCGGGCCTTAGCCTGGTGGCTTGGTGTAATTTCACAGCTCGGCGTCTGAGCGACCGGTTCAGGACCGGTCCAAGGCCACCCACACCTTCACAAGAACCGGCAGGAGGTTCTCAGAAAGGGTGGCTAGTGAGTTTTTGGGAGCCTTGAAATGAAAATCCAGCGCAGGATATGACTGATAATATCATAGCAACCAGAGGTAAATATTGTTAAAGATAGAACCCATTGAGAAACGTTGTTCTCGCTAAAGAGACGGGTTTAGAGAGCTTTTGGAACGCTCAGTTATTTTATGGAAATTAGAAGTGCATATTTTTGAGCAAAAAAGAGTCAGTTTAGTCTTAATTTATGTCAGGACTTTGACTAAACCACTTCAAACCCTGAAATTATTGAAGCAGTTCACATCATCGTTCCTATGTGAAAACAAAGATTAGAGCAATACGTTGTTTATTGAAGTAAGAGCCATAAATCAGTGGATTTATGGCTCTTACTTCAACAATCACAAGCCGCCCAAAATGGCTAAAAAATAAACTTACCATCATGCTGCCATTACCATGTTTGGCTGTCAGGGTAATGTTTTGGGGTTTTTTCAGCCTAGATGCTTAGTTAGGTTTATACCAGATGTTATATGTTGCTTTCATTGCAGAAAGTTCCACGTCTGTCTTGTTAACCCACAGAATAATTTTCCAAAATGTCTTCCAAGTTATCAAGATGCTTTTTTGGCCGTTGTGTTC
This sequence comes from Poeciliopsis gracilis, assembly GCA_911649635.1. Lineage (NCBI taxonomy): Eukaryota > Metazoa > Chordata > Actinopteri > Cyprinodontiformes > Poeciliidae > Poeciliopsis > Poeciliopsis gracilis. The sequence continues at coordinate 727,459 of CAJVRI010001529.1, read as the reverse complement.
GTTTCGGTCCACTGTGGTTTTGGCCCAGGAGCTCTACTTCACATGGCCTGGTTTTGTATAACTTTTTTTGTTTTTTTTGTTATCATTAAATAATAGAACTGGAAACTCTGGCTCTGCCTCTGCCAGATAAAACAACTTGTTCGACTATCTGAAACGTTTTGGCGGTACGAAAGAAATGGGCGCCGCGTTGAACTGACCGCTGCTTCCTTCCCGAGGCGTTTCCAGACGCACGTGGGTTTAAATGTCACCGGAGTGTCTCCTCACGCCGAAGCGTTCAACCTCCACGGTCGTGGGCTGAGAGTGCAGCGGAGGTTCCCATTCAAAACCTGACGTGACAAAGACATCACCCCGTAAATCAAAACGTCGCCTGACATCTGGAGGAAAGTGAAAGTGAGACAGATTTGTGTTTGATTTTCATGTTATACAGTTTTGGAAGGACCTCAAGCGTTTGACTTCAGTGTGTTGGAATGGTGATGAGCTACAGTCACAAGGTATGCTTTTAAAAGTCCGACAGGCAAAACACATGTGGAATACGGAGCTAATATGATTGACTCCTGAAGTACTCTGAATATCTCATTTTAAGATATCTCAGATTATTGAATAGTAGAGAAGATTTTTGATTGGTTGCTGGGCGTGCCAAAAAACAACATTTTTTGACAAAAGGGTTTTGCACTAGATTTAGGTGGTTTCTTGGCAGTCTCAAAATTGGTATATTTTGCAAAACTCCAATGGAAACATGTTTTCTGCATCACACTGGTTTGCAAACAGCAGCAACATGTTCATGTGGAGCCGCTGGCCTCCTTGGACGACGTACAGCTGGCTCCACCGGAGCTCTCACAGCATCATTCGGTTCATCCAAATTTAACTTTGTCACTCGAAAATAGTGAATCCGTCGCTCTTATGTGAAATCACAGACTGCCACGTTCCTAACATGCAGCACACGCAGCCGTCCCCAAGCCGCTTGTCGCTCCAGCGCCTGAATAGGACGCCGGCGTCTCCTCTGATTGGCTGATAGATGGGTGCCCGTGCCGTGGCTGAATTATGAATATGTATCTCATGCAAGTGTTCACATCCATTGCTGCCGCAATGCTGTGGGAAGACTGACCTACATGTGATTTTAATCTTTCAGTCTGGAGAAGGTCACAACCTCCAAGGCTTTCTGACTCCACCGAACCACAGTGAGGACCACTAGTCCATCTAACGGAGGAAACAAGGACTACTGGACTATTAGTTTCTCAAAAGCTTTGCCCCCATTAGTAAGTAAATTCATCATTTTAAGCTGTTTCTTTAAAAAAAAATATATATATATATATATATATATATATATATATATATATATATATATATATATATATATAATCTGCAGGGGGAAATTACCATTCCACACCAACGTTATCGTGTTTCTAATCACTTAAGAAACAAACTGAAGACTCATCAGTCCTTGTTGATTTAAGAAAAATTACAAGTTTTTATCGTCCATTGTCTCAATGGCCGATATAACGAAAGAATCAAACAACAATTCGCCCAACGTTCCCCGCATGAGTCAGAAACGGTGGACATGCTTATTCAGCGTGTCCACTGAGGTGTGCAGCTCCTTCATTTAATATTTCCATAAGGTTGCATACGAGAGCATGCCAGGAGCTTGCTGTAATAAGGACGTAATGTGTTCTGGGCCAATGGCGACGAGGCAGGCCGGGAACACGCCTCAGCGGAGCGGCGGCTTTTCCAACCCGACAGTGGACACATACATAATTAAGCCAACTAAAGAGAATGAATATTTCATCTCAGAGCATTTTCATCTCCAAAACATCAAAACACCTCAACGTCTCACATAATGAGCAAGGTAGGTTACTTTTATTCACAGAGGGAATACGAAAAGAGGAGCGCTCGCTCTGAGAACCGGGCTTAAAAAATGCATCGGCTGGAAGAGGAGGCGAAGCGCTCGCACCATTTATTTTGCATTTTGCCTGAATTTGTTTTGCCGATGAAGGGACTTCACCGACTTTGCCCTTCGTGGAGCTCGATTCTTTCCAACAGATGTTTCCCTCCAGGCTTTATCTAACCTGTAACTGTTCTATTGCGATGTTTACCTTCATGCACTGAAGGCCCGGTGACCTGAAACCAATGACATGTCACGCACACGGGCCGCCTCCGGACCTCTGGGCACAGCCGCACGGGGGAGAGGATGAACTGCTCCACAGTGCTGCAGGAGCGCGAAGTGGATCAGTGCCGTCTATTTTTGTGAAGCCCTAACCAGAATTTCTTCACCTCTGAATGGCCGAGCGTCCAATGAACGGGTCATAAGTCACTTTGCAGTGCTTTCATGAGTGGGGAGAGTGGCTGCTGAGCGTACACAGAGCCAGAGCACCAGCAGCACTCTGCAGAGAATCACTTTGACCATCCAGCCTGACTCAAACTGTACACCTTCATAGAAGGGAATTAACCTGCCACAGCAAGAAACGCTTTGCTGAGCGCCGGTCGATACTGTCATTATCCGAAAGCAATTCTTAATTCTATTTGGCCCTGAGCTAAAGATCCTCGCATTGATCACAAAGTAGGGATGCCACAACTGCTTCGCTCTGTGCTGAAGACCACCTCGTGTTGCTAAAAAAAATAAAATAAAGCAAAAAAAGAAAAGCTTTTCGCACCATGCAGACACCCACGAACCCCAAACTTTTCCAAAATGGCACCACGTTTTATTGAGCTTTGACAGCAAGTGACACGGAGTTGTGAAGTGAAATGAAAATACTACGTGGTTTTGAGTGTTTCAGATGCTGGTTTGCAGAAAATTGAGACTGAAACACATCATCGGAGAGCTTTTCTCCAGTCAAAGAGAAAACTGAAAATGATGGAAAGATGGATGGAATTCAGTCCTGGGAGAAGCATAGAGTGAGTAGAGGACCCAGGAATTTGACTCAACTCCAGGTTCACAGTTGGTACTAAAATTGGCAAAAAAAAAAAAAGTTACCGTGTGATCTAGGCATTACAATAGTGATAGTTGCTTACTCGGGCAAAATAATATATGTTGCAGTGAAACTACTCTTAAAAGTATATTGCTTCCAAAAAGTTGCTTAAGTACATTTATGTGAGTAGATGGAACTGGCTGCTGCCCACCTCTGATGACACAGTGTTAAAAAGTGCAGTGACGGTACCTTATGTTTCAGAGCGATACCTGGGGAGGTGATCAAAGGTCACTGGCATGATGAGACACAGTCATAATGAGTGGGACTTCAGTGTTTCGGCGAGGGCTGCAGAAAAAGGCAGCTCTCTTTCATTTCCTGTTTCGTGAGATGACAAATATTGATATTTGTCTCTGAGCGCTATCAGCATGAAACAGGGGCTGTCAGAAAAAAAAAAAAACACACCACCTGTACCGAAGCATGACTCTGTTCCCCACCTTTCAGTTTCTAGGTGTGGGGGGGTGACAGGCACACAGAAATCCTGAGCAGCGTGTTGGTGAATGCATCTCTTTCTGTTTCTTAGTCACACACACACACACACACGAACACACAAAGGGAGCATCATCACCTGCCACAGACTATACACTGTGGCCCATGACAGTGGTTAACAAAACAGGACATGTGTAGCCCCAGGTGACTCAAACTGCAAAACTAACAACGCCACGCTTCAATGCACCAGGAATTCGGTGTGAAACACCAGCAGAAAGGCTTTGCGTTTGTGCGTCGATGCTTATGTGTGTTTGGAGGTGTGCGTGTTAATGGTTGTGCATTTGTGTCACAAGAGATTCATCCCACATTTGCGACGTCGCAATTAGTATGGACTTCATTTGGGATTCTCAAAGCAGCCTGCAGGGATAAACTGTTGGAAGAATTTTTAGAGTCTATTATCATTTATTTATTTTATCTTTATCTTATATTAGCCTCCATTTAATGTACCTTTGTATTTACATTTTGATGGTATGCTTTAAGTGTTTTGGAAGCGTTTGCAGAGACGAGAAAGCTGTGAGAAGCGGCCTGCCTGCTGAGGAGCAAAGAGGAGGTTACCATGAATGGCAAGTTCCAGAACTCAAACTGCAAACTGCTATTCTTATCTTATGAAATATGTCATGAAGGTCGTATAGTTAAGTTCTGTGCATTTGAGTGTGCAGCTGTGCTTTGCTCCCCTCCCCTTTAGGACTGCACACCCGTCATGTGACCAGGCCGTTCCTAATTTTAATACAAGCAGGTAGGGGGCCCAGTTGCAGCTCAGAGCAAAGGCCGAGAATCTGTAACTGAGTTTCAGCTGTGCTCTCCCTGCAGGTGAAAACTAAGATTCTGACTCCTGTCCGTTCTTTGTGTCTGAGTTCAGGTGTTCACACCTAAACATGAACAAATAGGTTAGCTCAGCTGGGATGAAGTAGTAATATTACTGGTGCTCTAGAGTGTAACTCTATTGAGCTATCCCTCCATCATTGTAAACTGTTGACCATATGTGACTGTTAAAGCAAAAGAAAACTCTTTATCCTTTAGATTTATGCTATAAATGCTTCTGCTTCCAGAGAATGACACTCGTCTTGCGCTGGTCAATGGTACAGTATCACTGGACCTTTATTTCATGAACCTACAATGAAAGGAGGCCTAGGAATGTTGGGCTGCTTTTACAATGGACTCAGACAAAATAGCTCACCGATCCGCACTGACTTGTGCCGTACTGTTCAGTGGAAATTAATATTCTTGATTTAAAGAAACAACAAAAAGCAAACTGCAACATTCATGTCACAATCAGCTTTTGGCCAAGACTGTTCCAGGTGGACCTTGGTGGAATGGCCCTTTATCTTCACCTTTTATGATTTGGGGAGGGGAAGAAGGGGGGGGGGGGCGGGCGTTGCAGGATGCTGCCATGGTTGCCCACATCATCCGTATCAGAAACTGCCACAGATTGCAGGTGCATTGATGGTTCACCATTCCCATCAGAATGGCATATTCTCTGTAAATATGGACGTGCATGCATCAAATTAAAACAGTCATTTCGCCTCAACTACAAGAAGTAACATTTTGGGTACTACATTGTGTATTAACTACAGATTACACTACACATTACTTGATTGCATGACTTATGAGAACAAGAAATGTACACTCAAATTTTCTTTCTTTTTTTTTATTATGTTTTGGTTGTTAGAATTGATTATATTTTAGTATATTTGATAATATCAAATATAAATATTTAATAATATAAAAAAACACACCCTTTCATAAACTACACTTTCTATTAAACACCTATTAAAACAGAACTCCCCTTCACGAACCTTAGTAAGCTGTTTCGGTAACGTGTCCAAGTAGGACTTTCTGCGTACTGTTCGTATGGGACAGAACAGGTCTGCCGAACCGACACTGAAACGTCCTAAAGTAACTCTTTCCTGTCACTCTGCGTGTTGTGTCTCAGCTGGTTCCCAGCCCCAGCTGTGTTTTGCTCTTACAGATTACTCTAGGGCTCCTGATTGGCTGCTGACGCTTAACACAGCAGAGTGGGTCTGCGGAATGTCACGGACCGTACCATTCCTGCCAGGCCGGGGGCGCCGGCTTCATACAACGCATGCAGTGTTTTGTTTTCGCTTTTCGAAACCCGTGATATGGCGAAAGAAATTGTATTAATACTATAACTGACTTATTATCATCGTTAGAATATGATTAAAGTGTTGTAATAGGGAACACAGGAAAACCTTCGCCTGACTGTCACCCGCTCCATCAAGTTGACGGTTTGGCTCAAGATGGCTGGAGAGAAACAGTTATGAGGATCGAAGGGTTTTCTAATTTTTCATGGAAAATGAGCCGCTCTGCGCTTTGAAGACGCTCCCTCTCGGCAACTGGGGATCTGGGTGAGATACATTCAAAGTCATTACCGCGATTCCATCCCTCTAGGCGGCGTTTAGACCAGGGAAATCAAGCCAGACTCTGCTCGGCTAGAGGGTTTTGACGGCAGCCTTTAGGAAGCCTTCAGGAAGATTCTCTGTGTTTGCGTCGTATTTTGAGGACGAAGACCCCCTGAAACCCGCAGCAAGTCGCATAACGTGGTCGCCGTTGCGCCCAAAACGCATATGCAATGACAAACGTGTGGAGAAGTTGTTCCTCGGCTGTGGTACAGGAGGTGTTCAGCTAATGCATAGCAGGCCGGAGGCTAAACTCTGCAGCTGTGCAGCGCTGGTAGACGTCATGCAGCCGGGGTTCCCTGCTGAAATGCTGCTGCGCAGACAGAGCAGAGCTGAACCTTGAGCTTGATTAGTGCCTGTCAATACTGCTGGGAGGGCACGTTTCTGTTTGTTTGGGGAGTTTTGTTTTGCAAAACAGCTCAAAATAACCACTCGATAATATTTTTTGAAGATAGCGATTTTACTTTTGGTAGCATAAGACAATTTTATTTTTCTGTCCCAACAACACTTTAAGTTTTTTGCGATCCATCCAATGAACACTAAGGTGTGTATAAAGTATCATGATGCAAATGATAGTCTATTGACACTAACATGGATATGAAATAAACATGCTCTTTTTTGTTTTTGTTTTTGCTGTGTTGCTAATATGCAAACAGATTTTTTTTTGATAGGTAGGACAGATGTTTTTAAAGACTGCATTTGTCTCTAGATTCAGGGTCTGCAGCCTTTGAAGGACTGGACGTTTTGAAATTTGACGGTCTAGACTTAAGATTTATTTCCTGGATTCATCCCAGCACCTGTCACAGAGCAACTGTGACTGTGCTAAAGACAACTTGGCAAAAATGGGGTTCAAAATCCTGAGGTTTCTTTTTTTTTTATTTTTATTGCTTATTCAACACTTTTTAATGAACTGATGCATTAATTGTCAAACATTTTTTTTACAAAACGTCTAGTAAAACCATGTGAATGACATCTCTGTGATGTAATCAGCCTTCAGATGCGGCCCTCCAGGGATTCAGCTCTTGAAGTTGACGTGTTTCTGGCAATTAAATAAAAATTCTTCTTTGCAATTTTGAAATCTTCTAGTCAGTGTCGTCACCACCTGCTGGTCAGGCATTGGTATTGCAAGGTATTTGGATTATGGGTGCACCGATTTATCGCCCAGCCGATTTATCGGTGCAGATTTCCCTAGTTTTCGGAAATCAGTGATTGGCTGATTTTTACATGTGAAGCCCATCTTATTTAAATTTTTTTTTTTTTAAACTGCTATCTTCCTCTGCTCCACTGAGAGAGGTTTGACTACCAGACTGGCCTCCCAGATCATTTCTATATGTTTGTACTAAACAAGGCCACCTCACCTTTGGTAATTTGTCCACTTTCTTGCAAACAAATTGATATCGGAATCGGCAGGTCAGGATTTTTAACGGATTGGTAATTGGGGACCGGGCAGAAACCTTCAATCGGTGCACACCTAGTTTGGATGTTATTTGGATGCAGATTTTCCCACAAATTGAATAAAAACCATTTGTTTGGAAAAGTATAGAATAATGTAGTTGTACTGTGGGACTGTGTTTAATCCCACAGTACATGCAGTTTCAGTTGCATGTCTGAAACTGAATGATTTTACGTATGTATTAAAACTTTCGCTGTGACCTAACATAAAACAGATCATTTCTGAAAAATAATTGATCTCTTCTACCTCCTCCTGACGTTCTGCAGAATTACTGAGCTCGGTCAGAAGCAGCCAATCAGAACCAGCATTAATGAGCCAGCCACGCTCTCAGGACGTTTTGATTAGTAACTCAGGATTGTTTTATTTTGATGCAACTTACATTTGACTTTGGATGAATGTTGCCTTTGTTAGTTGACATTGTTTTATATAGGTAGATTTATTTGACTCATCATGTAATTTAGGGTGGTGAGAACCTTACTGTTAGATATAATTTCATTGATTTAAGGTTCTTCAGTTGTCCTTTTGACTGAATAGCTGCTGTATTGTGCTTGCAAATATTTCACATCTCAGTTAGGTTAATTTATTGCCAGATCCTTTTTCCAATTTGCCAGTTCACATCGTAGCAGTTATACCTATAAGTGAAAAGTTAACGGCCAATCCAGGTGATTGGCAGTGATCGATGATTGGAATCGGCTACAAAATACCTGATCAAAGCGTCCCTACTGAAGAGTTAATTCTTGATCAGTTCCAGTCTTAAAACTTTCTGTTATTGAGCGGTCAAAACAAATTTACCATAAATAATCTAATCTGCTTCAATAAACCAGGAATAAAGTAGATATAATATTTTTGTAATAAAATCTTAAAGTTAGTGGGTAGGATAGTCTTTCCAAGTGTTGCACCTCATATTCAGGAAGAACAACTTGTTCTTTGTCCGTGTCTTAGAGTAAGACTCAGCTCTTTAGCATGCCAGTAACTCAGTAGCGTGCATGAAGGTTTGGTATTCTCTGTCCGTTTGCCCGTCCGTTTCACCGCAGAGCTTGTGTGACCCCCATCAGGGTCTTCCGGGTTCAGCTGCAGACGCCGGGCAGCTCAGAGTTTTGTGGCTTCCCCGACTGTGGGCACAGACGGCTTTGACAGAATTTGCATTACACCACAACGCCATTTGACAAAACATCACGACTTTACTGCTGTAGTCAGTGCATTATGCCTCTAAGTTGGGTCCAACTAACTCTAACAGCAGGGTTATGGTTGAAAGCAGATTCTTTGGACAGACTCATTATGCATGGTCCTGGCCTTTGAGGTGTTCCTGGAAGCATTCCTTCCTGGAACTTCTGACATGTTCCTCAATGCCTTGGATCATTTCATTGCTTTAAAATCACAGTTAGTTTGGGCTGGCGGGAAAGTTGGCTGCCCCCCTTCAGTGTGGTGTTGATTGTGTGGGAGCTCCAGCCACGTCCCAGAGAGGTGGGCTCCCACTCAAACTCTTACATACACCCACAAACACAATTATTTCCACACATACGCCTGCACACATGCACTAATACAAATAATCCAAATGGCTGAAGGTCACACAAACACAGGTTGCTATTGCATCAGTGTGCAGGTTGCTATTGCATCAGTGTGGCCTGGCTACTTTAACACTGAAAACGGTCTTGATTTAATAAAGTCAATCATTCAATAGCCAATCCATCTTATGCAGACAATTTGTTTTCGATTGAAACATTGCAACTTGACATCATGCACGCAAGAGGAGGGCAGAAAACCGCTGGCCAACAATCACTACCATTGGTGTTAGCTGGCAAATTGTCAATATTATGCTGGAAATCTTAAAAGTATTTAAGATTTCGATACATAAAAGGAAAAGGGACGTTGTGGTTTGCCACTGATTGTCAACTCTACGACAACTGGATAACAAGGTCCACAGGTATCGCATGTTACTGCTCAGAAATATATATACACACACATACCTGCATTCACAAATGGAGAGGGATGCAGGTCAGTTATGCTAGCTCGACTTTGACAAACTGATAGATGTGATGTGGAATTCTGTATGTTTTGGTACAGTTACATTTTTTACGCTAAATTGTCTTTTTGCCCTCAAGCTTTGTGTGCATTGCCGCAATTTCTGGATGTGAACAACATGCAACGTGTCTATATGGTATGCCAAAAACAAACAAACAAAAAAAATCCCCAGCATAAATGCAATCACATATTCTTGGTGCATAAATTGCCTTGCATTACTTTTGCTTTTTTTTTTTGACTCTTCTTTTTTGGGCCCACACAGTTTTTCTTCTGCAGATTTGTTATTTGCTGACTAAGAACAGCTCTCAAGTTTATAGATGAGTCAGTGTGAGGAACCCCCTCCCTTAACCCCCCCCCCCCCTCTCCTTTCGCCACACATCAAACAGAGCTGGGTTTGCCTTAGACAACCCCCCCCTCATCCCCCAAACCCACCCCGGTTTATCGCACAGCCCACTGTGGGAAACGTCTTGCGCTTTAAAGGTTCATCGCAAGCTGGCGATCACAATAAAGCAGAATTACGTGGCGAGATAGGATCTGTCTGCGTATTATGAGCGAGGGTCTGACATGCAGGGCCGGCATCCAGAGTAAACACATGTCAGCGTGACTGGAGCGTTTAGCCTGAGTCGCTGAGAGGCTCTGGTGCGGTTTCACATGTGGCTGGATGCGGAGGGGTTGGGAGCTGGCGCAGGAAACTGAGATGCTTGTCTAACATTTCCGCTCAGTCATAACCGAGATCGTCTTACCCCAACACACACAGACCCACTGGGTTCGTGGACCCCGGCGCCACTCGTTGCAGAAAAGAAAGGGAAAAAAATCTTTTGAAGTCAAACAAGCTTTTTGACAAAATCTTCAACCTAATTGAAATCCACAAACTGGATGTAATAGCAGCCACATTTTAAGCCGGTCGTTCTGCATGATTTAGCCGTCAGCTTGGACCGTGAAGCTGATAATTTTGTTTCCTGATCTATATCTTGATCTGAACTTTGGCGTACTGTCATTGTGGAGTGCCACGCAAAAGTATTCGTGCTCCTTAAGCATTTATTGCAGCTAAAGTCTCAAGTATGTTGTACTGAGATTCTATATGATAGACCAGCACACAGTAGGTCATTCCAGTGAATTTGAGGTGGAATAACATGGTTTTATAAATTAGAAAACTAGAAAACATGGTGATCAGAAGTTCCCTTTAACTTGACTCCACGGAATAAAATTCAGAGCTTTCCATTAGCGTGAGAAGTCAACTTAATCAACCTTTCAGCCTTTATTGTAATGAAAGATGGTTTTGCAAAGTGTTGATTCATGGGAACTGGGTAGTAATGCTAAACCAAAGCCTCATTTCCCCTTCCCTCTGTTGTTTTCTGTGCATGACATGAATGCATCACAGATTTGAACATAATGCTATCAATTTGTGCCACACAGGCACGTCACCAGGCAACGATCATGTGATTGTTTTCCTAAAAACACTTGCATGGCGGCTAAATTAAGGGCATTTCTGGATGAAAACTAAAGAGCTCCAACAAACTAAAGAGCTCCAAAAAAGTGAAAGTCGAAAAGCCAATTTAGCTCCTTTTTTCAAGCTTTAGATGAATTTATGTGAAGTGCTGCCCAAAGAATTCAAGAGGAGCAGAGTGAGGAACAAGGAAAGTGCATCTCCAGCTTCAATAATAAATGTGGAACATATTGTGGATGGAAAAGGGGAGGATGTGGTTCGGTAATAGTCAGCTGAACGTTTCTTTCTCTGCTAAATTATTGGGTCTTACTGCATTTGTTTCTATGAAAAGTTAATGAAAGTTACATGTGAAGCCTAACGACAGATTTTCACAGGCCTCGGAGGCTCCGGGCAGCGAAGGTGTGTTATTATGTTGGGTTGCTGAGCATTAGCGTTGTCCCTGGCCGTCTTCCACCTCTTGCAAAGCATTAGCGTGAGATTTACAATGTCGTGTGGCTGGAACATAGGCGATATGATGAGACTGCAGTTTGGACGCTATAAGATTTGCCTCACAATGCGGTAGAAAGAAAAGGTGGCTGCAGTGCTCTTGAGCAGGAACCTCAAAGCGGCGAACAACAGATGCTGCCATGGTTTCGCCCGTCAGTTTCGGGGAACTCGGTCTTCCTCGTAAAGCACCAGCTGAGTGAATAAAGCCTTTAAAAATGGAAGTTGAGTTCTCTTTCAGTCATGAAGAAGTGACCTGCTCTTACTGTAGGATGTTGCATTCAGGGGCTTTCTGTGGTTTATGTTTTGAAGAGGAACTTTCATGTACACGCTGACAGTACCAGTTAGTGGAAGTTGATTCTTTTGTTGTTGTTTTTTCTTGGCAGGGTCGTTTTTATTATCTTAAAAAGTTACAATCTCTAAATTTATGTTTAGATTGCATTTATTAATAGTTAATGGTGAACTAATAATGTTGATAAATCTAAACTTCATTCGGCAATTTCACCCTGAGTGTGTTTTTTGGGTTTTGAAAAAGCTGAAACATAGAACAACAATACATGTGGAATTATTATGTGCATGCAAAGTAAAGTACAGCCTTTGCTCTAGATGTCATAAAGTTTGTGATTGTATCATTCATGTGAAATGCTTTTTCCTTCGTATAGATGACTGTTTGCTAATTTATGTCTGGCAGCCTGAGTTTGTCAATTAGCAGCTGACACCAGGGGAACTCCAAGTCATTTTGGGCCTCTGTGTGTTTCTCTGAGTGGAGCTCGTGAATTCGAAACCCAAACCCCACGCTCTTTCACTCCCCCGAGGCTCCGCCCACTCCAGCCTCGCACGCGGCGGCACGCGCACCAAGAGCAGCAGAGAGGTTTTCACTTTCACCCCCCCTTACCCCCCTCTTCACATCATTTAGATACCTCTCTAATATACAGTCTCAACAACCCCCAACACCCGACTCAGTTCATCTCTGTTGCTCTGCCCACCGTCTCCTCAGACTCTCATCTCCCCATGCATCTTCTCTCTTCCAGACACATTTGCCCCCCCACAGCCCTCCCTCCTCTCCCACAGCTATGATTTAGGCGTCAGGGTTGCTCCCACTCTCTCCCAGCCCCGGATCAGGTTACCCTGCCATTACTCAGTCGTTCCCCCAGCGAGGGCGCTCCATGTCAGGCGGAGCGGAGCCTTAGCTCGCCTCGCCAGAACCTGCAGACTGGCTGAGCCCAACCACAGACGCCCCTGGTCAGTGGAGCCCCTCCAGCCGTGGCACAGGCTCCCTGGAAAATAATCTGCAGAGGCATTTTAGGGCTGCGTTTTCAATTTTCGCTGGGGTTAAGGTGAAAGGAGCGTTTAAAAGGCCAGACTTAAGAAGATGCTGCAGTTACAAAGTCTTGCTGTTTCACGTCGTACCAACCCCCCAGATCTCTCCCCTTAAAAAAAAAAAAAAAAAACAAGACGCCAAGACAGTTGGCATGACTGCGAGCCGCACAACAAGGCCAGCTTCCCGCCTATACTGCCGGTTTGTGGGCCTCATCGTTTTACTGTTATGTAATGTGGGTTCTTTGACGACTTAAACAGCGTGTTTAACCTCCCTCTGCCCTGTTTCCATAAAAGTGAGAGATGCGAGGCCCTGCTGTCCTGTCACACCCAACGCCCATCATGCTCAGCATGTCATCGAAGTGGAGTATGACTCTGCAGAAACGCCTCGCACCCCCGCCGTCCCCAGTCGGGATGCATCACTTTATTACGGCACATTGAGAGAAACGGCTGCGTTGAAAGGGGAGTTTTGAATCCTGCGATAAACTTTCCTGCTCACCATAAATTAGACAGAAACAACAGCATCTATCTCTTCCTAAGCCTGTTGTGCTCTCTAGTGGAGCCGTAACTCCCGCTCTCTGCTAACCCGACTGAGGAGAGGAAGCCAGGTACGTTCAGGCTACGCTAACCCGTTCCAATGGAAGGAGGGTTCCAGCTGCTTGTACGTGGATCTTCTTATGTTTCATTTTACAGTAATGAGGCAGCTGGGGCTGGACAGCAGAGCTGTTGTGGAGGGACAGTCGGCTCTGCAGCCCAAGGGCCCATGGGCCTGGCACTGACAGAACAACAGAGCTGACAGCTTGTTTACTCTTGTATGTTCGGGACAGGATTTAATTTGGCCCAAATGCAGGTTTGGAAGGATCTCCTCTACTTGCTGATGCTCAGATTTGAAAACAGGAATAGTCCAAAAGGATTTCTGGTGTTTGTTTTTGTTCTCAAAAGTTTGTGTAATAAACTGAACTTGACTGCGTTCTGTGATAGCTATGCATCAAAACTCAGAAAAGTGTTTGTTGTGAATTGATGCTGATGTAACTTCGCCAATGCTAGCTGATATGACAGAACACTTACAACTTGTGTAGCCTCTCTTCATTCTTCCTAGATGTCTGGGCCATGCTAGCTTGCAGACTCTACTTCCAGTATGATTCACTCCAAACCAATAGAGTGGTTTGGAGTGGCTAATTTGCATGTTTCTGTGACATTTTAGCTCAATCTTAGCTCAAAATTTGCATTTCAGTTGAATGGAAACACATCCAGCAACACCTTAACTCATCAATATGCGACTTCTAGGCCACCTCTAACAATACATCACTGTAAGTTAGGACTCCAAACCTGTATATTTTTAAACCTATTTCAGTATTAAAGTTTTCTTGTAATACTTTTGTGCATTTACCTTTTCTCTTTAACTGTAAGACATGCACTGCTGCTGCAGTCTGATGCTCACATACCAGCTTTCTTTCACTAAAATTAAAATTCATTAAAATTGAGATTATTGTGTGACAGTAGTTGGCCTAAGCTCAAGTTGACATCTCTGTTGTAGAATACATTCGACCATCCATTTGTTCATCCACTGCCTTTTTTTTTCACACTAAAGCTATTTTCAGATCATAGTTTTGAATACATATCAGGGCGAATCAGTCACCTAATTAGATCTAGTTGACTTGAAACCCCCATTCCACGTCAGGACCTTTCTGTTGACCCCGAGGTCCAAAGAACATTGAATGAAAGGATGAACTGAAAGAGAAGGAAGCTTTTTTTCTGAGGGGCCTGGTGCTCCATGATGCCGTCTGTACACCGCAGATCCAGTTTGACCCCCTAAGCCCTCTGCCGTCCTCAAGAAATCTCTAGGCTGTTGCTTCTCATGACCTGAAAAGTCTCTTGCAACTGTTGAGGAAGTCGTTTCTTTATGTCCACATAGTGTTAGTGATCCGTGGTTGCATCTACACATTTACAGAGATAAGGAGAAATATTCTCACTCTGACCGGTATGAAACCTTTGGCACAGGTTCTTGAAAGATCTAAGACTGATACTACACAATTGTAATCCATTATTTGGTTGGTTTCAGTGCACAGATTGCAATAGTTCAGCATGTACCTGTCAGTACTAAATGATTGCCTATTTCCTGCTCGCTCTGGGGGGGCGGGTTGGTGTAGAGTAATGGCAAGCAGCTGCTTCATCTGGACCGTACCTTTGCTTCTTTTTCCTTTTCTTCTTTTTTTTTTTTTTTTCTCAGCCTGCTGTTCTCGAGCCAGCGTGCTTGCCAAAACGCCTACTCTTCCTCAAGATTTACACTGCCTGTTGAAGATACCAACCGCTGTAGGTGGCGCGTAATCACGACGGAGCGAGAGCAAAAGCTCAATCCACTTTGATGGGCGTTGTAACTCGCGTTGGGGCGTTGGACAAGGCCTTGCGAGCAAAAAGAAAGCATCATTGTCCGACGGGCTCGCTCACCGCCTACTGCTTATGACAATCTCTTCTCATTCCTTCTGCTGTGGCTTTCCTCTGTGATTAGCTAAATGCCCCCATCGATCCTCCCAAGTTGAGGCACCCGAAGCGAGAGAGCCATATTTATTACACGGTGAGTGGAGCGTACAGGATGTTGCACCGGCTGTCCTTCTTTCATTGGAAAACGATAAACATAAATCTGTAGAATGTGTCTGTGTGATATAAACTCCGTAGTGGAAGGGAGTGTGGGGGGGGGAATAGAAGGTGTAGGAAGAGATCTGCTTTTGTTTTACCCAGTCAGAAAACTTAGGAGGCCGGAGTTCTTTGGGATTTGTTGACATTTGATGTGGGAAGGTGGAGAGAGAGAGAGAGAAAAGATCCTACGTTCAAAAGTCTTTTCAAGTCGGCAAAGACAGACTTTCAAATCTGCGCCACAGGTAAGGAACTGGCGCTTTTAGAAATCGAGGTTAGGGTGTAAGCGTTTGTGTGCAGCCCCCTCAGCAGAACAGAGGGATTTCTGCGAGGGCAGGACATCTTCAACTAATTAAGGAAGCAATTAAGATTCAAATCTTTGCTCAGAGGAAGACACGGAGTCGTCTGTGCTTTCAAACAGGCAAAGTAAAAATCCTCCCAAGCCTTACTCATGAAAGAGGCAAATTTAAAGAATTCACATCCTTTACTTTTAGTGATGTGTGCTGTGAGTTCACACAGGATGTCTGTGATGAAGAGCAGGGCAGCGTCACTGTGTGAAGCTGTGTTTCTATTACAAATAAGCACAAGACTTTGCATTCTGCTAAAGTCAAAGACAAACAATTTTCCAACTGCCGTGTTTCCATTAAATACGAAATGTAATTATAATCACACATGCATACATTTGTTCATGCGACAAGTCATTAAAACTCATGGCACTAATGTAAGCATGAGATGTATAGATAATCCAACACTGCGCTCATCATCAGCCATCAGAGGAGACGCTGGAGACTTGGCAAGGCATTGGAGGTACATGCCTTTCACAGAAGAGTTTTTATAGACTTTCACGTCTTGTTGAAGAGAAGTTTTTCCTTTCGTAACCGTCTGAAATTAGCAGTGTAAGAATCCTATCTTAAACGCTGCCTGTTATGTTACAGTACGACGTCATCACATTAGCCAAATCACTTCCTCTTTGTTCCCCTCTCATTCTGGAAGGGGTTACTCTCCATGTTTCCTGTGTAATTCCCAGTGCGCCAGCAACATTCTGATTGCCTTCTTGATGTTAAACATTCCCAGGCTCCTATAACCTTTCAGCTCGCCTCCTCCATCCAAGACCCGTCCCAGGTGAACAAGTGGGCGAATCGCCCTTTTTAAGGATAAAATCTTCATTTTTTTTTTTTTTTTCCCTCTCTTTACTCACAGGGGGAGGGGGGTGTTGGGAGAAAAGGGTACCGGAGGAGCACGGAGCTGTGCTATGGGAAAGTATTCCTTCGTTGCATTCCATTTAGTTGTTGTAAGACTGTGGGAAAGCATATTTTCCCAACCATGGTTCACTTAGGATTGTGTTTTCTTGTGAGTCGAGCTGAAGGTTGGGTTGTGAAAAAGCATAGTGTCTCTGTCTTCCTGGCGAATGCGTCTCCTCCCCGGTCACGTTCCTCCCCATCTCGCTGACATCTGATCGACGGCTGAGTTATATTCTCCGGGCTGAGTCAGCGCAGGCTCCACGGCGCTCGTAAAGCAGGCGGGGACCCGGGTTGCGCTGCCGTGTCTGTGTGGAAGGCTGGATTGTGGATGTGACCCCGGAGCAGAGCCGGGACCCACGCGGACTATATTTAGCCCGGCGATGATCATGCTAATTGCCCTCCCAGGCCTAATCATTTCCAGGCTCCGCAGCTCACAAACGACTGGAGGGGAGGCCAAACGCCCACTAACCTCGTGTTACGGGGCCGTCGGCATCAATGGGGCTGTCAGAGCACGCCGCAGACAAGACAAATTAGCACATTACGCTTCCTCCTCATATATTCCCAGATATCCTCTAAGCGGATTGGACTGAAGCGTCCAGCATTTGTGTCTACCTCGTTGTATTAATGGAATATTTTGTGCTGCTAATGTAAAATGTCTTGGCAGCGTCTGCTGTGAGTGACATTGCAACGCAGAAGCCTCTCTTATGACTAATAAATCCCTCCTACAGCACATCTTAGCTCCTCGGCGTACGGAAAGCACCGCCGCCTCCACCCTCACGAGTCCGCCCAACCACCCGCTGCATCCATTCCTGTTTGATTCAACTTGCTCTGCTTCCTCTGTGGTTCCTGTCCTAAGATGTGAGAGGGTCGAGGGGTGATCAGGTTGGTTTGTGCCCACCTCACAAGCTTCCTTCCTCAGTTGATTCCCCAAAGGCTCTGTGGGAGAGATGCTCATGATGCACCAGCAGTGCTGATGTCACACTATGATGACACTGATGGATGGCACATTTACAGCCTGGATTCCACCGGTTGCTTTGCACTTGGAAATAATAGGGGGGAAAAAAAATCACCTAGAGGAAAAGATATGCTGCAAAATCTGAGTAGAGCTAGCTTCATTCTCCTAACTACTGGTGATGATTTCGGCTCAAATTCAAGCTCATGAACAGATTCTCCATTGAGCTCCGTCGCATCTGGAGGCAAACCGTCTGCTGCCAAAGACGCTCATTGTGGTTGTAAATTCAAGCTAGCTGGGATTATCTTTCTCCTTCGCAGTTTAACTCTTGAAGCCACTTAAGCTGTAAAAACAAATCCAACACATCAGGTTTGACATAAGTTATGCGTTAGACCTCAGGACGAGTGTTCAGGTTATTCTCTGAACCTGAGAGAAATATCAACAAGTGATTCAACCGCCATGTGTGGGTTTAAGCAGATTATAAAGTAGCTGACTCAAGGGAGTTCAGTGAAAATCTCCCATTTGTGTCTTAAAAGCAACGGGCCGCTCCGTCGCAAGGTGAACTCTGGGCCAGAGAGGAAAGAGGAGAAAGAAAAAGTGAACTGTTTGTCAGCTCTTTAAACCCTGAAATTGATTCTTTCTCTCTGCTCTTCATTCCACTGACAGCCTAATCCCTTTCTCCTGTTTCTTTCTGTTATAAATAGAGGTTGCTTTTTTTTTTTTTTTTTTTTTCCTGCGCAACACTTTGTTCTGCTTCTCAAAATTAGCCCTCATGATGAGTCTGCTCTCTCAACAATCAATTTGCTATGCTGCGTCCCTCCAGAAAGGTTACCTGTGGCAACTAACTCCGGTTTTGCTTCTCCTGCCAGTTCTTATTCCGCTAATTAAATAAATGGATCTGTCTGGAGAGGTGGCTATAAAAACTGTCGAAAATTCTGACGCTGGATTGTTGCTCAATTTCAAGGCATTTGTCAAAGGGAGAGAAAGTGGCGTGCGTGGATGAGGGGTTAGCGTCAAGCCTCGGGGCTAGTTTAATAATATTAGTAGAGATTTGCTTATTTATGAGGCTCTAAGTGATTCATGCTCAGCTCAGGCGATCCATCACAGTGGAGCTGGTTAGGTGTCGCGTGCTGCAGTGACGCGGCTCGGAAATGCAGTGGTGATCATCAGGTTCACTCGTGATCAGTCGCTCAGATCAGGAAGCTGCTGGACAAATGCGGTGATTCGGCTGCTTTGACTATTTTCCAGTGTGCGAGTTTCAGTGAACGTCGGCTGTTTTTTTTTTTTTTTTTTTGTCGTAGCAGGTTGGCCTGATTTCGCCTCCCACCTTCCTCATGCTGTAGCACTTGCTAACAAGCTCAGCATGCCTGGAATGCACAAGATCAACTGCATGCGACCACATCTGAAGGTAGAAGTGTTAATAGCTGCTTAGAAAGTCATAAAGCAGAAAGTGGTGCAGTGAACTTCGGAAGTCTTCCGACTACCTCACCAGTTGCAGCACCCTAGTTTTGATGTTCTCTTTTGCTGTGAAATGCTCAGGTCATCTATAGATGGCTGAACCCTCCTTCCATCTTTAAGATGTTAATTTTTAAGAACAAACGATCTCTGATTTCCCAGCTGTTGATGCTTTAATATGTGGAGGTAAGACTTCCGTGTCTTACTCATCTGTGTGCAACTCAAAAGTGCCACAGCAATCATCTCCCAAGAGAGAATATCTGAATATTAACGTCATTCGCTGAGTAATCTTAAATCGAGCCACATCAGCCTTTGTGGAAGTACGGCCATTTTTAATATACCTGAGAGGTTTCCGTCTGTTTCTGAGTCATCCAGCTCGTGCTGGAAGTGCTTGTTGGGGAATCAAATACATGCTTGCACACATTATTGAAACATTACAAGGAAATATTGATTTTCATTTCATTTATCCCATGTTTTCAATGAGGTTAGAGCAGCACAATATGTTAATCTCAGTCTTCAATAGAGTTTCATATTTAAAGGACTGTTGTTATACTCACCACAATGTTGTATCCATTTCATCTGCAGTGCATTAAATCATTGCTTGCCAATCATATACAGTTAGCCTCCAATTTTTGCAGGGATTATGCATCACAGCTGCTAAATTGCTCATCTAATACTTGAGACCCTCTCTAAAAACACTTATAACTGCCAATTTTAATAGTTTGAATGCCAAATATACATTAATATGCATTAGCATAGCCGCTGGAAAAAGTCTTGGCACTGAGGCAGAATCTTAACATCTACAGTGTTCCTTATATCCAATGGTAGTTGCATAACATTAATTAATACTAAACATTTAAAAGGCATACTTAAATGTAAAGATCAATCGCTGTGTAACTGTAAAATTGCACTGCTTAAGTAATTGTTGTGGCAGTCAATGCCATGAAAATTGTGAAGAAAATTGAAAGCCCATATAATCCATCCCTACTACAAGCCACACCAGACTGGAAACACTACAACGGCCAGAGTTTTGGGTAGGGATGCAAACAGTTAGTTGATAACTTGCAGGGATACTCCGACAGAGCCAACTCGCCAAATGATCAGAAAAATTATAGTCTCCATCCAGTCTTACAGTTTCTCCTAATGCTATTCCATTGGTTTGTTTGTCTGTTCAAAAAAGCCTCACCAAATAGATGCTTAAAGTCTCCAAACACTTGCCATCCTACATCATGAAAGTTAGTAACACTGTGGTGTTTGGTTGAACCACTCTGGTAGACCACACCCTTGTGGTCCTTGATGACCCAGTAATCGCTTAACGGCAGTCAACGCTTCTCACAACATTGTTTTGGTGTTCACTGGTAAATGAAAGGAGTCATCAGAATGGTCTCTCCTGTGAGTTAACGGTGACTCCACCTCCAGACATCCAGTGAACAGCAATCTTGCAGCGTCAACTCGGTCGGCACGCTTGGAACCCTGGTGAAGTAGGTGCTAAATGCGGCCTGGTACTACGTGTTCTCCTTTACAATGGAGAAGTTGAGTCAGGCTGAGTAGGTACCAGTGGAAAAAGGTAATAATACCGGAATACATTTTGGTGATACATTTTTTTTTTTTTTGGTTTTTCATATCAGAAGTGGATATATATTCAGTGATTAACAAACTATTAAGCTATTTCTTTGTGACCACATTAGCTTAAGCCGTCTCATCTTCATTTTATAGTCTGAACTCAACTTAATCTTCTGAATCCTCTTTTTAATGTGCGGATTTAGTTTCCTCTGCCTGCAGGAAGTAATCTCCAACATGTATCTCTGCGTTTGGATAGTAATAATAGAGAAATGAAATGCATGTATTTTTATCACACCACCTTTTTTTGTTTTCTTTTGTTCTGGCAACCAGGCAGGTTTACTGCGCGTTGCCAAGATGAGGGGTCTCTGGTTGCCCTGATAGCTTTTGTTCCCTTTAGGCCCCCCAGCTTGATGTGGATAAGAACACCAAGCCTCATCCAGAGTCAGATCTCTGGCCAGTTTGAAATGATCCCATGTTTCAGCAGCCAGGACCTGGTTTGGATATAAAGATCCACTTGCGTTTGATTGGACGAGGGCCTCATCGGATGCGTAATACAGCTTTTGATAGCGGAGTGTGCCGTTCCTTCTCGTGTGAGTCTGACTTTCTGCTGGCACACATCGGCCGCCTGGATGTACCCTCAGAGAATGAGCCCACCTTTCTGTTCTCCCCCCACCATTCCTTTCCTTTCTCCTTCTCTTCCCTCAGATTTATCTTTCTTCTCCTCCGTCTCCCCTCCCCGACACCTCGTCAGATCTGTGGGGTTAGATCTTTATCGCTTTTCTGCGAGTCCTGCGAGGGGAACCTTGAGGGTCTCAGTGGGATCAATTTAAAAGGGAAGTGCTTGTCTCTTCCTCCTCTCCTTGGCCCTCTCGGCTGATTGGGTCCGCTCGCCAGGAACTCACAGGCTTTTGATCTCAACCACCCCCGTCACCGCCTCCACCCCTGCTCAAAGTTTTTGTTGGAGCTCGGCTCTTGAAAAAAAAAAGAAAGAAAGAAAATCTGTTCCACTTTCTGAGAAATCTGGGCCCCATTCCCTTTTTTCTCTTCACCTGTGTTGAGCGGAGGCGCCGTTTTGTAAACCCACTGGGTGGTACTAACAACCCATGGCGTGATTGACTTCGCTTTGAAGATGCAAGAGCGATCTATCTCTCCAGGTAAAGGTAGACTGAGGAGGACCTATGCTCCTCAGGCGGCTCTCTTGAACAACTAGTGGGAAGTTGCTGGAAGCGGCAATGTATTATTCACTCTGTGTGGGGAACGGCCGTCTCTGTTACAAAGAGAAGAAAAAGTACAAGGTGGGGCCTGCGAGCGTTCCCATGCTGCGCTGCATTGAAGTCGTTCCTCTCCTTGTAGAACTTGAACAGTGACCCTGTAGCCAAGGGGGTACCTTCAACTACAAAATCATCCAGGTTGTGCCTGTCCAACTTTCTTAGACAAATCTAGCAAGAATCCCTTTCATAAGAACACAGGTTTCATCTTAGTGGCTTCTTGCAGTCATTTCTTTTGGTTTTCTCAAAATAGCTTTCCAAGGCAATAAACTCTTGACAGCTCAACAAAACAAATGAAATTACACATTTGGCGTTTCAGTCCTATTTTGAGTTCTGGCAAAAACCTCTTGAATTGTACTCTTCTTAACTGTATTTATGAAAGGTGTGCTCCTGTGTACTCCTGACCGGTGCCTTATTTACAGCAAAAACGTCACATTAATCCCACTATATTGGGGTCATTGTCTCCATATTGAAATGTTTATATTTTACATGTTTAGATTCTGTTTTATTTATGTCTGAAAAATGTTTCCTCAGTAAAACTTAAAATCCTGAAAATTAATAATGGAAAAAAAAAGAAATTAAAATTAAGTTTTGGGCCTTGACATTAGACATTAAGCTCACTTTAACTTTAGTTTTACTTGTCTTTGTGATTTTGTAGGTCTGGACTGGAAAGTAATCGTGTTGTCCACGCTTAAATTTTAAAGTTAGAGCAGCTTGTAGTCACAGTGAAGCAATAGTTGACATAAAGCATCATTTTCTTTGCTCATATGATGTAAACGCATGTAATAAAATGATTTGCTAACTTCTAGTTCTTCTAGACCTTGGATGTTTTTCTAACACAATGGTGGAGAAGCCCCACTGCGCTGCTGGAAGGTATACACTTATTGTAGGTGTGCAGCTTTATGGATGTTTTTTTTAACAACAGCTTTGTGGTTGTTGACCCGGTAAGAACCTTGAACAGTCTGAGATACACAGGTTGTTGGGGTTTTTTTTTTCATTGCATTTTAGGGGTGAATGTTGGTGGAACTGAATAGAAATTAAACTTCAGTCAAAGGGAACCAATTTCTTTCTACTTAATGATGCTTTTTAGTAAAATGATCACATTCAGATCATTTTGCTAAAAATGATCTGACCTGTAATTTAATGATTACCAGACATCAGTGGACATGTCATTGTTCTTTTGTGCTGTCAAAGGAAGCATCTTGGTTGACTTGAGTTCAGAGATGACTCCCCACAGGGATCTTCCTATTTTATAAACAGTGCTATTAATAGCAAAAACTTAGACAGAGTTGTGCAATACTTCTAGCCTCGTTTTGTTTTGACTTCCACAAGTGAAATTTCCTCTATAATGTACCTCCTTGTGACAAAGGTGGCTGGCGGAGGTCAGGTTAGGGCAGCAAAAGGTCTCCATCTGGGTCTGTCACCCTCCTGCTTCTTGTCCTCCCCCTCCTCTGTCTCCTGCAAGGTCACCAGAGGTCACGCCAAAGTTTTTCTTGTCCTTCCTCACTGACCTCTCAACTCTTAGGGGGGGAAAAAACACCCGTCAAGAGTCTGGATTAAAATTCCAGCTAAACTTAACCAAACTGGGCTTCATGTTTCTCCTGCCTTGGTCCGACTGCTTAGAGAAAGAACCTAAAAGTTCTAAGAGTGCTTAACTTTCAGTTTCTTCTGTAGAAAAAGCACCCTGAATTTCCAGGGCCTTTGGGTCCCTCAATGATGACATCATTTGTGTGCTTGTGCACTAATTGAGGTTTAATGCTAGAGTAGAGTAAGCAGGGCTGTAATTTTCCTGCCCTGGCCTGGAATAGAGACGAGAGCTTTTCATGTGGTCCAGGCTAATTTGGGCAGCAGTGCTGCAACTGTGGAACACCTCATACTTTAGTCCCTCACAGCCTGCCAAGAAATAAAAGAAATATGGAAAATCAGCCTGTTTATAAGGTAATGTCAAAGACTTGGCATTGGCTGCACTCCTACTGACTTAAAACGGTGAGGTTGAAGTCCATAAACCCCAAATTGGACTTAAGATGGGTTGACACTTGTTCAAAAAAACAAAATATACCAATAGAAGAGTTAAAAACTATATTAATTAGAGTTTAGCTATGCTAAATACAGTTCAGACAACTGATAATGAGCTGTATTTATCAATTAATTTTGCCCAGTTTGTACAAGGTCATATTTACATAATGACATTTTGAATATCTTTGAAACCTACATTGATGTTTGTTCTTTCACCAATACAAACACTCAAATCCATAACCAGACCATCAGTCCTCTGACTGTTCTTTATACCGCCGTGTCAGACCTTGTGTCAACATCAGGTCTGTTTGAAGTGGAAAGCCTTAATCATGTGTAATCACCAACATCTCTAAGTTGGGGCTCACTGCAAAGGGGAGGACTGGTGGGAGGGCAGGGGGACACCTTCAAAACCTGCAGGGACACTCAGTAGGATAGTTTTAGGTCAAACTAATACTTCGTTAAACAAAAGAGTCTAAGTGTTGACAAAATCAACTTCCTCCTCGCTGGCTAATAGAGAAGTCCCACACCCAGGAGCTCTGGTCGGTTTTGGGTATAAATTTGTAAATTGGTCGACCAGAGATGGGTATGTAAACAATGTGATTTACTGGCAGGTCTGGAACCAACGTCATGAGCCAAGGGATGTGTTACAGATGGTTACCAGAGCATCCAGAAGTCAGTCAAAACACTCACTGAAGGTCTCCAGACATGGAAGGATGCTTCATAGGTGCAACAGACGACATTAGTAGTAATTTGTGAATTTTTAAAGAGGTGTCACCATTCTGGTACGCATCAACCCAGATGGTCGTAAGGTGCGATTCTCTAATGCGTGGGGTCTACAGATGTCACTGTAGCATGATGCATTGTAGCATATTGGGACAAGAGACGGACCACACAAACGCCTCGTTTCCCCAGAGTGGTACAGCATGAGTTGGAATGCTATTTTGTCAATTTTAATTGTAAAACCGGCTCAGACAACGACCCGTACCACATCTTTCTTAGGCCCCTTTCAGTTCTATGTTCATGGGACAATAGATCAACACGGTTAGGACGGAGCTACTGGCGTCACACAACCAGTAGCATTCCTAAGTCCATTGATTGTCTTTGTTCATCACCTTATTCGCCTCTATGAAGGTTTATTTTGCTGGGCCTTACTGTGTATTGCTTAATAGTTATGTAAATTATGTAATCTGAACTTTTTTTTTCCTCATATGTGCTTGTTGCACCATTTAATATTTTTTTTCAGTTTTAGCCATCTGCCACAGCATGGCTATTTGTTGTTTTGTCACAAGCATGGCGTAAATCTCTGGGGTGACGGGGGGGAGGGGAAGTGGAAACACTTTTGTTCATCGCCAGTCACGTCATAAACAACCGGATGATTCTACTGGTGGTAAAGAAAATGAAGACATGAGGAAGTGGTAGAAGAATGACGGTGCGACATGTTTATTAATTTATCTTTTTTTTTTTTGTAGAAAGTCTCTGCTGACTGACCTTTAGCTCCTGTGTGCCCTCAAACACACACCGGTCCTGTTGTAGCACTCAGGGCCTGGCTGGCCTCTGCTTGGGCCAAAGCGTGTTAACTCCAACTGAGGCAGTAGAAACTGGTAATGAATCCTGTCAGGGTTGACATAATAACCTGCTCAGCACTGGTCCCTGCAGTCGGACTCTTTCTGGGTTCATCCCTGTTCTTCCTACTGAAGTCAACAGTTAGGATTAGTTTGGGGTTCATGGTAACACTGTATGGCCTCAAAGTTAAAGTGTGAAAGATTATCTTTACTTTTAATGCTGTCATAGAAAAGCAGACTTATTCTACTTTGAAGTCTGTTTTTTTTTTTTTTTTTCACCGTCATGGAGTATTATAAGTTAAGCTTTCTTTGAGGGCAGTTTAGGTGGGATGTGTGAATGCGCACTCCGATAATTATGCTGGAATGAGACTTTTTGTTCTCCTTAAGTATGTGTAAAAATGCATCTTTTTTTCTTTTTAGCTATGCCATGAGACGGATCTGGCACAAACTGCTGTGCCGTGTTCTGCATTTAACTAGGAGGCTAATATTTGTTAAGTTAAGCAGTAGTTGAGCGTTTTTTGTTTTTTTTTCCCCCCATTCGTTTCCATCGTGTCTCGTTATTATCAGCATGTTTAAAGCGGATGACTCGCTGTGTCTTCTCACTTGAATTTGTGGATCTAAAAAAAAAAAAAAAAAAAAAAAAAACACACACCCTGTCACAGTCGTGCATCACATGGCCTGAGCTTCTATTTCTCAATAATTCATCCAGACAACTAGAATGATTGTTCTATGAATATGCACTAAAAATTCCTTTCCTGTGCTTTTTCTCTTTAGGTTTGTACAATTTCTGTGTGTATTTGAGTGTGTGCGCATGCGACCGAATACACAGCTGTGTGTACGCAGCTCTTTTCCGCCAGAAACAAAGGAGGTGTCAGGGTGAATTAGCCCCCTCCCCACACACACACACACACACACACACACACCACACACACATACACAACTGAACGCCAAGAGGGCTTAGGGATGCACCACAGGTTCTGCTGAGTCGCGCATGAGCCGCGGTGTCTGCCTCTTCGTCTCCGCTCCCCCCTCTTCCTCCTCCACTCCTGAGTTGCTCTAACAAGGTTGTTGGAAGAGGATAAGGCGTGTTAAATGAATAATTTACACACAAGAGCGCTCCTTATTTATTTAATACGGCTGAATGTGACTGAGTGGGCAGCATGCGTCCCCAACTGCAGAGACGCTGTTGGCTAAACGAGCTCTCACTCAGCTTAATGGAGGGCCAAGGCGACAGGCATTTAGAGCGAGTAAGGGGCTGCAACGGAGAGTTTGTTCTGTGCATCTCTGAGCGTTTGCATTCTCGAAACAGGCCATGCAGAGCTGAGCGAGTCTGTAAAAGCACAGAGTTGCTGTCTGCTGTAACACAATTGTACAGCAGACACAATTTGTAATTGATTACATTTTTGTCTGTTTTTTTTTTCTTTTAAAGAAACATTTTAAGTTAATCTAGCAGTGTTTTTTTTTTTTTTGCGTCAGATCGGTATCGGCAAATACTAAACCTCAGATATCGGTGTAGGAAGTGAAAAAACTGGATCGGTGCATCCCTGTTTAGACCCTCTCCCCAATCTGAAAATGCTTCCTGAAATGTGTGATATAGCGTAATGCCTTTACAATTAATATATTTTTGTCCTAATATTTGAGGCTGTTATGCTGTCAGGACTTCTGTCGTGAAAAATGGAAGAACACCTTTAAAATTCAGGGGTTTTACCTCTTTAAATATATATTTGTTTAATAAGTTATTACGTGAAAGAGTCTGGTTTGTGGTTTTGTTTACATGAGGTTGGATTTATTTTAGAACCTAGTAAGGAAGAGACATAAAAAACAAATTAAAACCCTTTGTTTTCTGTGACAACATAAATAGAACACCATCAATTATTCTGTTCATGAAGTAGCATTTATTGATGAAAAAATCACAGATAGCTAAATAAATGTATTTAAATAAGCAGTGTAGTCAAAAACCAAAAGCAGAATAATGTGACTTGTGATGTGGTTGGATCAGTGGAAGGGGCAGAGCAAACCCTTCAGATGGTCCCCACTCCATCTAAATAACACAAATTACAATTGGAAAATAGTTGTCCCTTTCAACATGCTGATTTTGGGATTTGTTCATCATGTTCAGAGCTAGTGCTGTGATATTTTTTACAAATTGAAATAAAGACTCCACATTCATAAATAAAGTGACATGATGCATACATGTTACGCGGATAAAATAACTGGAGTTTAGCCCATCAAAATACAACAAAAGAAGTCACAAATATAGGTTGGAATCATATCTAACTCCAATCAGGTATATAAATGTAACTGATCAGTAACCTCTAATCCTTGTGTCCACAAAAAAATAATCAAATACAAGCCTTTGAAAGAGAAACTGTTGAGCAAAAACAAAAAAAAAAATGGGGAAATTTCACAGAGAAACCAAAGATTGCCTTTCCAAACCAAAGATAAAAGGCTGACATAATCAGCCTTTTAATGCGTCCGTCCCAGGATAAAGCTCCAGAACTTATACTGACCCTTCAAATAATGAACCTCAGCTGGTTTCTTTAGCGCAACGTAACAGTTTGATTAAAAATGAAAGCGAACAGTAATTGTTCGCGAGGCTTTCACTGTTTCCTGTTTTAGCTAAATAAGATCTACATTGGAAGTATAGCTATTGTTCTTCATAACTGCGTTTTTGCTCACTGCATTTCATTGTAGTTTAAACCTGTTTTACAATAAAGGTCCAGGGCTTCACTCTGGTGCTATTTTTTATCATTATTATTATTATTATTAACAACTGTTGCTAACGTTGTTCTGTACGTTACCAGGGGGAGTGTGGTGAGTGGGGTACAGGACCACTACCGGGACACCACCCAGAGAGGAGGGCAGGCGCAGCAGCTGAGGAAGGAAGAGTCTTTCAACTGGTAAATGCTTTGCTTAATATACTTGGAGTGGTTCATCTTACCTATACTGGTTGTATGAATCTTCTGTGTTTTCCTGTAAGACTGAAACATGACATGTCAATGACCATATGATCGAGATGTGCCGTTGTATAAAATGCTTAAGATTTTTATTCCCAGTAGAAATTAAGAGAACCTTGTGATCGTCATCTTGAAATAGTCCTTCCCGTTCTGTCTCTGCCATCTTCCTGCTGTGGACAGAGGCAGCCCCTCTCAGCAGGAGCCATCCTTCGCCACAGCTTCTGTGTGTTCCCCAAGAGAATAAAGTCCCACAGCTCACATTGACCTCATTATAAAAATAGCTTGTCTATCCAGCAATCCCAGTTTCCTTTTTCTCCTCAGCCTTGGATATGGACTGATCCATCCTACCTGCTGCTCCCTTGTCTCTCTATCAGTGTTTTCATCAGACTTAACATGAGATTAAAGCTTATGCAAGTGCTTGTAATAGTAAAATTTCTCCTAACCCTGCCATGCCCAATCTGGCCTTAATCTGTGATGCCTTTTAATCATGAAGACCTCTGTGCTACAATTCAGATTGTTTGTTTGATCTGTTCCCATTGTCTCCTGATTAAGGAACTAGTGTTTTTCTTTTTGAAAATGGAAGCTAAACGTTTCTGTCATATTAAGCAGCGTTCATGTCTGTTTAATTTAACAGCAGCTTCAGTGGTTGTTCTTATTCACAGCTGGCTTCTATTGTTCCAGATTCTATTTGCTATTGTTTAAATGTCTCACCAAAGACGACAAAGAATTTAGCAAAGAATGCGAAAAGTTGGCCAAAAACCTGAGGCTACTTGATTTGTTCAAAGTTAACATTGCTACTGATGCTGCCCAAAATTGCAACACTTGTTCCAGTTTCAGCTGGTGTCTCTCGCTTTCACGTTCCACTTTGTCAAATGAACCAAATCTTCTGAGCAGCCTATTGCCCTCCTTGACTGTGATGGCGCTGCACCAAGAACTCGCGCAAAGGAAATGCGCAACCTCTGAAGAAGACGCTGAGAGCAACATCCTTCTTCAAGAAATGTAAACAAAAAATTGTGTCAAATTTCAGTGGTTGTAGGATTTCATTTTTCATCTTCGGCAAAAAAACCACGAGGCACTTCTCCAGCTATGCCTACGCTTTTTTTGGTTTTGGTAGCATTTACCCAGAATGCCCTGCGTTTTAGTCTACTTCCTACTTTTGGAGTGGTTTCCGGTCCACTTGCGTTCACATATGCATTCATACCACACCAGAGTTCACTTAAACCAAACTAAGACCTTGGTTTGTAGGCCGATCAGAGTTTGCTTTTTTTAGTCCGCAGCAGAGTTCGGTTATGCATTCACACCTCCCCAAACAAACCAGACTTTCTAGAGGAACAAAGTGGAGTTCCATTAAAGCAGACTGAACAGTGTGAATACACCCTGAAATATTTTAAACTATTGTCTTCTTTTCATGAACTCAATGTTGTCGTAATCCTGCTAGCTGAAAGTCTTGTTGTACATCGACTCATTTGGGCAGTGGGCTTCACAGACGGCACTCATGGTAGAAAAGATTGAACGTTTCCATTCACATCTGCCAAAATACCAAAAGGATTTTAAAAAATGAAAACCACAATTTTTGGTGTGTCCTGTAGCACATCCCCAATTTCAAGACCTATTTAGAGAACCAAGCAAACGCATTTGCTCCTGAAGCTGTCTTTTAACATTGATCTTGCACGGTGTTGTCAAAGTTACCAGCAAGTGTGAGCAGCCTTGTTTGTTCCCATCTTTCCTCTGTCTAATCTGCTTATCCAGCACCTAATTCAACTGTAGGAGGTCATTTCCTGTTCATTGGGAACAAACTGGGCTGCATTGACCTGCTTTTAGATGCCCGTGCTTCACCTTAACAGGAGAAGAACTGTTGGATTCATCTGCATAACCGTTTGATCTTGACAGAGCCGGCATCATTAAGAACGTTTTCACACTGCTCAGTGTTCGGTAACAGTATGGCGCTACATGTGTTCTGAAGTTTGGGGTGAGACCAGGACCACTTGCCTGTCCTTCACCGCTCAGTTGCTTTGTGTGCGTCTGTGTTCCCTTGCCCTCTTGGGGCAACATTCCCCTCACCTCCACCCCATCTTATCTCATCTCTTCTCCTCCCCACCTTTGCTGTTCATCCGTCTCAGGGCTCGTCACGTCCCTGAACCTGCTCTAATTAGCATCCCACACAGCACTGTTTATTTACCCAGGTACCTTCAGACGTGGAGGGAGGTGAGAATGAAAGAGCTGAGGGGGAAAAATGGAGAGGGAGAAAGCTGGAAGGAGAGAGGGCTGGGAACAGGAAGAGAGGGAGAAACAGTGTAGACAATCAAAGAGCTGTGAGACTCCCTCATTCCGGATGAAGGGTGTAATGATGGTTAGAAAGACATGATGCTCAGAGTCGAGAAAGTGAGAGACGGATAAGTTTCCCGCCTCCCCTCTGCCTTTTCCAGCGTTTCATCTGAGACGCAGAGTGCCTAAAATTAGCAATTTGGCAGCTTCCTTCCTTTCTTCCTCCCTTCCTTCCGGGGGAGCCATTAACGTTCTTCCATTACATCGAGAAGTCTTTAAGGTGGGACTGGGAGTGTAGGTGTTTTCTTAGAGTTCCAGTTGGAGTCGGAGCAAAATCCACCTAAGAGTTTATGTGTAGGAGAAAAAATAAATAAATAAATCGCTCTTGAGCTTAACATCACATGAGCCACTCTGCCGGTTCTCTCTGTAGTTCCCTGGAGTCCAAAAGCCATCCTTTCCGAGCTGATGGATGCCAGTGACTGTTTCTCATCTGTGCTTGAATTTCTTTACTTTATTCTTCCCAAAGTGAAATTAAATGTTGTTGTAACTCATCCATTCATCCATCCATCCATCCATTTTCTGACATCCTTGTCCCTAGTGGGTTTGGGAGGGGAGCTGGTGCCCGTCTCCAGCTAACGTTCCGGGCGAGAGGCGGGGTACACCCTGGTAGCGGTCGGTCTTGCAAAAATCCAAAGAAAACTCTTACCAAAAACACTGTTGGTGGAAGACAGTCTAATGTGTGTCATGACATGCCAACAGCTCAAGATCAAGGCAACAGAGATGATATTCCACAGTAACACATTCTGGAAGTCATCAGTTTTTGGCCAGCTCTGCTAATCTATCTCCTTTGCTTTCGCCGCTCCTCTCTGTTTGGTTAGAAAGTCGGGCAGAGAAACGCCGGAGTAGGGGATGCAACTCTTGTCCATTAGGATTGATGGAAGAGATGTTTCTGCTCCGCAGCACAGTTCTAGAATTCAAGTGAGTCTTGATTCTGCAAGTCCACCTTCAATCAGACTCAGCATTTCAGGTCCGGAGCCTGGTTTACATTGGATCAGGTTAGTCTCAATAGCCGTTTTCTTTCTAATAAATAAAACTATCATTTGAGAACTACATTTAGAATAGAGTTTGTTTGATCTACAAGGCATTTTAAGTGTCAAAACAGCAGAACAGAACAAACATCTTCTCACCTCTGGATATTAATAGAACTTTTCCATTCTCTGGCTATAAACTGTGGTATTTAGGTAGGCATCAAATATTTTCTAATTACGTCAATATTGAGTTTTCCTTTTGAAATATAAAACAAGACACGTCCCATTTCTATGGTGTCTGGTTTCATCTCTGCCTACATTTCCCTTCAAACTGAGGTTATTATTTAGTGATCCATTGCCTTCAAAAATCTTTTTTTTTTTTTTAGTCATGTGAATTATCTCCTTCCTTCCATCCTACCCAACCTTGGGTCAGTCCATTTGTTTTTGTTCATTTTCCTTTTCTGTGACATCAGACGGGATGGACCTGTCGTCATATCCTGCTGTCCTTTCCTGTTGCACAAAGGACTAAATGACAACCTGCCCATCAATGAATTCAATATTTCTCAGAGAGGCATTCTCCGTGATGCACTTTCAGGTTGATAGTTTGAATTCAGGGTGCACAAATTGCAGTTTTCTGACCTATCCAATATATCAGCTTCCTCATGTCTGCTCAGTTTAACTTCTTGGAATTTCTTCTTCCTTTCTCCTTCCCTCCCTCTCTTCTATTTTGTGCTGCGACTCTTTAGTGCTTTTTGACCTATTCGGTGGAGTCCAAATGTCACCGTCAAGGGAAAGGTCAGGTAAAGGTTTAGCACCGAGCTAAGTCTGAATGGCTAATACAGTCCTGGCTGCCTGAGGGCGTGGTAGTCGGGGGGGGGGGGGGGGGTTAGGGGCAAGTTGACACTTGAGACCTTGAACACACACCTCTCCATGCTTACACACATTCGAGCACACTCCTGTCACCTCCGCTCCAGTTCAATGCCACTCAGCTCCGAGCCAGCAGACATGTCACGTTGGCGCACGCGACTCTGCCTGCATTCGCTCGGATGATTGCAGCTTCCCCCGGAATGACACATGCCTTCCACACGCCTCCTGTTGGACGCCGGGTCAGAGGTCATCAGTCGTCACAGGTTTATAGCATCCTGCCTGCAAATGGCAAGGTCCAATTTGACATCGGTGCCAGAGCATCCGCTTCAAAATGTGTCGGCTTGGCGTTTTCTTTTCTGCCTAAAAATACTCGTCGCAATGAATGTGAAGATAAGTGCAATCGTTTCCCCGTTTCTGTATCCTGGCCTGGTCCCATTTTTGCGTTTCTGTATGAAAAATCGCAGGTCAGCTGTGGGATTTCTGTATCGATTAATCAGCCTCCTCATGCAGGGGGGAGCAGCTGGATTCTAATTGGAATGGATTTCTCCACTGCATTGATTTGCTCAGGTGACAGTAGATGACATACAGCAGTGTGTGTTTGTGTGTGTACCTGGTTTTTGTTGCCTCTTTAGGACATTTTCTGCTATAATCTCCTAGACCAATAGAGAGATGCAATTTCTGGATTAGGATTACACATGAATAGTTGTCTGGATTAGGAGAGAAATGCAAACTTGTGTGTGGCCATGAGGGGTTTTTGTTCTTCCTCCAAATACCATATGGCGCTCTAATGTCTTTATTGCAACACCTTTCACTGCTTGTTGTTGGGTGAAAAGGTAAAATGGAGCAGCTGGATGTTACTGAATCGCCTGGCATTGATGTGTGTGTGCGTGTGTGTGTGTGTGCGTGTGTGTGACTGTCTGTCTTTTAACTCATTCAGGGGCCCAGGGATGAAACCAGGACCTCTGCAAAACACTGATTTCATTTTCCCCATGACTGCTTTTAGATCCACACCCTGCACTGCTACATGAAACACACACCCCCGACCTTCCTTATACTTCTATCAAACTGAGGACTTTGTAATGATTTTCATTTATCTTAGTAACTACCATTATGCCTAGCCTAGGCATTTTTACCCAAAAATGCCGAGCTATTTTTGATCTAGGCCACCTTGGACTAGATGGGTATATAACTTTATGTGACATATCCATAAGATTTGGATATACCCACACCTTACCCAAATCTCTAATTCACACCACACCTCTAAACCGAACTAGTAGAACACATTAGAGGTGAGGAAAAAATTTAGGAAAATGTCCTCACTGCCACAAACGGCCTCCCTTTGTCAGTGAAAATTGTGAAAGTAGTCCTCTAAATGTACTATATACAAGTATACATATATATATATATATATATATATATATATATATGTGTGTGTGTGGATCGTTACCTCTACATGCAAAACCCTAAATCTAACCTAAGCTCAATTCACACCTTGGTCCTACTCCTAACCTCTAAAATAGATGATCCTCATCCTCCTATTACTCATCTGGGCTCTCTTTCCTAATCTGACATTCTGCTTCTACGTGTTTGGGTATTTGTTTGAGGGAAGAGTAGGAGGGTGATAAAAGATGGCCGCTGGACATGGCTTCTCACAGCTGGCTGGTCCCAACCCCTCCCTCCCCCTCCCTTCCACTTCCCCCATGATCTTCCCTCTTATCTAGCCCAGATCCTGGCCTTTCATCTGGGATAGAACCTGGGGGCCGCTTGGCTTCTGCTGGGGTTTTCAGCTCTTTCTCCTGCATACACACCAATCCGCTCCATTCCAGACCCCCTCCATACCCCGACTCTATCTGGGAGTCCCAGATGAGCTTTGCTCTCACCTACATGGAAGATAACAAGCCCTACACGACTGTGCTTTCTCTCCGCTTGGTTTTCCTCAATACACTTCTGATCAGACTTTTCAAATCTGCAGCACAAAAAGGCAGAGAAGCTATGGTTTTTGTCTTCCACTGTTTAACACAGGAATTACTTTTAAGCTTAAACTCTATTTTTTGTTGCTGTGTATTTGGGTCCTGGCTGCTTTCAGGATAAAGAGGGAAAAGTAAATAGTTTGACCCTGCAAATTGAGTATTAGTTAGACGAAGTGGAAAGTGAATTCATCATAGACCCAAAGGGAGTCCTCTGCATGCTGTAAAATCTCAGAAAGGCTCGTTCAGCCGCACTAAATTGCATTACCAGCTAACAATTGGGCCGTTGTTTTAACTGATCAGCCCATTAGGCAAGGCTTGTCCAACTCTTCATGTGACCCAGGTCCAGGTTGAAATTGGTGGTTTTGTCCGTTTACGACATCCCATTCCATTCTGCTCCAGGTGGATCCCTGGTCTGCCCTCCTGCTCAACCCTGACCCGTTTCCAGCCTAAACAGATCGTCACCTCTCACCCCGCTGCCTTTACCTGATAATGTGTCTCTCTGAATCAGCCCTCGCATTTCTCCTTCAGTAACCCTCTCCCTGGCTCCGACCTCTGACCTCGGGCATAACAGAGCATTTGGCGTTTCGAATCGA
Source organism: Poeciliopsis gracilis (assembly GCA_911649635.1). Taxonomy (NCBI): domain Eukaryota; kingdom Metazoa; phylum Chordata; class Actinopteri; order Cyprinodontiformes; family Poeciliidae; genus Poeciliopsis; species Poeciliopsis gracilis. The sequence continues at coordinate 692,500 of CAJVRI010001529.1, read as the reverse complement.
GCAGCAGATTGAGTAGCATCTGTGACCTCTCTGTGCAATTCTCTCCTAGCCATGCCATGTTATTTTTATTAGATGAAGCTTCTCAAATCTACGCGACATTTTAAGCGTCCGTACTGGCCAAGGCTTGTACAGTGAAATGGCTAATTTGATCCAAAAGGTTGCTATGAAACAGTTGAATTAAGCTCATGGAAAATTTCCTAGTTTGTTCTGTGTTTTTGGCACACGGTACATTCCTTAATTGGTGGTAAATCGAATTGACTGGATATGATTTGGTGAGCACACAGATGTGTCTCTGTTGATCTTCGAGGTCAAACTGTGTGGAGGAATGTGTGCTGGCCAGGGTTACGGAACGTCTCCAAACATCTCAAAGTGTTGTAAACAGACAGCGGTCAGTTGATTTACCTTTGAGGTCTGGAAGCGAAGAGAAGAACCAGCCATCCAGCCTGGGTAGGACGGCAAACGTAAAAGGAAACACATCTTTCTTATTGTGTCATTATGAACTTGGTCGTATTTTCACTACCTTTACATCAGCAATGAGAGCAAACTCTTGTCTGTCAATCCTCTTGCCTCATGTCTCTCCTTTGGTTAACCACAAGATGGAGAAACTTATTAAAATTCTCATTAGGCTAATGGAAGCACATAATAAGAAGAGCAACCCACATTATCAGTCAAAGTCTAAACAGAGTAGACATAATGGTTGCCTAGTGCCCAGACTGCCTGTTTTTAAAATGTAATACTGCTTGATGATTGATCCGTTCAGGGAAGTGAACAACTTGATGGAGCCTGAAGCAGTGCGGTCACCGGCTGCATCAGCACACTTTCTGAGATTCTGCTGGAAGAAAGTAAAGGTTATTCCAGAAAATGCCTCTTCATACCAGGCCTGAGACGTCTTCAGGCTGTCAAGGTGTGAAACAACTGAAACAGCTGAAGTAGTACTTGATGTTCTGTTCATCAAGTACATCAGAATCGGTTTCTGGAAGTTGAGTAATGGTGAATGTCTTCTGCATTAACAATCACATCTGCAAAATTCTGACCAATCAAAATATTTTTTTCATCCACAGGACGGCAAAAGGTTCACAAGGAGAATTGTGACAAGAAAGGGTGGATGACATGAGGCTCCGTACAAAATGATGCAATTTTCGTCTTGCAACTGAGACACTGAGAATTTATTTTGGCAGTTCAACCCAACAATGCAGATTCCTTGCAAAAAGTAGTCTGATCTGCTTCCACATACTTTAGCAAAGGTGCCTCTTGACAAAAACAACTGCCTTATGGAGGTGTGATCAACTTTAGAACTGCTAAACAAAGTAGAAGCAGTTTTATTATTGTCAAGTCTGTTTATTGGCTCAATGGTGGTATAAAACTAGTAAGCAGCTGGTTGACCAATTGTCAACCAGGAGATCAATTGTCAGTTAAAAAAAAACTAGTTCAGGAGATATTTGTGGTCTTTTGAAGGGTGGCAAAAAGTTCACAAGGGGAATTATGAACCTTTTGGAAATGAGACAGTTTTATTGACTGAGCAAAAGAAATAAGAGACTGTCTATGTTCAGTAGTCATTGGAAATGACATGAGATACCTAAGGACAATTTAGAGACCCCAGTTAAACTAAAAGTCCAACCTTGCTAGTCAAAGTCAAATGTTCCTGTCACTGAATCAGGACCAGACTCCAGCAGCACCACTGACAAATATCTCTTACTTAAGTGTTTGTTTAAAGTTATAAACTTACCACACACAAATGGTAAATTGTGCTATAGCTATCAAGATTAAGATTTCGATAATTTCACGTAGGAAAGTTCCAAGTCATACCCCCTAAACTGTACCATCTCTCCTTCAGTGGATTGAGACAGATTTATTGAAGTCGAATTTTCTTCCGAGAGCCAAAAGTGACAAAAGTACTACGATCCTCCCGACTACTTCTCCAGCTGTTCATACACACCTTATTTTTCCATTCCTTAATGTCCAGCGGTTTAAATTAACATTGGAGTGTTATTCAACATGCATGGCCTTTGCCCATCATCCTTCTTTCTATACTTGCATAAAACGCCCAGAGAAACACACATCCTGTGGTTTTTATTCCATTCCGTGTTCAGCCAAAGTCACAGTCAAACTAGAATTAACTGTCCGCACAGACGAGGAATATCTCCAGTTTTATGGAGTCGTAATGCGGTAGGGTACTGTATAAATAATCTGCCAGCACAGAAATACTTCCAGCTGTTAAACAATATGCCTGAGCGGTTTTTCTTTTCTTCTCATTCTTTTGAGTGAAAAGAATCCCTTTTATTTATTGAGGAATGATTGCTTGAATGTTTGCCTTTAGTAACACCTCCAGATTGTTGCTCCTTTTGCTGATTATTGTTTCAGAGCGCAGTTTGAACTTTGGCAGGACCACATGTTGCGATTGAACACTGGCTCAAAATGTGAAATTCAAACCTTTGCCATTTTTTTTTTTGACAATTAGGCCCTTTGAAGTTTACCTCTGTAATCTTCTCCTTCTTTAGATACGACGACGCTGTGTTGATACAATCGTCGGGAATTTCTCTCTTGTTTTTATAGCCATACCTGTGGCTTTTGATTGATGGATGGAAACTATACGGTCGATTGAGATAATAAAGACTTGTGTAAAACCTCACTTTGAGGTTACTGTTTCCCTACGGAGTTCAGCCGTATTCTGTATCACCGCTGTCAGAATGGCAGAACGGTGTGGAACGGCCTCACCCGCATTGCGAAAGCATGAAATGTTATTAGTGAACAAGGTAGGATAAAGTAAATTGTAGAGATTTTGTGAAACATCCTCGATGCCTTCGGCCAGGTTGTAGGACTGGTCAGTGGAGGAGGAGATGAAGAGGGAAGTCCCTCTTCATCTCCGAAGGATTCTGCCACTGGGCAGCTTTCACGCACTGGCTGATTGTTCCAGGAAGTGGGGGGGACAAGAAGCCCCCTGCAGATCCTCAGCATGTACCGTGGCAGCACACTGAGTACATATCAAAGGGGGCAGTCTGTCCTTAGCCTGGGGCAGAGAGGCTGTGCTGTGTGGGACCAGAGAGCCATGGACAATAGGATAGCTTGTCATACTTGTGAAAATCCATGGATTTTTTTTTTTTTGACGATGTATTTTATTGCTTTGTCTTGCTTGGAATACAGCATAATCAGACCATATAGTAATATAAAAACGTACACTCAGGCCCAAAATTAGTCCTTGCAGATATAGGTTTAAACTGATTTTCTGACTGAAAGTCATATTATTGTGGCCATTCAGGGTAAGTAGCATGAATCTGACAGAGAATCTGTGAAGGATTTTCTGTCTAGAAGGGTGATGTTGAAGCAGGTGTCCAATCTCAAACTTTGGAGCGCATCACCATAGAAAAATTGTTTAAAAAAAAAAAATAAACAGTGGAAATTATAAGAAGGGTTTGATTGATGTGCAGAAAATAGACTTTTCAGTTGAGTACTGAAACTGGTGCAAATATGTCATATTTAAAAAAAAAATGCCTTTATGCTTTTTTTTTTTAATTTAGTTCTCCTTTTACATACTTCAGTCTTTTAAGAGTCATTTCTACTGCCTTTATCACTTGGGTATTCACAAATTGGAAAATCCTGGAATTGTTTAGTTTCCCTTCCTAATTGGCCAAAAACATTGGCTGAAAACCTGTTGTCTTGCTAGCTGCTGTTTTGATGCATTTCTAATATTTATGTTAACGTGAAAAGATGGTGTTGATATTTTCAAGTGTTGTCCAGAATTTGGCAGTGTTGCTAATGTAAGAAATGGTCTTTTTTCTATGTGTTTCAGTTGGTTGCACGTGATCCATCCCGTCAGATGAAGAGCCTTCAGTTCCGGAGCATTGCTCCCAAGGCCCCAGCTGTGGTGCCGTCAGCCTCCCCTTTGGCCCCATCCTGCCAGCCTCTCTCAGCTCTACCTGAGGCGACTACTGCCTCGAGCCCCAAGTCCATCCTCGTACCCACACAAAACTATGCACTGATGCAAATAGCAGGTCAAGATGGAACATTCTCCCTGGTTGCACTCCCACCTTCTGTCTCCTCTCAGACGCCGCAGCACCAAACTCAGTCAATTCAGAAAAACCTCAAGTTACCCATACCCAGATACCCATCGGCGAGAAGCAAGAAGAGCTCAGAAAAGGTCAAATCACCGGTTGCTGTAAGCACAAAAGCAGCTTTCAGCGTTCCTGTATTGCCTCAGACCAAGTCTGTGGGGAGTGGAACATCTGCAGTGTCAAAGATAAAGCTAGAAGAGAATAAGCACACAAGGGAAACCACAAAAGAATCTTTAGAAAAGGTATTTCTGATTGACCCAGCCTCTTCTGACATCTCTGTCACTGCCGTATTACCAGAGAAAGCTCTCCTCTGTCCTGGTTCTAAGTTGGCGCAAACGGCAGATGGCAGTGAGCGAACTGCTTCAGCAAGCCTTGTTCAGAACCTCCACTATCCTTCTGCGGCGTCCTCAAACTCTACAAGCAACCCCCCTGAGGAAACTAAGACCACAGTGGGGTTGTGCCAAACTAAATCGACTGCTGCTCAGCCTCAGGGCAGTATCACCGTCCTGTCACCAGCCATCTTCAGTAAAGCAGTTCAGATTATTTCTTCACCACCTAAGGGTAAGCTACCCATTCTGCCTTATGCTAAGATAAAGAGCTCTCTGATACCAGCTACAAAGCTCAGCAGTTTGTCCCCAGAGAGAAAAGGCTTCTGTGGACAGACAGGAGTCTTCACTTCTGGAGACACTATGTCCAAGAACACGGAGAATGCCGATGCCTTGCGGCAAAACCCGGTGCTGAACTCCAAACCCTCACTGGTTCCTGTTACTCTTCAGAAGCCACCTGGCAAGAAAAGAGGTAGGAAGAGAAAGACAATGGAAGACATCTTGGCTTTTGAAGCCAGAAAGAAGAGATCTTTGTCTTTCTTTCGTAAAAGGGTCCCTGAAAAACCTCCAGCAGTAATTCCAGGCTTCAAACAAAAAGAAGTTGATATTTCCAAGAAGTACCGAACTATCCGACCCAAGCCCATGTTGGTTATGGAGACGGTTCCGCAACTGGTGAGCTTGCCTACGGTAGCACCGGATGGTCAAGAACAGGAGCTCTTACTTGGTCACCAACTATCCACGTCTGCCACAACCAAGACTTTGGACTGTTCCCCCCAAACGGCTCCGGTGACCCTTCACCTGAGAGCCGGTTCCAACCCAAAAGTGTTCATTGGCAGCCGTCCGCTCCACCGCTGCTCAATCTGCAACCGCTGTTTCCAGTTCAAGCACCACCTCCAGAACCACATGAACACTCACACAAATAGTCGGCCCTACATCTGCCCCCTGTGCCGCAAAGCATATGCTCACAGAGGTAGCCTGAGCACCCACATGAAGCTTCATCACTCTGAAGTACGGCCGCGCCGATCTCTGTGTTGTGAGTTCTGCGACAAGGTCTTTGGATATGTGGGAGTGTATTTCCGTCACCTGAGGGAAGTCCACAGGGTTATACTGACCGTGGAGCCCTCAATCAGTCGTCATGAGGATGATGTGTCTTTGGAGGGGTAAGGTCACTCTTTGATAGCCATTGAACATGTGCTAAGCCTCTTGATGTTGTAGCTTGAAGCAGATCGGTTGCCTGACTAAGCATTTTCCCCTTTTCTCCCCAGAACTGTCTCTCCGGAGCCGTCGGACGAACAAGATCGGGAAGACCCTGTAGAACTGCAGATCAAATGCGGCCGGTGTCAAGCTACCACTCCCACCTTTGCTGACATGAAGATGCATTTGCTGTATGTACATGAGGAGGAAGTCCACATCCGTGCCCATGACGGTATGGCCCAACGTGTCGGCCGCGAGGTCGAGAACGAGCTGGTGAAGCACGCCGCTCACTACTGGCGCCAGCTGAACGAGAAGCGCAACCTGGTGAAGTGCGGCAGCTGCGACGAGGAATTCTTTTCCTTCTCCAAACTTAAGAAGCACATCATGTCCCTCCACCGTGTTAGGGACGGGGACGGCGACGAAACGAGATCGTCCTCTCCTGAGAACGCCAGCGACTTGGGGGTTCTGGCAGCAGGGGCGGCCTTTAACTGTGTGCTTTGCAGTAAGGTGCTGGACACTAAGGAGTTGATTATGGAGCACTGGAGAAGTCACCATCACTGTGAGCAGCCGGTCCTGCTGTGGGACGCCCTGAGCTCCTACTCTGGACAAGAAGAGGGGGAGGTGGACGGAGACTTGGACACTCCTTCTCCAAGCCCACATTAAGCGGCTGAACGGGCGAGGCCCTTACCGTAGCTCCTCCTCATACTCGCTCAGTCCCAACAATCAGCAGCACAGGGATGGAGAGGTTCTCTTAGGTCTTTTGAACTCTAGTTTGGTCTTTCACAAGGTTAGACAAGGGATAAGAAATGAAAGGGTCTGATGTTACAAGTCGTAAGAGATTCTCTCACCAATTCACTTGTAGAAACACAATCATTTTTATTTTTCTGTTTGCACTGTTCTGTTCTATGAGTTTGGAGGTATTTAAGATGCTGTTTAAAATATTTTTTTCTACGTTTTATTTAAATGTTGTTGTGACTAATATTTAATCCAACTGACACAACTGTTAACTAACTAAGGGTATTTTCACCCTTTAACTGATCTAACCATGCAGATCGTTGGTTCATTTTGTGTTGGAGTTCTCACTTTGTTTCGTCACCCGACATCTGCTGAGTGGTGATTAGAGGAAAACTGGCTGCATCAGTGGTCCTTTGTTAGCTCTGTTAGCATCCTGACCCATTGTCAAAGGTCATAGTTGTAATAAATGATGTCTCTTGGAAGAGTTTTGAGCACAACCAACACAGTGTGTTTTAAAAAGTCTGCATGGTTAGATGAAACTTGGAGGAAGTGACGAGGTAAAGATCCCGTGACTGCAGGACATCGTCTACTTATTGCGCTGGCTGACGGGTTTCTCCATTGGCTCTTTGGTCATCAAAGATGAAAAGAAATGAGTGTTTGTACAATCCTCCCACGTAACATTTTTCACGGAGTCGACAGACGATGTCTGTCATCGAGCTCCGTGTTTTGAACGGCCCCGTTTCTAGTAAGACCCATGAAGGAAAGATTTTTGAAACCAGCACCAAGTGACATCCTCGTGGCCTTTAAAGAAACAGAAAAAAGAAAAGCAGAACGTGTTAATGAGGCTAATCGTTACTATGACTCCCTTTAGGCTTGTTTCAGTCGATTAATGCCTGTGTGTGTGTGTGTGTGTGTGTGTATTCTGTGATATGCCAGGGTCTATTCAAAGTAGTGATTGTAGAAGTGAATACTGTTCGCTGATTTTAGTAAATACGCAATGGATTGCCTAGCTGTTGTTGCCAGCTCTTGTATGCACCTGTGGAGTTTTTGTGCGCCCAGACTGAGTAGATTTAATAGAAGCTGTCGTTAAATCCAGAAGAATATGCTATTTTGTACTTTAGATTACTACAGAGAATATTTATGCTTGTGGTTGGTGATTACAGAACCAGCACTGACACATTTTTGTTTTGTTTGCCGCATTATATTTTGGGGAACGGTTGTTGTTGGGTTTTTTTTTTCTTCCCCAAGGGTTAGCTTGGATTTAATGAAGTGAGTCTTTGGGAGTCATCGGTAATGCTTCCCCCGGCTGTAGCAGGAGGATGTGGTATGGATTTGTGGAGAAATGAAGAGCCAGTAGCGTCACAGTAGGAAAATATTGAGTAAAAACACCACAGAGACATGGTGTCAAAATATGAAACAAGAATATTTAACGTGATCTAATTGCTTTTTTGTAAAACAAAGAAGCACTATTTATTCCTTCTGCTGCTAGAGACTTATAAAGAATATTAGTGGGGCTAGAAAAAATGTTTTAGGAGTGCTCCAATTACACTTTCCTGGCTACTGACCAATCTTTAATTCTTGCTTATCTAAAAAGCTGCTAAATAGAGCCACAAAGTGGTTCATTGCCAGTAGTGGGGTGAATATTGTTAGGTGAATAAACTTGGTTTGTAAATCTCCCAAAATGAAGAAAATGTGGGCCAAATTATCGGTGAGTCTCCAGTTTATTTGTGACCTTGAATCTGAATCAAGCTACTATGTGGAATAAACACTCATAATTAAATTTTGATTTTCAAGTTCTTGCTGAGCAGAAGGTCACCTTTTTGGTTCTCTCTAAGCGAAGCTATGAGTTGATATTAACTGATTGAATTTGTGGCTGTTTTAAAGACACGTTGCTCAGATCGAGCGAACCGTACTTTTGCACCTGGACCTTCGGTTTCATGAGCAGAAGTATTGTCAGATTACTATATTTTTGTCTTTTTTATAAGCAAGGGAAGATGTTTAGCAGCCAGATGATGAGTAAACCACTACAACAGGTGAGAGGGGGAGTTCTGAAACTTTATAAAAGCATCTGTATACCTTAATCCCAACAAATTTATGGCTGAGTGTTTGAAGTTTATCAGCTAATCTGGCTTGTTGTGTCCCACAGATATAAATATTTCACTAGTGCATCTGACTGTCTGTTATAGATAGGGTATCCATTACTGCCAGCTTCATAAAATCTCACTTCAAAAAACCCAAACTATCCCTTTAATGTCCAGTTTCATGGTTGGGTTGGCATTATTACATAATATGTAGCTCTGTTATCATATGTCTGTTTATGTTTCATACAAAAAATAGTTCCCAGGGTCAAGTGAATGTACCTGAATGTTTAAAAAAAAATTACCAAAAGTAAATAAATATAAAAATATATGCTATATAGACATTCTATAGATAGAATATCTTGATATATATATTAAGAAGAAAATATCTATATTTACAGAGTCACTAGTGAATCGGCTGCTTTGTTCTGTCCACATGGAAGAGTGCAGGTGCAGATATGATTATGACAAAAGCCATGCAGAGCGGTCTTTGCGTCTGGGCCGAGGCCAAAGCACCGATGGGGTTCGGCTACAGTAAGCTCCACAGTGGGGGTCATCGGTGAGTTGTCCTTTATGTTTTATTTTTCTCAAGCCCTTAAACATCAGGCAGGAAGTGACAGAGTTCAGGGTCAGTCTCTTCGTTCCTCAGCAACAGGAGGAACACGCGCCGCTGTCGGCACGCGCTTGGTAATGGAAAAACTCACGTTTCATTCACTTTAACGCTGATGCTCACCCGGGTAAATAAAAAACAAAACTAAACAAAGGAAGGAAAAAAGACTGAAAATGTTTTGTGCTTGTGACTGTTTGTGTACCTGAAGAACCTGATGTGAGAATAAAGTTGTTCGTTGATGATGTTGTGTTGTTCTTTACGGTGACAGGAACAGACTTTCGCCGGTTGGCATGTTTTTCTTCTCCTTTAGCGCCGCCAAGTTATCAGAGGCCAATAGTGCACTTCATAATTCTGTTGGGTGAAAACAGGAGCAGTCATCTCTGATGGTTGGTTCAGATGAGGTAAGTGACAAGTTACAGTAGCCCAAAGTACAGCGCCTTTAAAGCGCCGTGGAACAGACTAGCAGTGATTCCCAGGGTTTACTCAACCTTCAACCCAAACAGGGTCCGACTGCTGCCAACAGCTGGCTGGTTGTTGAGTCACATCAGCATTTCACTCAGAGGTGTGAACGGAAACGTAAAACCCCGGAGATCCTTCAAAAATGTTTGGATATAGAGCATTTACAGGCAGATATTTATTAGTAGTGGAGCGTCATCCACATTTTCAACAACTTGAGATGTTCTATAGCAGTGATGTTCAAACGTTTAGTCAAAATTGGCCACAAAAGTCATTAAATCAAAAATGCATGAATGGGTTTTATTTATTTTTATGATTATTTTTAAGTTTTACCTGCTCAACATTTTTAAAGAAATCTGTAAACTATTAAAGATCCAGATATTAGCCTTATTAAAAGAAATGCAATTTCCAAAATTTTGTCTGTAGTGGTCCCATGTTCTGAAACCTTTTTTGACTTGTATTCACACATTGGTTTCACACATTGGATTCCCCCCTTTGTACAGTTGAAAATATATATATATTTTTGTTACATCCACTGACCTGTAGGGGGCAGTGGACCTTTGCTCCATTTTAGTTTGCAGGCTTGCTGTCACACCTGGAGTCACTTCTCATCAGGCAGTGTGAAAATGCACCAGCAGCTGTGTTTCCATTGCACAATTTGTGATTTCAAAAATACATTTGTTTAATGGAAACTTCAATTAAAATAAAAACATGTTTTTAATTAAACATTTATAGCTTATCACAAATGTATTGACGTGAGATTTTAATTGCATCTCTTATGTAATGGAAACACCCCAATTGCATAGATGGTGCTCTTCTACACTGGCGGAATATTGACAAAGATTTGCATTCGCCTGTAACTGAAACGCGGCTCCTGGTCCGGTGCCGGGCATTTCTGTGTTTAACTCTGAAAAGAGTCCTCAGTGTTGGAGCAAATTGTGTTTAGGTCATGTAGACATTTGAACTCTTGCATTTTAGTGTTTAGATGGGCAGTTTGGTCGGGTTTCTCTGCCATTTTCTTCCCTGTCTTTGTGGCCAGCCAGAGTTTAGAAATTGTAGTTTCTGTTTGTTTTGTTTTTTTTTTTTCTGTTCAGATTTTGTTTTTGACCTCGAAGTAGTTTATTTTTGTTTGTTGATTTGGCCTTGGAAACCCTGAAGTCTTTTTTTTTTTACTTCCCTTGTGTTAGCCAGGCTCTGAGCCAGTGGACTAATGGAAAGTAAATGACTGGCTTTACTTTTAATCCACAATTTATGTTACACCCTGTGCCACCCTGGACTCGCTCAAAGGGTTGTAACAGCAAAAACAGAAAGTAACCAAAGCTAATCATCTAATTTAGTAGCTTGTTTAGATTTTCATTCAGTGAAAAACCCAATAAAAAGTAGTTTCAAGAAGCTTTCTTCCACTTTGTTCCACTAGGAAGGAGTGAGTGGAGCTTTGCGGAATTAGACATTTTTTATTAACGTTCAGGTCCAGGTTGTCTTCGGTTGACTGCTATGAGCACACAGAGTTCCAGACAGCATGATGAGCGTGACAAGTCTCGGTGGATCGTCCTTTGTACGGTTTTAACTGGGAATCCTAAATGAGCTTGGATCTCTTGGGCGACGGAGCCCGATTCTTCTGTCACCCTTTTTGACGTGTTTCATAGTCAATATTCTCTTTCCTTTGCCCCGTTTAGGTTAACTGACAAGAGGCTGATGAGACGCATCTGGAATCTGACAGGAAAGTTGATGTGATGGATTTTATTTCGGCTCTCGTGTAGTCTGGGCTGAGACGAATAGTTAAACTGGTGTGTTTCAACAGAAGCAAAAGGCAACAACAAACAGCGGAAGTGCTCAGGAAAAGTGTTTTGGAGCCTGGTATTAACTGGAGAAGTGTGTGTGGAGAGGAGGAGGATCAAGCAAAGTGGAGAAGCCAAGGGGATGCTGGTAACCTACATCTGCCTCACCTCTGTGCTCCTCCCCCACTTAGCGGGCCTTCCATCTGCCTGATTTAGTGTCACGATGCATTTAGGTTCAAGGAGTATTTTCAATGTACAGCTATCATAAAACAAACAGCTTGAAGTATTATTGAAAATAATTTTTTTTGAGAGTGTCCAAGTTTCACCACTCCAGCTGTCGATTTGAGATGGAAGATTAAAAACTTTCGTTTGTTCTTCCTTCATTGTCCTGCGAAAGTTGAAGTCGTGATCCTCCAGCAAGAACTCTCAAAAACAACGACGGCTTCATATTTAATGATCTGAGCTCCACCTATGTTTAGACTACAGTTCCCAGGAAACGGGGTGTTTTGTCCCGTGCCTTGGTGTTCCACAGGCCCATCGCCACGCCGCTGTGGAACGCACATCTTCAGCTCTTAATTGATTCGAAAGAGCACAATCTTGTATCACGAGGTCAAAGGGCATCGCCGGCATAACTCCGAGCGTCCAGAGGGTTTGAAATGAGGGCAGGTCACCCCAGGGTGGCTTCCAGCTCTGGAAGAACGCAGATAACGCAGCCAGGCGAGCACACACCGGGTCTCAAGCTAGCGTCGCCATCGCACCTCATCGCAGGCGCAGATAAAAAGGAGCTCGCTGTACAGTGATGCATATTTCCTTTTAATCAGAGCTAACGTGTAGCACAGCCTTCACAGTGCACTCCCACCTCGCTGTGGTTCTCAGGGGGGGACAAGGGAGATCAAAGCAACACCCCCAAATACACTCACTCACACACACACACACACACACACACACACACACACACACACACACACACACACCTCGCTTGTGCATGATCAGGAGAAGCTGGGGGCTGCTCTCCTGCTTTATCTCCGTCTTTGAGCAACACCCCCCTTCAAGACGGCTTTGGAAGTGTCGGGACCGAGCCAGAAAGCACCAGGGATTAATAGTGAAGCGCTCTAATTTGTACCTGTTCGGGTTTTGTTGTCTCTTCCACGGTTGACCCTGATTTCGCGGAGCTGGCAGGAATGAAACAAGAGCGCCAAACAACATGCAGGGACACTTGGAATAACAGAACCGGAGTCACATGGAGGGATACCAGGGGAGAGATTTATGGGACAGTAAAAATGTGACCCACACTGACCACAGATGTTTTTGTGAACCACTTAGGTGGGGTGAAACCTGAGTCCTGCTCGCAGACTCAGGCTAATTGAAGGCCCCTCTCATTCACCTTCTGATGCCGTTTTTTTTCTTAATGCACTAACAGCCGTGACGCTTTGGACCGCATGCTGACTTTGACAGCGATACATGTGCACCTTCATCAAAAGTAATCCAACTCTACCCAGTGACAGAACCCGGGCATACGAATCGGTCGCCCCGCATCTACGGGTGCCTCCCTACAGATGTCTTTCCACGAATCTGGAGACCTGGATCCGCCCTTCTCTTCTTCTGCTCCCTCTCGGTTTCAGGTTTCAACGCAGCGTCCCGGCTCTCCTCACCCTCTCAGATTAGTCATCTAATGAGCAGCAGTGCTGATCAGGTGAATAATTGATGGCGGGGCGGCTTGGAGAAAGCCATCGATCCAAGCGGAGCTGCAGCTCCAAATGGAGCAGAGATTGAGGCGACTGGGGAGGACAAGAAGCCGTAGATGCTTCGCTGTAATGGCGTTTGCTCTATTGGTCCAGATGGGATTCAGATTCCAAATCCAAGAAGCCATCCCTGACTAAAGAACTTTACCAATCAAAATCAAAACTGTCTCATAGAAGAGTCAAAAACTGTAAATGAAAGATCTTCAGAGATTTCAATCTAAGAGGTTGACAATCAGGTTTCATTTCTGCTTCCACTTTACAATTCTGTACGAGTTTCAGTCTGTGTCCACTCGTATGTACTCAGTGGTGCTTGACTCAGCTCTATGTGGTTCAAAAGGTTCTCCACTAGTATTGGTTACTTGGTATCAGTCCCTCTTTCAGAACCTACTTTTCTGGAGTTCCAAATGTACGCAGTCAGGGATAAAATGCTACGTTAGAAGACTATCGGTCACTGATTAGCTCAGGGTCGGATTCATTGGTTGCATCACAAGAGCGACTTCCCCTACAATGCTGGTCTCAAACTGCATTCTTCAAGGGCTCCAGTCCTGCAACTTTTAGATTTCTCTTGTCTTACACATTTGAATTCAACGGCTATATTGCTTCACTAGCATGCAGTCAAGCTCTACAAAGCTTTGCACCTTCCTCCAGGTTGAAGCAGAGAGACGTCTGAAGGCTGCATGTGATCTCTGCTTACAATAATCTACTTTGCAGAATTTTGTATTTTTCTTCCATGTAATTTTTAATACAGCTGACATTCTCAATTATTGCAGTGTAACGTACTGATTGCATCGTACATCTTTCTGAACTCTGAGGTCACCTGACTGTATGATGACTCCACCCATTAGAGCTGTTGTTCAGCGGCAATGAAGAACCGCCCAAACTGTAGAGTTGAGCTGATGAGTACTAGTGGAAAAAGCCCTTTGTATTTATGTGCTTGTGATTCTAAACGGTGAAGACTTTGTCGGTCATCCTTTAAAGTTAACCATGTTTCATAAAGATGTGCACTTTCATAGTGAATTTTCCACTTCACACCTACATGCTGAGTCCCTGGACAGCCTGACAGCCTGGTTTTAATACGTCCAGTCACATGGGATTATGAAAACTACCTCACTGTAGCACCTAAACATTCCTCATCAATGCTTGAAAGCTTTGACAGATGCAAACATTCGACATTGCTTTGATCTCTACGCAACCGGAACATCAGATCCGCTTTGTTTGCAGGTCACTCAGCTCAATAAAGGGGACGGTTTATTCTCACGCGGAGCTGATGGAATGTCTGTCGGTGACATTGCTCGAAGTGAGACCTCCTTTTTTCCATGATGCTTCACTGGGAAATCCGCTACAGGGTTGCTGCTCGTTGCCTTTTGGTCCAGATGGTCAAGAGCTCCCGGCGTTCTGCGGGCTGGGCGCCGTCCGCCCCAGGGGGAGGCCTGCCATCTGCTGCTGTCCTCTCCTCTCTACTCGTATAATTCACCGTCTCGAGTCCCGGAAGTGCAGTGCATAAAGCCTCGTATCTGTCGGATTACCTTCCATGCTATGCTCCTCTATGGCTGATTAATACCTACAGTGGGTCGTCTCTCCTGTCTCAAGCTTTTCCCTGTTAATCGTTGCCTCGTCTTCATTCCTCAGTTTCACACCGGCTTTGTATTGTGTATATGTGTGTGTGTGTGTGTGTGTGTGTGTGTGTGTGTGTGTGTGTGTGTGTGTGTGTGTGTGTGTGTGAATGTCCAATAGAATTCAAACAAGACAGAGAGCATCTTCCTGTAGTCATTTTAGCTCCGGGGAACGTGGTGGTGAAACGACCGGATGCTCATCCCACTCTTTGCCTTTGGGGAGCTGCGTCTGCCTGAGCCGTAACCTACATTTACTGATCACTCTTACACGTAAGGTTAAACGAATCAGACCTGCTGGAGGACGAACAGATCCTTCAAACACACACACACGCACGCACGCACGCACGTACGTACGTACGCACACGCATACACAGATACAGCAACCATCAGTGCAGATGCTACACACACATACACACACGCGCGCGCGCGCGCAAACAAGGAGGTTTCTGTTTGCTGTAGCGCAAGAAAAGCTAACAAGGTCAGCAAGTGAGCAGGCATCTGAATGTGTAATTAATTTATTTAGTCTGGCTCCAAGGAGCCATGGGCGGGGACTAATAAGAGGAGGGGAGCTGTTCTGTGGAGAACAAAACATGGGAAGGAAAAGTGAGATTTGTCTTCAGGAGGCCCAACGTTTCCCCTTTTGTTTCTTTTCTCCTACAACCAGAATTAAACGAGGGAATGGAGACGTATCCACCATGGCTTTGAGAAATCACTGAGCTCATGAATGTGAGTCGTGATTCTGCGGACAGTCGATTGGCCAGATGAAAGCTGGTGGGTCTTGACGTGATGCGTTTTATTTCTTTGAGGAGAATCAAACCACAGAATGGATTCAATTTTTAAAAGTAAAACACAAAGAAATTCTGTCCCCCCCTCCTCTGCTCTGTCCCTCCTGCCCACAGCGCGACAGTGACTCTAGCTGGGATCCACTCACCGTCTCCCCCTTGGGGAAGACCGCCATCCGACTCGGGTCGTCAGAATCAATTATCCTCATCCCCCTTTTTTCCTCCTCGCCAGCGTTTACATGACTCACATTTTTCAGACCCGCTATTTTTCTCCTTCCTTCTTTCCTTACCTTGCGTCTTCACGGCAGACTCCTGCCCCTCGGCCCCCCTCCCCGCCGCAGCGATCCAGTGCTTATCCCATGCTCTGGGCCTGAAAACAGCACGGGGTGATAAATCTGTGGCGATGTACTGTAGAAGAAAATGAAATGAAGGGAAAGAGAAAGGAGGCCTGGAGGCTCGGCGGTACAGACTGCTCAGCACAGCAGAAATTCGGAGAAGAATAGCCTGTTCTGGAGGGATGGAAATGGAGCAAGGGTGTAACCGTACTTCAACTGAAGGCTTGAAATCAGCTCACATTGCCGTAGTTGTGCAAACAAAATTGCATCATTTTGTACGCAGGGAGGCGTCTTCCTCCACTTGACACCGGATCCGGGTCGGACTGTTTTGCAAAGAGCTTTTTGTGGCGCGTTGTTATTGGTCAGAGGCTTTTGCTGCAATATTGATGTTTCGTTCGAACTTGTCCGCTTCCACTATCTGGTATCTTTCTTATACAAGCATTTCTTCAGCTGTATTAGTAAAATATGAAAACTAAAATGTTTTCATCAAAGGTAGCAGAAGCCAAACTGCAACAAGCCGTTGACCTGCAGCATTCTCTCCTCCTGGATGACTATGTAGCAACAGAAGACCATCACTTGCATTGTGGTTGATTTTTAAAGCAAACCGTCGCACTGAGAACGCATGTGGCGACAGTGAAGAGGAGAAAGCCTTAACAGGCAGAAACCTCCAGCAGAACCAGAACCAGAACCTGGCTCAGTCTGAGCAGACCTCTGCCACCACCAACTGGGGGTTTGGGAAGACGGAGCACAATCCATGAGAGGAAACAGAACTGGTAGTTATGTATGTTGATGGAAAAAGTGTTTGGTAGTGTGGCACCGTGAATTACTGTCTGAATTCTGAAAAGTAGAAAATGATCAGGAGAGGAAAAATATTCTTTTGTTTTGGGGACCAAAGTTGCAACATGTTACGTTTACAGCTGGTTGCTTACACAAACAAAACCCTTTGAGCATCTTCCCCTCCCTGCCTGTGGTGGCGCTGTACCGAGAACCGTTGAAGGAAATGACATGAAAACCTCTGAAGACTCCAAGCACAACTTCCTTCTTCACAAAATGTCAACAAAAATGGAGTGAAATCAAATATTAGAGGCTGTGCCGTTTCTCTTTTGTCCTTGGTGAAAGACCACCAGGCATTTATCCCACTTACACTAGACATGTGCATTTGTTTTAGTTGTACTCAGAACGATCTGCGCTTACGTCCGCTTCTTTCTTTTGGAGCACTCTCTGGTCCAGTTTGCATTCACATATGCAGAGTTCACTTCAGCTGCACAGAGATCGGAAACTTTTACGATCTGCGTCAAGAGTTCGTTTGCGCGTTCACACCTCCCCAAAAGAATGGGACTTTCTAGGCAAACAAACCAGAGTTTGATTAAAGCGCACTAAACGGGACTAGTGTGAATACACCCTTAAAGTCAGCAGCGGTTTCTCACGGAGTGTCTTGAAGCTGGAGGCTGTCGGCGCACCCCTATGAACCAGGCCTGTAAAAAAAATAAGCTCCGGTATTAAAACAAAGCAGATTCACATTGGGTCTGCCGTGTTCAGTTGTTAAAGTAAAAGCCCAGGTATCATCCCGAGATGAAAACAACAGATCTGTGACCAGGGGGCGGATGCGTGTCCGTGAGGATAATCAATACCATGCTCTGCCGCGAGAGCAGAGTGAAAGAGACGTGCTGTATTTCTTCATATTTAATGCCTGACTGACTTTAATAGCTCACACACTCCATGTGCAGGGAGGAGGAAGAGTGCTTCAGCACCAACTGGCATCCAGTGTCACCTTAAGAAACCCTTTCTGAGGCAGACCCGGAGTGCTTACCTGCCCCGATGAGTAACATAAAACACAAACAATGCTCGGTGTAATTGGCACTGATGTGCTTTAAAAGCCCTCCTCCTCTTCCTCCTTCTCTTCCTCCTCCCCCTCCTCCTCCACAAACACCTGCAGCCCATGAAGCCCCCGCGACCCCCTGGGAAATCACACATTAGCATTTAGCTTTTTCATCTGCTGCACTAATCAGAGCCAAACGTTTCAATAATACAACACAGGAGCGGTTACGCAACCCGAAGGAGAGGGCCCGAGAAGGGGGGAGAGGGAACAGTCGGTGCGGAGGTCTTTCCAGGGGGTTGCGCAGCATTTTGGCGCCCGGCGCTTAATGCTCCGATGGATCTGGGTGGGGTTGAGGGCGAGCCAGTGACTTTAGCCGAACTCCGGCTTGTTTTACACGCAATAACGGCATGTTGAAATCTTTCTCATTTACCAACACACTCGTGCCTTTCCAAGAGTGGCTGCAGAGAGTTAGCAGCTTCCAAACATTCTGGGATAAACGGAGGCGGAGGTCAGTCAGCGAGGCGGCGCAGCCGCGGATTAGGGCTCGGTGTTAACACCGCGGCCTCACAGATCGGGACGACACAGAGGAGGTTAACTGCCTCCAACTCGTAACTTTACCCAGAGTTGCTGGTCGCAGTTTTTTATGCAAGCACAATAACTTCCATCTGTTTGCACGAAGCCCATTTTTCCTTCAAAGATATTTTTCACGAGTCCAAGAAAAGCCTTTGAGAAGCAAGTCTGTCTCTATTGATGGAAATACAGATGCATGTGATAATTGTTGCATGTAGGGAATCACATGACTCCCTACATTGATTTTTTTTAAAACAAAAATAAACCAATAAGGAGCATATTTCCTCCATTAGGAATATAAAATTGCATTTGTGTCAATAGAAAAATAATGTGGACTTTCTCTGTGAAGTAACAAATATAAACTTTTATTATGTATAATGATGGAATAAAGCGTCTACTGCCTCAATTAATTATATAAAAACATGAATTTGCTGTTGTGCTGTTGATTTTGACGCAGCACATGCAACAGTAATTAATTCAGGCATGATTTTTACCTAACAGGGAAAAGGTCTATGTATGGACTAGACCACTGTTTGGAAACTGCTGCTGTTTTCAGATATTGATTGGAGAAAAGTTCCACACCTAGAAGAGACGGACAAGATACCTTGGATCTGCTGTAGTTGTCATGCCAGGGCACTAGATGGCACTATGACGTCCGCAAGTCATCAAAAAGCACATGGGCTTTTCCCCTTAAGCTCCATCTTATCTCTATGGTAACCCTGGAGCTCATGTGTTCAACTAAAAAGGTTAAATATTTCATACAGTGCAATGCTATCTGCCTTGTGTTTTTTTCTTTGATCTTTTTGCTGTTGTCTGCATGCATTCTGAATGACAACCTGTTTAGAACTTCGGAGCACTTCCTGAAAAGTTCCACTCTGAGACCTGGTTCAAACAGCACTGGTGTCAAAGACCCGGATCACTGGAACGGGTTCACTGAGAACCGGCTCCATGAGTCCTCTGAGTAAAATCTTAGATGGAGAGTACCGGATTGCCCATCAGAGGCCTCTTTTGCATTTTAATATAGATCCACACCGAAAGTGTCCAACCTTTCACAACTGCTTTGCAACTCATGAAAGTCAAGCAATCTCTTGATTCATCTACAAAGTGTTAAAGGCAAGAGAAATCATGTTGTCGAGTTTGAGCTGCCTGCTCTCACAGTCACTCCCTTCAGCTGGCTTCACCTTTCATGAATCGCCCGTTACAGGATTGTCACTGCCTCAGACGGCGTAACAGCGGATGGTTGACTTTAGGCCCCATCGCCACTTCCACGCTTTCAGAAATATGACGGACAAGCTCAGGAAGTGTCTAAGAGCTGGCTTGAATAGTTTCATGAAAGAAGCGACCGTGATCCTCGTCCCGTCGACGTTGCATCAAAGGCTGCAGGAAGTCTGTGGATCAACACGCTCAACGGGGCTCATCCTCTGGACTGTGAAAACTCCACACATATTTTATTCAAATTTATGCTTCATTTACACTCCAGGACTACACTTCACTCTGGAGGCAGCTCAAGAACATTTCATCAGCCCCATCGGTTCTCCATCTTTAGACGCCAACCTGCTCCTGCACTCTCTGCTCCCTTCCTGGAGCGAGGCAGCTCTTGATCAGCCTCTCTGGCCCGCAGCGAGCAGGAAATGACCTATTGTTCTGAGATAATGTGAAATATAATGTTCCCCAGCACTCTCGGAGAAGGCATCCTGCCCTGGCAGCCTCATCGCTGTGGGCAACGGTAGGCGCCAAATATACGAGCACCTGCCAAACAGAGACGTCCATCAGCGGCTGGTTTACAGCGCCGAGATGAGAGGGGAAATCCCCTGGAGAGCTGAGGGAAAACAAGCAACCTCTCACTCAGCCGTTTCACGAAAACTCACCTCCGCCCACTCAACACAACCGGGGAGATGTTCTCTTCGAAAGCGCATGCGGAAAAAGCACCTCCGAGTGCATCCGGGGGTTAGAGAGGTGAACGTGAAACGATAAAAGAAAACCTTCCCGCCACAAGGAGCCGCGGCCCAAACGCCTGCCATTCAGTCTCCTGAAATCATTTCGGCAATCTAGAAGCTTATATATATGAAAAAGCAAAACTACGACAAGCGGTCCTTATCTGTAACCACTTCCACGCGAGCGGCGTTACTGAGCGGCCTGGCAGCGCGGCTCGCCGTCACACGAGGGCCTCCGTTTGAGTCAGAGGCTGGAGCCCGCCATCGATCGCTGCGCTTCGCCGTGGAAACGACGAGAGTGTGTTTATTTGAGCGCGTCGGCGGCCAAAAACTCATAAATATCCTTGGCAACCGAGCAAATGAGCAAATCAGTTTTTTTGCAAGAGAAGAGCAGCAAAAGAGCAGGGCGACCCAGGCGGCGCGGCGTGATGGAAACTGGGAAGGTTTCCACCAAGACCACAACTACCGATAACTCATTCTGCTCCTCTTCGGGCTAAAGTGTGAAAATGGAAGTTGTTTTTTTTTTTTTTTCTTCTTCCCCCCTCTAAACCTTTAACAGCACGTCCTCTAAAGGATGGCTCTAATTATGGTGCTTGTATTTTAAAATCCGGATGGAATAACAACTCCATAAAGTTTATTTAGGGCCAAACTTTCACAGCTGTCTCGGCCTGAACGCTAAACTGCTTCTGCTTCACTGGAAGCTTGCGCTACACCTTTTTTATTTATTTTTTATTTTTTATTTTAACCCCCTCCAAGTCTATTCAGCTGTTGTCTCAGATAACGGGCTCTCGGAAAGCACAAAGAATAGCTCCCACAACTTAAACATGCTCCAAAAGGATCCTCGCTGAGGTGAATTATGTGGAGGGCGGCGTATTCAGGTAATAAAAGGGTGTAAATCTGTCAGATTAGTGACAAAAAAAAACAAAAAAACGAGTGTGTGGGATTAAGGTAGAGCATGGATGTGGTTTCTTTTGCTTTATTACTCATCTTACATTCAGAGGATCCTTTTCGGAGGAGGTACGCACCTAACTGGATTAAAGTCACAATTCGCTCTTTGCACAAAACAGACATTTAGGCATATATCCTCTCCTCTGTATCTTTGTGACTGTGCGCTTTGATGTCGAACCAGCCGCCCACTGTGACTTTCTTCCAGCTGCTGAATTGTCTGCTCAGTGCAGCTTAGCTCCAAACATTTGGAGGTGCCTAACACTGCCATCTATTGTTCTTCTTTTTAAAGCTCCTGGGCTGCGCTGCATGGTTGGAAGCGCATTGTTTTCACAGATTAAAACGGGACCTGCCTGCGGAGATTCACTGCACACGGTGGAAGTTTTTGTCAAAAGTGCTTTTGGCCATCCTCCACCTTTTACCTGGGGTTTAGTACTTTTTCATATTTTCTTTTGAGATCAGAGGGTTTGCTTTGTTCGTTCTACTTCTCGTGTTTCATGTTTTTCCCCCGTTCGATTTTGAACAAATGGATCTCTCCCAGCAAACCGTCACGGAAATGTTGGATTGCATCCGGAGCATACGTTGCAAAAAATTTGGTCACAGTGTTTTTTTGTTGTTGTTGTATTTTTAAAGAGATCCACAAACCATTTCCTCAATTTGCACCCCTGAAGAATTGTTAACAACGCTGTGTAGTCATGTTTTTGTGCCTCCATGAATGAGTCGTGTTTTTGTGTGAACCAGTAAAAGAAAGAGGATAAATGTGAATCCAGATTCCAAAGATATATAAAAAAAAAGACATGTATTTAAAATCTAGAGTTACTGTAAGTGCAGCATAATAATAAAAAAAAAAACTCCTCCATTTCCAAAGCTTGATGCTGCACTATATCAGGAAGATATAAGATGTTTTAAAATGAAAACTGGCACCCTCCACCTCCAAACTTGGAGACGCTTCAGCAGGACGCGAGTTCAAGCCAAACATCCCTTGCAGACGCTTTCGACAGAGAGCAGAGATACTCCCTGCTGCAAGAGCAGCAGGACTTGTGGGCTGAAACAATAAATGGCAGAACTTTTCAGAAAAGTTAAGACTTTGGAAAGAGAAAGATTTAGAGCTGCTTAAAACGCTGGATGGGCGTCATGTTGAACAAGTCCTTGGTACTGCCTGAGTCATGGCTTTAGCACACAGACTCCAGAGTCGTTTGTTTGAAATTGATTTCTTGCTCTGTTGAGTGATGCATGTCTTTAAGACTATGACTCATTATTTAGTGATTGTTTATTTTTGTTTTATGTTTTTATTTTTATTATTGTCGTGTGCTACACTGGGATAAACCAATTTCCTCCCATTGGGAATAAAGTAATCCATCCATCCATCCATCCATCCATCCATCCATCCATCCATCCATCCATCCATCCATCCATCCATCCATGCGATAATATTATACTCACCATTTTTGAAGGCCCTTCAAAAAATCTATTTTTCACTTAAAGGATGTTTTATATGTTTTCCAGATACATAGTGCCATTTTATTGCACAGTCAAGCATCTTCAGTCTTAAAAATGCTATACATTTAAAATATAATTTAAACAATTTTGACTTTGTAATAAGGCCTTGAAATTGGGCTTCTGTCTCTTTAAGAAGCTCCTGCTCTTTCTGAAACTGCCTTCAGGAAGCCATCACCACATGGCTCCTCTATTTACTCTTTAACAATGGTATCACTAGTGTTGCGCCGAGAAGTAGCTCCTATAAAGAGCTCAGCAGATGCGCGGTTCCACCAGGTGTTTGCTGATTGCTACTTGCTAGTCTGAAGGAGCTGAGGGGGGAGGAGGGATCACAGGGAGGTTGTTCTCTGTGAGGTGGAAGTTTGGAAGCTGCAGATTCAAGATGGAGCTGCAGCTTGAAGGATTCCTCAGACATGCGTAAAAGGATCAAGGCAAAACTCCAGAAATGTTTTTGAAGAGGGAAAAACATTATAACACGATATGAAGCTCAAGAGTCAATTTAACTCTTTATATTTATATATGTGTGCATAAATGGTTGATTTGATCCTTTTTCTCATTTAGCATTGTGAGTTTCGACCAAGAGAAGATCAAACACCTCTGCTTTGCGTCACATCCATCAATTAGAAATGAGCTGAATCTATTCTTTCCCCGATGTTCACATACCAGTCAGAACGTCTCCCGCCCCTCCAAGCACAACATCGTTCCTACAAGAGCAGATTCAGGAAAGGCTGCGCGCACAGAATGAAGTCAGGAACGGCCTATAAAACCGTGAGCACACATTTACAACAAAGCCTCGCCTGTCGTAGACCCTCCACCCTCCTCCACCCTCCTCCACCTCACACTGTTAACTCTGCTATAATTACTGCGCTGTGCACCAGGCTATCTGAGATTACAGGGGTGAATTACACCTGATGCCAAGGGAAAGCACTCCATACTTTAAATATTTAATCAGCCCCTTCACCGTGAAGCAAATGAGGCGAGGCAAAAGTTGGCGACTGCATGAGGAAGGAAGAGGAAAGAAGGGGGCTGGGGATTCGGTGGGAGGGGTGGGGGGGGGGCTTACCTCGGCAGTATTTTGTGCACATGTGAAAACGAACGAGAGCCCACATGAACGCAACACACACACACACGCGCACACACACACCGGGGGAGTTAAGCATGTCATTACCTCGTGATTTTCCTGCTGATAGATCTTTTACCGCTCTCTCATTTCCAGCAACTCGAGCACCTCTAGGAGTTAGTGCGGATCGAGTGTGCACTAGGTGTTCCAGCGTGCTCTGGAGTGGGCAGGCTGCTTGATCTGGGGGGTGGGAGGCAGTGAGACCCGCACACCTGCCCTCCGTGAAGCCCAGCAACACAGAGGGCAGAAATTCACCTCCACACTAAGCCGGTCTGAACTCGGCCGGCCACAGCTGAGCGACACAGGAAGTGACACAATAAGGCGCTAAATCCTAACATGCCTTGTATGTTCAAGTGACCATGAAATGAACCGTCCACAGACGTGTATTTAAAGCGACACGTGACACGGGAGAGATGGGCAACCTCGCAGAGAGAGGTGGTGCACCGAGTGAAGTCAGCCTGAGTCTGGAGGGAAACACGAAGCGACGCAGAATCCCTGAACGACTCGCGGTGCTTGCTCAAAGGCATCGCTGGTGTCATTCGACCGCTGTGGACGAGGCTACGTTCCGTCTTTGACGTGTCCAGGTTGTTATGTGACTAACAACTCTTACATTTGACCACTTTATTCAGCTGTTTCCAGCGCAGGTCTTTTCTTAAGAGTGTTTCAGGTTTGATTCATAAACGTGGTTGCCGCGGGTTCGATTCCCGGTCTGGTGACCTTTGCCCTCTGTCATTACCCACATTCCTGTCAATTAACAATCAAATAGAGCCAAAAAAAATCTTAAGAAAAACCAATAGAGTTTAATCGTGCTGCCAGTGTTCCCTGGTCAGGGATAGTGCTGGGATTATTTCAGACGGTTTTAGACTGAAGTATTTGAAGTTTCAGGTTTGCTTTGTAATTGTTCGTTAAGCTTCAGCTGCTTAAACTGTGCAGAATGAATCTGCTGAAGAAACTCAAAAGAATAAAGGTGTTCCAAGCTAGAACACAGACTGTGGATAGGAAAATGTCTGGGTTAGGCAGGAATGCAGTTCTAAATGCAAGTCAATACAAATTCCTCTAGATGTGTGCGTGTGTCTGTAATACCTTATAGGCACCATTTTCCTGACACGTACTGCTTTTTGTGGACCAACTGCTCTTTGTGCTGTTTTTGGGTCAGATGGGCAAAGAGCATCTGACCCAAAAACACCTTTGGGACCAAAGTGTGAACTGAGTTTTGGTTCGGGTCAGGATGAGGGTAAGGTTTAGGCTGTAGAAATGAATGGAAGTCAATGGAAAGTCCCCACAAAGATAGCCACGCAAATGTGTGTGTGTATAGGTGTGTGTGTGTGTGTGTGTGTGTGTGTGTGTGTGTGTGTTCAAGCATTAACCCGAAGCTCTATTAGCCGTAGGAATAAACACCAGCCGTTTTGGTTTGATTTATCTTTTCATTATGCTTTTACACTTCTGAGATGCATTTGTTGATGCGGCGTTGTCGCCTTGTATTTGTTACTGCGTTGTGGTATGCAAATGAAGTGAAGCTAATGTTCCTGCAGACTGAAAGCCTAATATTTTACAGAGCTCCTGGAGAAATTGTTGCCTCGGGCCTCTGGGTGCTTCACTGCAGCCTAGAGTGTGAAGAAAGGAGGATTGTGAGGTTGAGTGTTAACCTTTGTGGTATTAGTGCTCTTAGAAGGCTTTTCTACCGCAGAGGTTCCAGTTTATAATCCGAGCCGGATATTACAGAGTTCTGTAAAAGAACCGCTTTGCTCTCTTCTCCTCGGGAACTGAGTGTCGGTGATGTTGTTATCAGCCTATTAGCTCCTCTTGTTTTATTCAGTTTTTGTGAAGGAGAAAATTTATGCTCACAAATATCATTATTTATCCCCATATCCCTGCAAATACATGTTATAATTGCACCCCTTTAGTTTATGAACACTGTTCTAGAGAACCAGCAGTGCTTGTTGATATTCTGAAAGCGGAGTTATGCAGCGATTAGAGCAAGGTGTGTTAACGCTGACTGGTGAAGTTCGACTGCGAGTATTAGTCAATCGCCATTCTTTTCGTCTTAAACCATGTCCGATAATGGTCAAACAGAGGCAGACCGATACATCAAGTCCAGATCCATCTACCCATCTTTCTGTGAACTCATTTGCTTGAGGCCACTGCCTGAGACAGCTCCAACCTTTTCTGCTTCAGAACCTTGGCTTCAAATTTCGAGGACATTAGCGAGGCTTGTCAATCGCAACAAAGTCCAGAAGCCACATCATCTGGAGCCAAATCTAGCCGACCTCTAGCCAGCTGCAGTGAGCTTTTAACTAGTGCAGTGGTCCGTGTCGCAGTGATGGACACCCCGACTCTCGAGTCCTCAGATCCTCACTCTGAGTCTTTGATAGAAGACATACTGCCTGAACTAAAGACATTTGCAACATTAGGACTTGCTCCTGCAAACATGCACAGTATGGAAGGGTCCCTGTTCCCAAGCGTTGAAACAAATCACAGTCTTTCTCCTTCATCTCTCCAAATTATTTGTATGCACAAATTTTTACTCCTGCAACGCCACAATCTTTCTCCACCTGTCGCCTGCATCCAATGACAACTTGGCCTCAATGGCTTCCGCTTCTATCAGTGGTGGCGTCGACCAACAGGTGCTCCAGTTGCATCCATAACAGATGCCAGTGACCCTGAGGTCACACACTCATACCTAAGGGTGACATAAGACTCTTCCATACTTCACCCAGAGACGACCAGTTGACGAGCGGTCATGTAGTTGTGGGTGTTTGTATTTGTGCACAAGTTTCACACACACATTCACACACACCCCTCCTGTTTGAGAAGCCCTCACGGTTTCCTGCAGCAGAAGCCCTGGCAGACTCTGATTCGATGGAGGAGGAGATCATGCCGGGTGAGCATGAAGACGCCGTGCGACAATCTCTAAGAATTTTGTGAAGAATCACAAAAATGTGCATAACTCCTCCTTTTCATGCCAACTGCAGACACAAAAACAGGACAGCAGAGACAAACCAGTTGAAGAGGAATATCAACATTGCTCTCCAAGTGCAGTCCTATGTAAAACACAGCCACATAATTCTGACCAATCACAGAGCTCAGTCTGAAAAAGTTCGACTCAAGCCTGATGTCAAGAAGACCTTCCTGTGAACAAGATGACGCAGTTTCGGCTTTTCGGACGAAGTACATTCAATCCTGTAGAGAATATTCTACAATGTGGATGGAAATCATGTTCAGTTCAACTGTGACAGATTCACCGCAGCAGGACAATAACAGTCTCCACGTTTTCAGCGTCACAGTATGACAGAAAGGGAAATAATCCAGATTGCCTGTTGCAGCTGTCAGTCAGAGCAGCAGAGAGAGTCCATACCTGATAGCTGTGGAGAGTCACTGGACATATAAACCCAGAGCAGAGCCAGATGTTAGTGGCTTGTGGGTGGGACTTTTGTCCTGTGGGAAACAGGCGTTTATGGGCTTTTAAGCCAAAGAATGCGGTTTGTTCTGTGGAGGAAAATATGCGGCAACGTCTCCAGCTGAACAGCTTAGACTCATGTTCACTAACACGCGTGCACTGAAAGGTCTGAGGCGGACAGGAAGAAGAAAGAAGCTCATATTACAGCGCTTGGTCTTTGTTTATGAATTACTGTTGTATTAATGAGTCAAACAGTTGAAGTTCATCCTTACTGCTTTCCACTGGATCTCAGGTGTATCTTTGCAATTCAGCTGATTGGCTGACCATGCATGTCCTCCAGCTTCCCTCGTCTTGAACAAACATTGAAATAAAACATTACAAAAGTGGGAAATTATGTGATTGAATTAATTACAGTGTGTCGCAAACATACTGACACTCAAACTTTTTTCATATTTTGTTATTTTATCATTTCCATGAAGTAAGAAACGCAATTAAAATCACACAAACAGAAGTTTGTTCAGACAATAAGTCAATGAAAACCTTCTGCGCCGCGATCTGGAGGATCACTACTTCCTGAGTCTTTGTCGTTTCCGGCAGTAGTAACATCCAGCTGTTGATCATGTGAGTTGTGTGATGCAAATAAAGCGTCTCTATTTCACTTTTACCAAATAAACCGATGTTGATATGGCTGAAAAACGACCTCATCCAAGCGCCCAAACATTTTATGGGTTTTTCCCAAATAGACGCGATTTCATTAAGCAAATTTATTTTCGAAATGTCAAATTGTGCAATGATTTGTCAATGAAAATGCCGCTACTATGAAGTGGGTTTAATATGAATGTGGTCTGAAAAATATCTACTTAGTGTTGGTCTGTCACATGACATCCCAACATCTGATCCATATAATGATGCTTGTGGTTGTGAACTGCAGAGATTTGGGTGAAGCAGCTCCAGAGTGCTGAGCCGGGGCCGGCGCTTCGTCCAGCGCTTCATCCCGCGCTGACATCACCTGGCACCTCCGTCAGCTGAGAGTGATGCGTCTGTAGCCTGACGCCATCCCCGCCGCGTTCACCGGACCGCTCTGCCCGCCAGGATGACATCAGCGCCGCTTCTTTTCCCTGAAACCAGTGAGTCAGCCACTCCCATCCACCTGATGGAGGGAAGAGAGGAGGAAACGACTGGCATGTAAATGCTTAAATACAGATTATGTATCTGTATGATTTTTATCCCATCATCCTCAGGGCTGTGAAAAAGCTTTTCTGGTTTGTTCTTAAAGCTGCAGATTTATCGACATGAAACTCTCCTGGCTCTGATTGGCTGACTGTGCATTACAGCACTTTTCACAGATTATCTGTCTCATTCTGCACCGTTACGACATGCTGACAGCTTTAATGTAGCTTTTGCAAAAATCACATGCTGCAGCTTTAAATGCAGTAAATTCTTAAAACTCTGAATCACTTGCTTTGAGAGCTATGGAGTGTCAGAATTTACATTCAAGTTAAAAGAATGAAACCAAGAAGTTCACGTTTGCAGCCGATTGAAGCAAAACGTGCAGCTGGGTGAGCCTGGACAGATCTTCAGTTCTTTGAAGATCTCAAGAACAGAGGAGAACCGGATCCATGCGCAGGCCGCGTCAATGTAACCCAGAGAAGAAGACAGAGGTTTTTTTTTTTTGTTTGTTTGGTTTTTATTAGAGTTGCAGACCAGCAGGGAAAGATGTTTCACCGTTTGTCAGACGTCGGCCCTGTCAGCCGTCTCCAGGGCTCGTCTCTCAGCAGTTTGTGATCCTGCCGTGCGTCTCCAGCCCGATGCCCGGGGACACGGCCGCAGTGACGATGCTCTCGCTCCTCTCCTCAGGAGAGCGCTGGCTCTTCGTGGAGGGGAGGGAAACGGTCCAGGAAGGAAGACGATGTTCCTCCGAAGAATTCGATCTGTGAGCGTTTCCATAAGCGACGGCGGGCGCCTCGGCGCGCTTTACTAATGCAAGACAGTTTACTGGTGGGAGTGAAGTGGCAGCAGAAGCATGTCACACAGACTGTGATCAAACAAAGAAGTTCTTCACATCAGAACCGAGAGAGACATGTCTTTTCTTTCCCTTTGTTTTCCTTTGCTTTCTCGTTTGTGGCAGTGTGTGTGTCAAAAGGAAGAAAGAGGGGAAAAAAAAGGAAAGAAAAGAAAGTGAGGCGAAGGGTTTGTTTCCGCACAGAAACTCTCCATGATTCATGTTTCCTCTGCTTTGATCTGGGAGCCGTGCACAGCCCCGGGATAAACCATTTCAGGTTGTCTAAACAATTTCCAATCACCGTTTCCATATTTAGGGTCTTATGAGGAGGAGAGGGCCTCGCATGCTAACGCGTTTGTTCTCCGAGCAGCAGGAGAGGAGGAGAGAACCCGATTCTATCCATTAAGGCTGGAGACGGGGATTAATGAGTGCAGACGGGAAACATGCACGCACAAACAAACACGCGTGCATCTGCGCGAGCATATGCACCCTGAGGCGGACTCACCGGCGAACCGAGGCCCCAGACACACTACTGGATATCAGACTGAGCTCATGTACTTTCCTCTGTTTCGGTGATTCTACATTGAGTGTTGGAATTTCGATAGAAGAGCCTCATATTACACCAGACCACCTGGTTTCAGATTCTGTTGCGACATGTCAGAATTCAAAAGGAGAAAAATCCTGAGCACGGCTAAAGCAGTGCTAGGCTAACAACTACCACAGATGCTTGGCTTGTGCTTCACAATTTAGTGAAGCAAGATGTGGCATTAACCTCTGAAAGTCTGTTTCTGTGGCCACGTGTGAAATAATCCTTCACTTTTTCTGGGTCATCATTTTGAGCAAATTGCAGATATGAAGTCCAACATGGCCACCATGGTGTCCACTCATCCTTTAAAAGCCTTAAATTTATGCATTTTGTGTCTAACAAGACACAAAATGTTACTACTGCTTTTTTTTTGCAAACAGGAAACGCAAGCGGACATGAGAAGCTGCTGAATCACACTCACCTGAACGTCTGCTGCTGAGCATCTTCACCCTGTCCCTCCTCCAGCAGAGACAGTCCTGCAGCTGCATGCGTCTCTCCGCTGCTCCGTCCAGCAGAGCGGCTCCATGAAGCATCAGGTGGGATTCAGTCATCACTGTCAGGACTCCCTCTCTGCTCTCACCGTGCATGAACACAGGGCCGGCCCCAGGCCCTCCAGCAGAGGGGCCCCCGAATGACTTAGTGCATCTGACGAAATCACTGTCGCCAACTAGTCACCATAGCAACACCAGGTTTAATTATTTGAAACCTGCGTATTTAGAACAGGTTTTCGAGTCAACTCTTTAAAACCCGATTCAAGAAATTATAGGCAAAAAAAATTAATAGATTATACTTATGTTTTCTTTTCCTTTGATTAAATTCTTTTGACATGTTGTGTATTTATATTTTAAATTTCAAATGTTCTATTTCATTCAGACATTTTTATTCCAGTCTAAATGAAATTCAAAATGTGTCTTTTTTCTTTGACATTTTAGCATAAGATGAATTAAGAAACTGTCACCAGAAACACATGCACTAATCCACAAAGCATTCTCAATATTCTCCTTTTTTCCGATGCTCATTTTCTGATTGGCTGCCAGGGAAACGAACGGAGCTGCTTTTCTCCTCAAGCTGGGACAGAAAATAGAACATTTTCTCCTGACGCCGAGAAAACGCCGAGCGCAGCTTCACTGCACTCCTTTGGGGGGACGGTGTCAGATGTGCTTGCAGGAGGCCCCTGCATTAACCTTCACCCTGCAGCCTGAGCAGCAGGGCGGGACGCAGCGCTCAGATCGGGTTCCAGCAGCCATTATGCATGACATCAGAGCCGCTGGACAGTTGTGCACAGCTGTGGCCAGAGCGGAGCAGGAGCTGGAACAAAACCGACCCAGTGAGAACTTGTTTCTTTTCTTCGATCCAAAAGCAAAAATCAATCCGGACAGGACGAGGAAGAACCTGATGATCATCATTAATGACAAGTCGAGACTGGGAATGATGGTTTTACCAGACGAGTGAATTCTTATTTTGCTGTTTCTTTAGCTGGATTTGAGGATTTGAACTTTCTGTTCAACATTTACAAAACACTTTTTTTTTTTTCCAACATGACCAGAGAGGAATGTGGAACAGGTGCTGGCTCCGTTTTCAGTCCGGCTCAAAAAGAGCAACTGGTGACCGCACCTGTTCCCACCAGTCTGGGAAACTGGACCCAGCTCCAAACATCACAAAGCACCAGCCGGTATCGGCTGCTTCCTTTGTCATCCCCACACTCGCAGTCTGAAGGTGAGCAAAGAGAGGAACACACTGTACACACTAGTTTCAGAAGGCATTAAATATTAGCACTTATAATTATTTCAGTTGTAATCAAACTGCATTTCGACTGAAATTTAACTAAAGATTTTAGCAGGAAAATCCTGATATTCTGTCATTTGGTCGTCCAGCAGCTCCTCACCAATAGTCAGGAAAAAGCTGCTCAGAAATTATAACAAGGATCATTGAGAACAGAGTACCATCATTTGCACCATCATACTTTGAACTACATTTTTCAGCAACAGGGCAACTCAAAGTGCTTCACACGACTAGAAGGAAAATATAACGGCGACATTACAGCAGCAAAGTGAAGGAAAAACAAGGACAGGTTTGAAATCAGTCGTTGATGTTCTGGCTCAGGTCAGTCTGGATCTGAAGGAACTCAGTGTTTCAGCTGTTTTGCAGTTTTCTGGAAGTTTGATCCAGATTAGAGAAGCACAGAATCTGAACGCATGTTTGGTTCTGAAGACCTGAGAGGCCTTAATGTTTGGGAAATAAAAGCTGATATTTTTTTAATTGATCGTCCTTTCACATCGCCTCTCTGTGTTTTCAGAGATCTGTCTCTGTGACGGGCAGAAAACATTTTTGGTGGAATGAAAAGGATTTGAAATCTAAATAAATGTGCCAGAGGGAATCATTTCTGCCTCAGAAGTATTGACTGGATTGAAGTGCATGCAGATGGTTGTGGTGTTTGAACGCTGTGTGTGTCGTCCAGTGAAGCTGCTGCAGCTTCCTGGCTGCTCCACAGCGACACCTTGTGGTAGCAGAGCAGAACCGGGTCAGAGCTGCAGCAGCAGAACACCTTCCTGTTTCACAGTCATGCTTCAAACGGTTTGGCTTTAAACGGCACAAACCTGTTTATACTTTACAATTCTGAAATTTCAGCTATTTAATTTTTTTGCCATTTATTTTTCTGTGGAGCTTTAAAGCAACTTAATTAATTAAATGGGCGGTGTTGTGTAAAATCTTTGTGCTTCACATCATGCTTTAAAGTTATTTCCTCATCAATAATATACCTGGAGAGTTGCCTTGATTCAGGCAATCTCCATGGCAACCGTCTAGCTGTGAAAAACATTGAGGTGGACTTAGCCCCGCCTCACAGAGTAGCCCGCTCAGCTCCTTCAAACTAGCCAGAGGCAATTAGCAAAATTATATTGTGTTTTCAGATGACGCTCACAAACCGTCATATGAAGAGACATTTATAAGAACCAGCTGATGTAATGAAAAACACTCTGATGAATGGAAAACACCTGCTCTGCTCTCCATTCATCATAATGACTCACTGTTACTCACTGCAGACGGCACACACAGAAATGTGATGTCAAATATTTGCAAAAATTGCTTTTCAACTCAAAACACTCAAACACATGTACAGTACGACTATATTTGTCCCGGATGAAGACGTCCCACAGTGGTGAACATGCAAAACAGAAGAACTTCCTGTACATGTTTACAGTAAATAAATAGAAACTCTGCTGTGACTTCTCTTCTGTTTGGGAAGAACCTCATCCACACCAGGAGGAACGTTTCCTGATCCAGCAGCAGGGAGAAGAAGAGGCGTGACGGGAGTCCGTCCATGTTGACGAGTCGGTGTCTGCAGCAGGGCAGCCAGAGTTTCCTCGTGAAAATCGTGTGGCTTGTTTTTGGAAAAAGTGTGTTTTAAAATGCAGTCTGAGTGGAAAGCAGGAGTCGTGCTTCTAGTTGAGCGGAACTGGTTCATGGGGGTCGATGCGCCTGTCACATGTTGTTTCTATTGTGTGTTAAGCAGCAGCGCTTGTGTGTGAGCAATCAAGAGCAACTCTAATAGGAACGTCGACGTCAGCGGAACACACACAAAGTTTTTCCCACATTTTTAACGGAAAACGATCTCAGCTTCGTTCCACAGTTTTCCAGATAGTTCGTTCCAACATGTCATTTAGGTGAACGTCTCGTCTCTGCTTCAACCTGACCACCAAATTCTGCAGAAACTTGTGAAAATAACTGAACCGTTTCTACGACGGGATGCAGGACAAAACTGCACTGAGCTGAGATCACCTGAGAGACAGAAGGTCAACAAGTCCCAATGGCACCAGACAGCTGTTACAGCTCGTCTGTCCTCACACACACACACACACACACACACACACACACATAGAGGAAGTGGTGACGGCTGCTTGGAGCCTCTCCAGGGCCATAGGTGCCGTGTGGAGCCATATGGTGGTTCTGGATCAGCACCTCCACTCCCGGGTTCAGAGGTGGCTCCTTTCTCATTGACATCAGATTAGACACATTAAGGCACATATAACCAGACGCAGCCAGTCCCTCTGTCAGTTTACGGCCTGCTTTCATCACACACACCATTTATTAGACAATCCAGCTGAATGGATTGCGTGTCGAAAAAGCTTTGAAAAGGCTTGAAAAGAACCTTTTCCTGCCGTCCAGGAAATTGGACTTGCCTGCTAAGAGAAAGGTAAAGTCTTCCAGAAGAAGGATGCAAAATAGGCTTAGAAGCTGAAACGATGTGTGTGTGTGTGTGTGTGTGTGTGTGTGTGGGGGTGTGTGTGTGTGTGTGTGTGTGGGGGTGTGTGTGTGTGTGTGTGTGTGTGTGTGTGTGTGGCTGGCTTGCATGTGGTGAAGGGCTGGCAGAAAAGGCCCTGAGAGGTTTAGCATGCAGGATGGAAAGTACCCCTCACTCACCTCCACGCATAACTCAACCACCTCGGCTGGTTTTCGTGCGATCTTTGATGTGTCCAACCAGAAGCTTCCACCGCTCCTGGTTCGTCTTCCTCTTCATGAAAGCTGAAAGGTGTGGCATGCATCTGTGAAACGGCTCTTCGCTGGAGTTACAGATGCAGGTCTTTGCAAATTTGGAAGTGGAAACACTTTTCTCGTTCTTCTAAGCAAATGATCTCAGACTCGGTGAGATCCAATGGAGAGCGTTTATGAACATCAGTTTTCCAACTTTGTCCCAGATTCCTATTTGGATTTAAGTCTGGACTTTGACTATGCCGTTCTTACACATAAATATCTGAACATTGTCACCTTCCTAAAATAATGGCATAAGTCATTGATTTTTTATTTATTATTTTACCTAAATGAACTTTTGGCAATTTTTTTTTCTTTTTGCTAAAATCACTTTTGGAAAAAGTAATAACTCAGGTGAGGGTGTGTGTTTGTGTGTGTACTAATTAAAGACAGAAGGTGCAAAAAAGTCAACAACAGTAAACACCCTGGAGCCGTGACTGCTCATCTTACGCCAGACCGATGTCAAGAAAAAATGTCCTTGTATCAAACTCCACCAAGAGTGAAGTTTGATGGCCCTCAGTATTTTATGCTCACTGTTCCAAACCTCACCTACAGCTGAAAATGACATCATGGCCATCGGACCGCAGCAGAACGTTTGCTCCTGCGTCGTATCTTGTCTTTCCGTTCGGCATCAGCTGGATGGACGCGGAGTGAAGGTGACTCAACAATGTTTTGATTCTAATTCACCGCAGGAGGTCAGGAGGCAGATGTGTGACCTTAATGAGTGTGAAGTGTGATGTAATGAAATGTAAGAAAACAGGTTAAGTAGCCGCAGCAGAACAGCCTCTGGGTTAAACATAGCAGATGATCCTCCAGTGTTTGTCTAATGTGGAAACACATTAGACATGATGCTCATAATGACAGGTTTGTTCCTTTGTCTTTAAAGCAATGAATGGATTTAATAAGGCAGTAAATGAGCCCAATACAGGAGGAGTGTGTGGACTATGGTTTGAAAGTGACCAGCGACATAAAAGTGTTATTAATCCATGCGTGCATATATAACCTATACATACTGTAAAATATCTAAGCAAACCTTAAAATGGACCATCTGAAGTCGGATAGCAGAGCGATCGCTACAGGAAATCAGAAGAATGTGTTTGGACAGATGAGTCGACAAAATGCAAAAACCACAAAGCAAAAACACATCAGTGATTTAAAAAAAAAAAAAAAGCACAAGACAAACTAACTGCAGAAGTTATGTTAAAATGGAAGTTTTGCGAAAATGTGAAACTTTCGTTTTAGCAGGTCTTCATTTTCAGTGTGACCTCTGTTTTAGTGTAATCTCTGCGTTAGCTTTAACTTCATCTCAGCATAACTTTTAAAATAACTTGCTGTGCTGTTGCCGTTGTTTCGTGGCTCTCTGTTGTTCGTCTTGTCGACCCTTCAGTGAGTTTTCCCTGCATTCTGGAAGACAACAGGAAAAGCACAGGAATCCGGGGTGTTTCCTCATTGAGTCTGCATGACTGTACAAAAAAAAAATAATAATCAAATAAAATAAAAATCCACATTATGCTAACTGGTTACCTGAATTGTGAGTTTCTATGGTCACCGATTTGTGTCTTCGTATGACGGACAGTGACGGTCCACCACATACCGACCTGCATTCCCTTCTGTCACCTTCTTTTATGTAACTGACGGTTAAAAGCAAAGAACTTCCATTTCAAGCTGCTTTCAGTGAAACCGGGTTTTGTTGTTTACTTGGAGCTAAAATAAAGCCACAGATCTAGACTATCTCCCAGCTCTCACCTCGCGCCCAACTTTCCTCCCTCAGTTGTTTAATCACTCGCTGGTTTTTGTTCCGTCCTCCAGCAGAGATAAGTTATGCAGCTGCTGCTACATATGAAGTCCAGAGTCTGCATTCACATAAAATACAAAAAAAAAAAAAAAAGAAGGAAGGAAATGTGTGAAGGATGGCGCGCACCTCGGCAGCCGTCTCTTAGAGTGTTTGCTTGAATAAGATCTGTGCTCGGCATAATGGCTTCTCGGGCTACCTGTGTGTGTGCTGATAAACACACAGCGCACCGTCATCTCCAACCTGCTCGCAGCTCACAGCGACCTCCATCTGTTGCCACTTTTGAAAAGAGCGTCTGAAAACAGATTTGTGTAATTTGGCATGTTCTTTCAAATGGAAATAATCCGCCTGTTTCTCTTTCTGAGGGCTGGGGGGGTCCTGAGGGGGAGGGAGACAGGGGGGGCCCCTCTCCTCCGCCGCAGCTTTCAAGGTTAGATTAACGGGACGTTTTTATCGCGCCGGGTTCAGCCCGGATGTTTGAAGCGCACAGAAGGCCTCTGTGCGCTGGCTGCGCTCTCTGCCTGCTATCGGCTCGTGAGAAAGGAACCGTGACTTTAAGAAAAAAGTTTTGCCCCGGAAAGAGAAGTGAATGGATGAAAGTCGATTGCAACGATGCGGGGAAAAATTCAAAGGACATAAAAGCGACTCAACCAAATTTGAAGTCGGGAAAGTGCCTGTCGGAAGCTTGCGGACGCGTTACTCTGACATTTGCGTTGCCATTAAATACATTTCATAACATTATTGCCAATGGAAATATAAATGTTGTCTCTAATTTAAAATGCTCCTATTTTAAATGTTGGTAGATTAGCTCAGCTGGAGATTTTCTGCATGAAAGGTTTTGGTTCTGGATTGTTTACTTCCTGTGTGGGATGTTGTCCTAAAGCACCAGTAACCAAGGAAACAGCCCCAAAAGCAGGAAGGGGATCGTAGTACAAGGCATTCTGGGTAAATACCAACAAAAATAACATGCCAGTTTAGCGCTAGCAGGAGAAATGGCTCATGGTCTTTTCCACAGAAATCTGACACCACGACATTTTGTTTGCATGTCATGAAGAAGAAAGTGAAGTGGCGCTCGCTCGGTGTCTTCAGAGGGTTTCTGTGGTTTCCTTCAGTGGTTCTTGGTGCAGCGCCACCACAGGCCAGGAGGGGAACATGTTGCTCAATGTTTGACGAAAATGTTTTGTGTATAATATACAGTATCAGTATGGAAGATACACACACAATAACATACAAAACAATGTTTTCACCCTTTATTTCTTTTAGTTATGTCCATCCATCCATCCATCCATCCATCCATCCATCCATCCATCCATCCATCCATCCATCTTTCTTCTCATAGTGCATAGAGGCAAATTTGCCATTTTTGCACCTTATTTTGCTCTTATTTTTGTACAAAAGTTACATAATTGTTTGTAAGACAGTAAGACATGTACATGTTCTCCCCAAATTTCATGGTAAATTTGTAGTTGTAAAAGTTCTGATTGGTGTATAATATAAATCATAAATGCTTTTGTTTTTCCTGACATGTTCTTTTCTGTAGCCGCTTGGTCTACGCCTCACATCTGCTCCCGTAACCTCCGCCACGCTCCCACGCCAAAACAAAACTACAGCCTCGCCGATGACAGAACTACACACCGTCACGCTATGCTTCAGAGTGGTTTGGCGGAGAACCCGGGCTCCAGCCTAACCCGGTCAGCCAGTCCTGAACACGCTGCTGGAGCAGGATGGGAAACAGCAACGCTTTTCTGTCTGGGCTCCAAGGTGAGGCCGAAGCCAAAGGTACGGTGATGAAAGGTATGCCCTTTTGTTTGGACTCCAGTGTTTTCTGTGTTTTCAGCTTTTTTTTTTTTTTTCTCCCCCAGCATAATCTCTGTAGAACTCTTTGCTCAGCCAAAGTATATAACCGGTGTCATCAGATGTGCTTTTTAGCTCTGGCTTGTGAAAAAGCAGAAGCTGTGAGTTCAAAAGGGAAATTCTGCTGACAGAGAAACAAGCTGCAGCTCTCCAAACCTCACATGTTTACTCGCGCTCTCTTGGTTACAAGAAGTGATTAAAGGAAAAAACTGGTTGTGTGTGTGATCAGTTGAGACTCCAGCTGGATGTTATGCACCAGATTTTAACAAACAGGAAAAAAAAACAAAAAACTATTGTTTGACGCCGAAACGCCGTTTATGTTGAATGAGTCAGGGTCGGCGTCGCTTTGATCCGACCGGCCGCTCATGGAAACGTCCCTTCAGATCCACCACGACCTGCCGCTGTGTGACCGCCGTCTCACACACACCTGTGGAGCCGCTTTGAAATTGGGCTGCTGTCTCTTTAAGAAACTCCTGCTCTTTTTCTTTTCTATCTTCTCTGTTCGTGGTTTATTGTAGTTTTAACTTTTGTCTAAGTGTAACACAGGAAACCAGTCATGCTGCTCATAGAAAACCACTCTTCCTGAGTTCAAACATTAGTATCGCTGTTTCTAAATGAATATGAACTTGTTTTCTTTTTATTATTTGAGGTCTGAAAACACTGCATCTTTTTCATTATTTTGACCATTTCTCATTTTCTGTAGATAATAATTTGTGTGGAATTGACATGTTGTCAATAGATCATAGAATAAAAGAACAATGTTCATTTTACTCAAACACAAACCTATAAAGAGTAAAATCAGAGAAACTAATCATTTTCAGTGTTCTCTTATTGTTTTTTTTTTCAGAGCTGTATGTTCTTTTTCTTTGCTTTCTTTTATTTTACCTTTTAGACAGGCAACACTTACCTGATACTAGTGTATTTATTTATTGGATTTTTTGCAATTTCTCAGAGAGCAGTTTGGTCTAAAGTTGAGGTAAATCTGCTAAAACTTCCACTTCTGGGAGGATAATTCTCCTAGATGTTGGAGTAAACCTGCGTCTCTATAATATAATCCCTCTGGGATTATTGGGCGGCAACAATTTCTTCTCTGAGGTAATGTCTTCCTGGCTTGTCGTTGTGTATGATTCCTCCTAACTGATGTGATCCCTGCTGGTTCTGTAAACCAGTTTTAGTTGATTTTCAAGTGCATTGACGAAAACACCGAAGTGGTTAAGCCCAAAAGCATTCCTCCAAAAAAATACTCCATCTGTTTCTCAACTGGCAATTTCCAGAGTCTTTTGCTAATTCCTGAGCCGCCGTCTCGTCAGACGGCAGCTCGTCAGGTTGAGTGACGCGTTCAGGGAGGCTGAAACAGGCGGACGCATGCGGGGAATAAAAACAAGCTGCGCTCACTCACCGTTTTCTTTCCCACACTGACACCTCGATGATTCTCACCTCCATTACTGCTCACCTTCTGTTCCCGGCAGGACTGCTGGGTGTGAGCCTCCATCTCCATCTAGTGAACATGCTCTCTCGCTGCCGGGGCGACGCGCTCTCCAAAAATCCGTGCTGAGCCTGAGCAAATGCGCTCAGGCCAACAGACGAGCGCTCGCAGAAACCCGCAGAAAGGACGCCAAGTGTGCCCGCATGCGACCCCTGCAGAGGAAGTGAGATTAGCTTTTTGTTGCTGCTGTAATTCAGTTATCCCTCTCAGCCTGAGGCCGGGCGGCCAGGCGGGATTCTGCTGCGTCCAGGCTTTTGTCTGATTGGCGGCTTCGCTCAACCCTCCTGCACGCAGCTGACCGCCTTCTTCCCAGAGCCTGGCCCCTCTCCACGTTCCGGCCCCTCTCCACGTTCCGGCCCCTCTCCACGTTCTGGCCCCTCTCCACGTTCTGGCCCCTCTCCACGTTCTGGCCCCCCTGGGTTTTCACACAACCTCCCGACACCAAGGCTTCTCTCTTGCTGCTAATCTGCCATGTTAAATATGGCCGCCGTGACGGCTTACTTTGTGACATGACTCCTGACTCAGGGATTTCAACGCTGCATGAGGGCCTGGGGTTGCACTGGCAACCGAAGTAAATATAGTACAAGTATTTACAAAAGTTCAGGCAGAAGGCCACAGGTGTAATAATTCATATTTAATATTCAATTTAACAGTGAGACTCAGTCACAGACAGAGCTCTGTACTTTATCAGTCGTGTTTCACTATAAATAACATTTTAAAATAAAAAAAAAAAAGCCTTTTTATTGCTAAAGTAATTGATAAATAGGCACATGAGCACAACAACAAGATATTTGTTATTGTTTCTCATCTGTTATTCAGGTCATTCAGCCATCAGATTGGTGCAAAGTTATGTTTTAACACCTTTCATCTTTTCATTGTTTCAGGATCTTTGTGGACTGCAGACGCTGGCATTAGCATTGGTAACATCTGTGCTACATGTTTAGCATTGAGATGCTATTTTAGGCTTCAATAGCTTCGTTGATAAGCTAACCAAAGAAACCAAGCTGTGGTTCTGTTAGACAAACTATCACATCGTCTGCATAACGCTTCACCAGCTCTCACTGTTGCATCAATGTAATTTTTTTTTTTTTTTTGTTACGAGGCTCAAAACAAGGTAAATCATCTAACATGAATGTGTTCATTTTAGAAAAAAAATAAAAATAAAATAAAATTAAAATTAAGCTATAGTCGGTTTTACTCACAGTTCCACACATCAGCTTTCCTGGATATGAGATACATCGTCTGACTTACAGCAAAACAAAGAGTTTTGTTCTAACTTACAGTACATTATTTGTCTTTAGGATCTTCTTAACATAAATCATATTAGTTGTTTTAGACCTGCAACATGTACAGATCAGACATCCCAACATTTTCCTTTGAGAGAGAGAAAATGTTTTAGGTTTTAGCAATAATTCTCCTTCAACAATAAACTTTGTATCTGACAGCAAACGAGACAGAAAAGCACCAAAACAAATCCACAGAAATCTGTATTTATTAACATGTCATCAAAGTTTGAAGGACTTCAAACTTTCAATATAGATTCTTCTTTTTATTTTTTTTTAGCCCAAATCTGCCAGCAGTTTGAGTAATGGTGACTTTTCATTGGTTGAAGGAAGAGTGGAGCTGATAATATCATCATCATACATAAGTGAGCAGCCAATGACCAACCAGGAGCTCGGAGTCTGTCTCTGAACTGCGATCATGCGCGCAGACCACGCATGCGCATGTAGTGAGACGCGCGCACGGGCATCAACGCTGCTGCACAGCGGGAGAGAGATTGACATTTTACAAAACGTTTATTGTCATTAAATAAACAATATATTCACAGCACCCAGGAAGAAAAAACACATTACATTAACATCCTCCCAAAAAAAAGTTCCCCTCCTATTACACTACAAAGCACTTCGCCGTCACTCCAAAAGCGACAAAACGAAGCCAGATCTGATACCGATGTGTAAAAATTAAACTCAATTAACAACCTTGATTTCACCAGATTGACAAAAATAGAAACCAGGTCAATACTCAACCCGTCCACCACCTTCCTTCTTCTACTTATATACACGGCCATTTTAGCCTGTCCTAATAGGAAATTTAACACTCGACATTTTCTCCCTGCCTGCTTTGTAAACTTAAAACCACAAATGAAAACAGGCACTGTGAAGGCTTCCCCGTACCCATTAAAAATCGCTCTAAGGAGCGCAAAAAGATTTGATAAGCGAACACATTCAGAAAAAGCATGAAACACTGTTTCCCTCTCCTTGCAAAATGGACATTTTTCTCCCACGTCAGGGCTAAAAACAGAGACAAAAGAATTAACAGCCACAATGCCATGAAGTATTCTCCATTGTAAGTCTGCATGTTTTTTTGTTAGGGGAGGCTTGTACAAAGATCTCCATTCGGGCTGCAGTCCTGGTATGGAGGAAAAATAGTTTCTCCATACCGTGTCACTGCGTCCAATCAGTTTGTTCTTGTTGAGAGTTTTCACAAGCAGCCTATAAATCCCTTTTCCAGAAGCCCCTTCCAGTGAGAGACCCTTATCATCCACCAGATCCAATAAAGGACCAGAGCAGTTCGTTGTCCCAGGAAACATTCGGAATGACGGAAAAGGGTCCATTCGATTCGGTAACAGAGTGCCTCCATGGTACTTAGTCAATAGGGAAAAGTCTTGATCACTTAACTTCTGTTTCCAATAGTCCAAAAGTTGACTAACGACTCGAAGTGATCTTACTCCCAAACAAGCAGCGAGTCTCACAGAGTCCTCCAGCCGAGGTCCGGCCAGATCCACCACTCTTCCAAGGCAAAAAACTCCTGCAGTGTGAAAAACTCTTGACCAAGCCGTCTCTCCCTGCGCAGGAAAGGCCAGCAAACTCCCTGACAAAACTGGTTCCCGGAGCAACCAGTACAGAGACTTGGCTTGCCGCTGCCTCTCCTTCCTCAGTAAAGTCCAACCAAAAAGACACTCCTATAAAACCTTGGAAGAGGAAAAGAAATCAGTCTCCTGGAGTCCATCAGAAAGAGCGGCAAATCCAGACCCATGCCGCCAATCCTCTGGAGAATGCCACACGAGACTCCTCTCCACACCAAATCCGTAGGTCCTGTAAGGAGTCTCCGAATAAACTGAATCCGGAAAGCAGCACCTCTGCTGGCCAGATGGACCAAGCCTTGGCCACCTTCCTCTCTGGGCAAAAAAAAGGACACTTTGGGGGGATCCAATGAAGTTTGTCCCAGAAGAAATCCACCAACACCCTTTGAACATCTGATAAAAGAGACGGTGGAGGATCAACACACTGCAACCGGTGCCATAAGGCAGAAGAAACCAAGTTATTTATAACAAGAACTCGTCCTCTATATGACATTTTTGGGAAGATCCATTCCCACTTCATCAGCCGTCCCTTCACGTTATCCAAAACGTTTTCCCAGTTTTTTCCTTCAAAACTATTATTACCCACAAAAAACACCTAAATATTTAAAACCACCTGTCTTCCATACCAAGCCACCCGGCAGACTGAGTTGATCCTCCAACTGACTCCCAACCAATAGAGCTTCGCTCTTCCTCCAGTTTATCTTAGCAGAAGAAACACATCCAAACAGAGACACAGTTTTAGCTAACACATCAATGTCCACTTGTGAGTTTACAAAAACTATTAAGTCGTCAGCATAGGCCGACAACTTCAAAGAAACATTGCACCCAGGAATAAGGACACCACACAAGTCCTTCCTCAGTTTATGAAGCAAAGGTTCAAGTGCCAGGGAATAAAGCATCCCTGACAAGGAACAACCTTGCCTCACGCCTCATTAAAAGGAGCACTCAGCCCACCATTTATTTTAATGACACTCGCAATGTCACGATACAAAACCCTGATCTGAGCTATGAAACCAGGGCTGAAACCAAAAGCGGACAAAGTCTGCCATAAATATCGGTGTTCAACCCGGTCAAAAGCTTTTTCTTGGTCCATGGAAATCAGACCAATATCTAAGCCCAATGAGCTGGAGAGTTCCAAAACGTCTCTAATTAAAGTGACATTATCACTTATTAGCCTGCCCGGCACGCAGTATGTCTGGTCCTTGTCGACGACAGAAGGCATCACTCCTCGGAGTCTACAAGCCAGGGCTTTGGAAAAGATCTTATAGTCCGCGCAGAGCAAAGAAACCGGCCGCCAGTTCCTCAGATCTTGTAGATCTCCTTTTTTCGGGAGCAGAGCAATGACGGCTCGTCTACAGCTCAGAGACGAGCTGTAGACAGAAAGGCTAACGGATAGTTAGCCTTTCTGCAAACTATCCGTGATCACTTCTAACAGATCTTTGCCGATCACTGACCAGAAGGACTTGTAAAAATCCACAGGGAGACCGTCCACTCCAGGTGATCTCCCACTCTTTAAGCTCATTAAAGCTGTATGCAGTTCATGCAGTGTAAATGGAGCTTCCAGCTGTCGATTCTCGTCGTCGCTCACCTGAGGAAGTCCTTCGTAGAATGCTGCACTCCCATCTGGTTCCTCTAAAAGTTCACATTTAAAAAGGTCTGTATAAAAATCGACAGCAAATCTCCTGATCTCAGATGAACCAGAGACAACAGAACCACCTTCAGTCCGCAGGGAGTGAATAATTCTTCCTTGCCCATTCTTCTGTTCCAGTCCAAAGAAAAAGTGAGACGGAGCATCCATCTCCGTTACATTAAGGAAACGCGATCTGATTAAGGCCCCCTTAGCTGCCGTGCCCAGCAGGTTGGCCAAAGCAGCCTTTTTAGCTTTGAGGGAAGCTAAACACCCTCGGTTTCCTGTAGACGCTGCCAACCCCTGCAGCTCTACAATCTGGGTCTCCAGGTCCCTCACAGATCTGGTTGAGTCCCTCGTAACATGGCGAGTGTACTGCAAA
Organism: Poeciliopsis gracilis; assembly: GCA_911649635.1. Classification (NCBI taxonomy): domain Eukaryota; kingdom Metazoa; phylum Chordata; class Actinopteri; order Cyprinodontiformes; family Poeciliidae; genus Poeciliopsis; species Poeciliopsis gracilis. Next base: position 648,401 of record CAJVRI010001529.1, on the reverse strand, counting down.
CACAATTGTTTAATCTGGCATTTCCCATAATCCCACCACTGTTGGATACAAGAGAAATCTGATTTGGAGCGTTTATGGCTGTCCCAAAAATACGTTAAAGCTGTTCGGAAAGCCCCATCAAGTAAAAGAGCTGTATTAAAATGCCAGTAAACGCTCTGGGTACGAACATTTTTTATATACACAGAACAATAGACCAGACAGTGATCAGAGAAACCAGTAGGAATGATGCGACAAGTCTTAAAAATATTCAAATGATGTTTAAAAGTATAAAACCGATCCAATCTGGCCAAGGACAAAACATTATCTTTGGAGTGACTCCATGTATATTGTCTCTGTTTCTTATTAAAACACCGCCACACATCTAACAGGTCAGCGGTCGTAATCAGCTGCTTGAGTTTTCGAGAAGAGCCAACATGAGGTTCCGGATGATTCCTATCAACCAACGGCATCTCAGTGCAGTTAAAATCACCTCCCAAAAACATGTACTCACAATCACTACAGTCGTTCACCGTCTCTCTTAGAGTGTCCAAAAAAAGCATTCTTTCCATCCCTGTGGATGGAGCATATGCATTAATAAGGACCAAAGTCACTTTTTCATATTTGACCTCTACCTTCAGTAAATGACCCTGAATTATTTCCTCTGTCTTATAAGAGAGAGGCAAAAAATTCTTAGAGAAAACAATCCCCACGCCGCCACTGCAACTTGACTTGTGACTAAAGAAAAACTCTCCGCCATGTTCTTTCTTCCAATCACTTTCTTTGTCAGCAGTGCTGTGCGTTTCTTGAAGTAACATAATATCAATCTTTTTTTGAGCCATCAGCACAAACAAACTGGCTCTCTTCTCTGCATTCCTGGCACCATTTACATTCAAGGTGCCTATATTAAAGTCACACATGAAAAGAAAAAAACAAAAGAGAAAACATAGATAAACAGAAAAAAAACTACAAAGCATCATCATCTTCATCAGCAGTAGTTGTTTGAGCCTTGACCTTTAACACCAGTTTCTTTAGACGATAGATTTCCTGATCTGTCAACGCATCTTCGGCAAGGTGTCCAGTTCTCCTGGTAAAGGCCCGAGAGGATTCAACAAACATTTTTAAGTCTGGGAAATAATCCTCTACTTTGATAAGCCTATGTCCTTTAGTTTTTTGCAAAAACTTCTTAATTTCAGCAGAAGTATACATATTCCTTTGGTCCTGGCTCACAGACAGGCTACCATCAGAATCTAAAACGTGTTCTTCTGCCATATTTGCTTTCTTAGACCTAAGGGTTTTGGTGCTACTCAGAGTAGGGTCAGAACTCTTCCGCTTCTGCGACAGTATCAAAAAATCCTCATCCATCATGCCATCATCCTCACACACACTTTCACAAACAATTCCATCAGTTCCTCTGTCCTCCAAATCACCAGAGCGATCACACTCTGTGAAGAGTCTCAACTCAGGCTGTTCTCCCGCAACAGTATTGGAAGGACCCGCAGGGGATCCGCCAACATCAAGATCCTCACTAACTACCATCAGGTCACTAACGGCATCGACACCGCGCCCCACCTCGGCGGCGCCGCGGCTCACACCAGCAACAACGCACCGCAACCCGGCGGTACCAAGGCCCACGTTATCGGAGCCGCGCTCCGCATTAGCGGAGCAGCGTCCCGCATCAGCCGCACCACGCTCCGCGCCAGCGGCACCACGGTCCGCATCAGCGGCACCACGCTCCGCGCCAGCGGCACCACGGTCCGCGCCATCGGCGCCTCGGACAACATTGCCACCGCCAACATCCACAACCTGTGTATGCTTAATTTTTTCTGGACATGCACGGATTATGTGACCTTCTGCACCACAGCCAAAACACTTCATGTTCTCTGACGAGGCAAACACCATATAATTAAAACCATCCACTTTGAAATTGAAAGACAGGCTGAGCTCATTAGCCATGTCCTTCAGTATCATAAAAACCTGCCTCCTATGACAAACAACATGTTTAAGAAGCGCAGATTTACAACCCAAAGAAACCATTTTAATGGGTGAAACCAACTGTCCATAACGGGACAACTCCTTAACGAGAAGATCATTTTTAATAAACGGTGGTGCATTGGATATGATTATCTTTTTAGCTGGACCGACCAGCGGGAGAACCGGCGTAAAGGTGTCCTGGATGACAACGCCCCTTTCAACCAAATCGTTCACCTTAGACGTATTGTCAAGGAAAATCACAATCGCCCCATTCATACGGGAAGCAGATTTTACGCTCTCACAACCTACCACACTTCCCACAGCTAAAGCTGCGTCCTCTACCGAACAATTCACCGTCGGGATCAGTTTCACAGCATGTCGGCGTGTTAACTTTTCAAAATCAGCGCCGCCCTCCATCACGGGCATGACGCCGAACGCCAAACTGACCCGGTAGTAACAAGGACTATCCGGTCAGGCCAGGGAACAAAACCCCAGAAAACCAAACTTAAAGACCAAAGAACAGTAAGAAAAAGAAAAAAGCAAAGATACAGGAACAAAAACCATGTAACAGTAAGAAATAAAGTAGAAAAAGATTCACAAAAACCACTCAATCAAGATCGCTCGCGTCTCCAGCTCCAGTCACTCCGCCATTCTCACAGAGAGAGAGAGAGAGAGAGAAAGAGAGAGAGAGCCGCCCCGCTGGCGCAGCTTTCTCCACTTTTCCCTCCATTTTTGGAAAGAAGTCTCATTCTCCAAGGTGTGTCTAAACAGAGATGACATGTTGGATGTTGCTGCCATGAACCGCGACAGAAAAGCAGCTGCTCTCTTTCTCTCTGTGACTCTCTGTCTTTCTCTCTCTCTCTTTCTCTGTGTGTCTCTCTGTCTATGTCTCTCTATGTCTCTCTGTATCTCTGTTTCTCTCTCTCTCTCTGCCAGAGCAAACAGACTCATTGTTTGTTTTTAATGCTTGTTCCATCCTCAGGTTTTCATCCAGTCTTATAAATATCGAGGTCTCTGGTTGGAGGCTGACAAGCGGAGTGACGCTGGAGTTAATTTGGGCCTCTGACGCCTGAGGAGTTCTCTGTCTCTCTGTCATGTTGCATTAAACACTCGGGCTGGTTTGTCTTTTTGTTTTTTCTCGTTCCTGACATGTTTGTAGAAACGCTCACCGTGTCTGACGTTTCATCTGATACGTCTGAGCAAAAAAATCTAAGGAGACTCTTGACGGACAACTGAACGGTGGAGGAGGTGATCCGGATCGAACGGTTCCGATCCTGGAAGCATTCCTGACTCCTGATTCCTGATTCCTTTTCAACACTTTGACACTTTTCTTTTCAGTAGGCTGGAGCAGCAGATCTCTCCCTCCAGGCAGGTTATAAAACCTGTCAACATGCACAGCTTTACTTCATGTGCAGCTCCAGGGGAAGTTATAAAGTGTAGTGGATCATGACTGGACTTTTGTACTTGTGAGAAATCCTGAAATGAAAGTGAGGCAACAAGCACAACACAAGAGGAACTGAAGACTAAAGTCGCTGATGCATAGAGAATAAAACTGTATATTTGTGCTTGTTTGTTTTATTTGACCAGAAAATATCACTTTCAGAAGGATTAAATGTTCCTTTTTCCTCTCGGAGCAGGAAAATGTTGCTTTGTTGCAGGTTCTCAGGATTCTGGCTGCTAATTTTGACACTGATGGGATGTGAATGAAAAAAGATTCTTGATTATGGAGAAAAAAAATGTGTAATTGCAGTTATTTTGGTCGATGTTGAACCGTGATTATATAAACCTTTATTTATTTATTTATTTATTACCGACTTTGCAAAAACAACATATTCATTTCATTTGGAGAACAGAGATTCACCTTGAGCAAAATCCTGTCCTGCTGAGGTTTTTCTTCAAATAACTGAAATTTTATTCAAATGTAGGAAATTGTACTGATAATTCCAAGTAATACATAAAAACATGAAAAACCGATCATGTATCACAAGAAGTTTGGATTTTGATTCACAAACAAATCTATTCAAAATCCATTACAGGGGCAGTATCAACGTAAAATGAACATTTTTGATCGTTACATCATGTTATAATGTTATTCCTTCATTAAAAAAAACCCTGGAGTCTTGGCTTGATTCTTTCATGTTTGATAAATCACTTAATCTCCATGGCAACCATTAAGTTGTGAAAAATATATGGATGAAGGATGAAGCTCCTCCTCTGAGCTGTAGCTCACAAATCCCTTTGATCGCCACTCAGCTCCTTCAGACTAGCCAGCAGTGATTAGCAAACACCTGGTGAAAGTGAACATCTGCTGAGCTCATTATAGGAGCTGCTCCTTAGTGCAATGCCAGTAAAGACTTTGCCAAAGGGTTAATAGAGGAGCCATGTTGTGATGACTTCCTGAAGGCGGAGTTTCAGAAAGAGCAAGAGCTTTTAAAGAGACAGAGGCCCAATTCCAAGAAGTTCAATCACAAAGTCAAGTTTCTTTTAAGTCATATTAGATATAGAGTTTTATAAAAACTGAAGGTTACTTAGTTTGCTATAAAATTATACTGTGTGGCTGGAAAACACATAATGCAACTTGTTTCTGGGTGTTGCAGACAAATCTTGTGTTGATTTTTCTCTCTCACAATTCAAATATTCCCAAGTTTTTTCTAGCAACGTTGCAACTTTTCAAAATCAGAAATTTTCTTGTTTTTTTCCTGAAAATGTTAGATTTTTTTTTCTTTTTTAGGTGGAAATTTAGTCCTCGTCTTTTTCTATCAACAATGGCTCCGATATGCCGTTGTACTGGTCAGTTGTTGCCCCCCCACTGGGACCACAGGTTGAACAGTCTGCCTGGTCCACCTTCCTGGATGAAGTCCAAATCAAGAAAGAAGATCCTTTACCTAGAAAATACTTCATGTGCATCTGCTTTGATTTCAGAGACATTCCTTGATGTGGAGCTATAAATGAATCTCAGTTTGAAGGATCCAGCGATGCGTTTGCCCTGCAGGACCTGTGCTGCTTTTAAACTCCGCTTTCTGTGTGTCGGGTCCAACGGCGTCTCCTCTCCTCTCCCGATAAGCCGTTTAAAGCTGACAGAGCAGGATCCCGGCTCTCTGCTAAATGGAAACGCGATGAAAGCGACCCACTCTCAGCCGATTGCCTTGGCTTGCATCATTTCGCCTCCCTGGCTGAATTAGTGCTAACAAGGTGGCAATAAAACAACCGAGAGTCGTATAGCAGAGTCCAGGTTCTGAAGCGGTGCTGTGCTGCAGTGGTGGATCACTGCAGCACAGCACCACTGCTGCAGGTTCTGGTCCGGGCCTGAGTGGGTATCGGGTTCGCTGCAGTGGCCCAGGGGCCCGTATCCGGTTTAGATTTACCGCCTCCCTGGAACAGAGCGAGGAACGTCACCTGCATCTGGTTTCCACTGACAAGTCAAAGCCAGTTGCGGTGGGAGGGCAGCAGTTAACCAAAACAGGACGCTTCATCATTTTTACGGCCAGTAGGAGTCTGCAGCTTTCAAATCTATGTTCCTGCGCTCCACTTCGCTGTGGATCCCAGCAGCGGCGAAGAGGAGAGGAAGGTGCGGATGCGGCGGGCGCAGGTGGAACTGAACAGACAGGAAGTCTCTGAGGACAGCAGCAGGTGGGGGAGGGGTGACGTGGATGGGATCAGGTTCAGGTTGGACTGCAGCGGTGGCACAAATGGAAAGACGAGACGCCGCGAACGGTCAGCATGGCTGATGTCATTGTTAGACTGAGTCGTTATGGTAACGTTGAGAAGAGGTAGTCAGATGTAAACATGATGACATAAACAGTTATTGATGGGAAGACGTTAAACATATGTATGATTTTGGTGATGGCACCTCTCAAAATGTACTGTTTGCTCACATGTTGACTGTGTGGTGTTTTATTTATAAGTTTGTGATTTACTGTTTTTATCATGCAAATCATCTTGAACCTACTTGATGCTGAAATGAGCTGCACAAATAAACTTGATTGATTGAAATATTAAAACATGGAAGTTGTAAGTTCAATGGGCATGAATACTTTTGACTATTTTATCCAAACATAATCAAACAAGAACAAGTCATATGGCGTCCCTGACATGTTCATTGATAGATATCTGCTTTTGAGAAATGAACTAACAATGTTGATAGAGAGAGAGAGAAAGGCAGAAACTGGATTTAGCAGATAATCTAAGATGTTTTGTTGTTTGTGTAAATTTGAACAATGTTTCACAAATGTTCAATAATTTGTCATCAAAGCCACTGAAAACCTGTAATAATAAGCAGTGATTGTTGTCACTCTGCTTCCTGCCTGCTTGAAACTCCCACAGACTGCAGCTGGAACAGACAGACGTCCCTCAACCTCTACTTTCATTTTCTGAGGCTGTTTGTCACTGCAGAGACACAGCAGGGTGTGGACATTCCTGTAGACACTAGAAGACACTTTAGAGACATGACTTTCACTCACTCAGTTATTTTGAAATGAAAACTATTTTGGAGATGTTTCAACATTAAATCTTATCACTTTAAGAGGCTTCTTCCTCCTCCTCCTCCTCCTCCTCCTGGAATCAAAACCTGATTTTCTTCCTTCTTCTTCCTGCTTCTAAACACATGAAGCTGGGTGGCGCCAACATCAGCTGAATGTGGAAGCTGATTGGCTGCTGCCTCTCTGCACCAACAGGTGAGTCATAGATCAGAGCTCTAACTGGTTTCTGTGTTCAGGAAGTGAAACTCACACAGTCGCTGTGACTGAGAGCAGAAATGGAGCAGAATCAGCTGGACAGAGAAACTTTGTCCTGTTCCATCTGTCTGGATCTACTGAAGGATCCAGTGACTACTTCCTGTGGACACAGCTACTGTATGAAGTGTATTAAAACCCAGTGGGATGAAGAGGATCAGAAGGGAATCCACAGCTGCCCTCAGTGCAGGGAGACATTCATACCGAGGCCTGTGCTAAAGAAGAACACCATGCTAGCAGCTCTAGTGGAGCAGATGAAGAAGACTGGACTCCAAGCTGCTGCTGTTGACCACTGCTATGCTGGACCTGAAGATGTGGCCTGTGATTTCTGCACTGGAAGAAAACTGAAAGCCATCAAGTCCTGTTTATTCTGTCTGGCCTCTTTCTGTGAGAATCACCTTCAGCCTCATTATGATGTGGCTCCTTTAAAGAAACACAAGCTGGTGGAGCCAAACAAGAACCTGCAGGAGAACATCTGCTCTAAGCACGATGAGGTGATGAAGATGTTCTGCCGCACTGATCGGAAGTGCGTCTGTCTCATCTGCTTAATGGAGGAACATAAAGGTCATGACTCAGTGTCAGCTGCAACAGAAAGGACTGAGAGGCAGAGAGAGCTGGAGGAGAGACGAGGAAACATCCAGCAGAGAATCCAGGACAGAGAGAAAGATGTGAAGCTGCTTCAACAGGAGGTGGAGGCCATCAATCACTCTGCTGATAAAACAGTGGAGGACAGTGAGAAGATCTTCACTCAGCTGATCCGTCTCCTCCAGAAAAGAAGCTCTGAGGTGAAGCAGCAGATCAGATCCCAGCAGGAAACTGAAGTGAGTCGAGTCAAAGATGTTGAGGAGAAGCTGCAGCAGGAGATCACTGAGCTGAAGAGGAAAGACGCTGAGCTGCAGCAGCTCTCTCACACACAGGATCACAACCAGTTTCTCCTCAACTACCCCTCACTGCCAGCACCCAGTGAGTCCACACACTCATCCAGCATCAACATCCGTCCTCTGAGACACTTTGAGGACGTGACAGCAGCTGTGTCAGAGCTCAGAGACAAACTACAGGACGTCCTGAGAGACTCATGGACAAACATCTCACTGATGGTCACTGAGGTGGATGTTCTACTGTCAGAACCAGAACCAAAGACCAGAGCTGGGTTCTTAAAGTATTCATGTGAAATAACTCTGGATCCAAATACAGTAAACACACTGCTGGTTCTATCAAAGGGGAACAGGAAGGTGAAGGTGATGAATCAACATCAGTCTTATTCTAATCATCCAGACAGATTCACTTATTGGACTCAGGTTCTGAGTAGAGAGAGTCTGACTGGACGATGTTACTGGGAGGTGGAGTGGAGCGGGAATTACGTTTATATATCAGTTACATACAAGAATATCAGTAGAGCAGGACGTGGGAATGAATGTTTATTAGGATGTAATGACAAATCTTGGGCTTTAGTGTGTCAACAAAACGGTTTTGGATTTCTTCACAACAACATCTTTACCTCCATCTCAGGTCCAGTTCCCTCCAGAATAGGAGTGTTTCTGGATCACACAGCAGGTCTTCTGTCCTTCTACAGAGTCTCTGAAACCATGACTCTCCTCCACAGAGTCCAGACCACATTCACTCAGCCGCTGCTGGCTGGAGTTTATATTGGTTTGATTGGTGACTCTGCAGAGTTCTGTAAAGTGAAATAATTTCCTATTTTCTCTCTGATTGTTGATCAGGTTCTTGGTTCTGATGTCTCTGCTCTGCTGTTCTGTTCTTGATTTTTCTGTGTTCCTGGAGCCATAAAGGAAATTAATGTTTTGATTTTTATATGACAGAAACATATTTCTGCGACAGGCTGGCGACCTGTCCAGGGTGTACCCTGCCTCTCGCCCGGAACGCAGCTGGAGATAGGCACCAGCACCTCCCGACCCCGTTAGGGAGAAGGGTGACGGAAAATGGATGGATGGATGGAAACATATTTCTCTAAACATCCTTGGATGCTAATTGTAATTCAGGTTAAAATAGCCTTTAGTTAAATAAAAGCATTTTCATTACAAATAGTTATAAAATGCATAAATAGGAAATATATACAGAATAAATAGGGTTTAAAATAGTTTTAAATAAATTAATAAAAAAAAGATAACACAGTGTAATTATTACTCATGTATGATATTTTGTTTGATTTGAAACTGTGTGAAACATATTTATTTTGTCAGCAGTTAGAACGGTCAGGTGTGAGAAAAGAGATCTCTTATTCTGAAGGGTCACATTGATGTGTAGTCCAGGTGACTAGCTCCAGCCAATCGGATTGCTGTGTCCTCTGGCTGGAGGAAGATGGAGGGGAGAGGGGAGCGAGGCAGAACGAGAGAGAACGAAGAAGCGAAGAGTTGTGCTGAGCAAAGGAAGAAAGATAAGAGCAAACTGCCGGTTCGTAAGGCTACTAGCCGTTGGGAACTTTTTTCTTTCTCATTTTTGGAGGAGGAGCTCTTGAAATTCTTTTGTTGACTACATTCAGAGTGTTATGTACTGGACTTGGTGAGTCAAAAACTGTATTTTATTTTCTGTGCAGAATATTATTTGTAAAATAATTTTATTTAACCGAAACGGAAAGGTAAAGCAACGCATTTCCGTTGGTCTATGCTCAAAGCCGTTGAAGTAACGGATGAGCTACTTCCGTTACTAGTATGTTGCTTTATTCAGCACAGAGAAAAGTTAAAAGAACTTTTGTTATGCTTGTGGTTATTGAACCAGGCCTTTTTTGAAGTCCTGTTGGAAGCTGGACCGGGCAAATCCGAACCTATTGCCGAATTGGATTCTACTCGAGAAACGAGATGGCGAGCCGTTAACCCAGGAGCCCTTTAACTGTCGTCTAGCAGGAGCTGCGCCCTCTGCTGGACACTTGGAATCATCCAGATTGGTATGATCTGCCCATGTTTCCTGCTAAGGAAAAGCGGATTCAGAGAAACGGAAATAATCCCTTCAGGATCATCAAAGAGAAAGACTTTGATTTGAAGCACAAGTTATTCAGCTTTTTGTTTCTGGATTGTTCTATTGTGTTTTGTTCTCTTTCTCTTTTGAACTGCATTCATTTTACATCGTTGGTGTGGAATGTAAAATTTTCTGTTGGGTCGTAATTGAAACAAGAAACAGTTCAAATAGGAGATTAAAACCCCATAATTTCTTAACAAGAACTAAACAACTAAAATAGATTTTGAAGAATTAAAACCAATTAGATTAACAGTATTAACTTGAACTTAAATAGAACTATAACCTATGTTTAAATATATAGTGTCCTTTAAACCTAACATTAGGTTTAAAATTCAAACAGGGATTAAATAAATTATTCTGGAAGAACAGCGAACTAATTTGAATTTGATTTTATGTCATTGTATGTCATAATGTTATTATATTATATTATGTCATCATTTTGTTTTTTTTCTCTTTCTCAACAAATAATTAGCCGGCAGTTAAACTTATTTTCTCTGGTCTGTGGTCATTTATAAACTTGCACATTTTCTACTCCAGTAGCCGAACCTAGCATTGGTCCTATAGTTGTTGTTTAACTGTAAACACATTGTGAGTGTTACATAATAATTTAGCTTTCATATTTGTATGAATATATTTTGATGTTCTGGTTTCTCTATGTTGCTTTAGTTTCAATCAGTTCATATTAAAATGAACTGAACTTTTTTCTGTTTTTCTTTATTTTCATCCAAAGAAGAAACAGAAACTCAAACTTAGAACTGATGCTGTTTTCTTCTCAGTCCTTCAGATTTAGATCAGAATAAATGTTTGATGTTTTGACTCTTTGGATTCATTCAATAAAACATCTTGATTACTGAGAAATGTGGAAAGATTTGATCCTGATTGTTCCAATCAATTGTTCGTTTTGTGGTCTAAATGTCAGAAACTTTTCCTTCAGATGGTCTCATGTGATGTTTGGTTTCTCTCTGCTTCCAGCACTGCAGCACAGAGATTACACAAACAATCATTTATTACAGGAACCAACAGGTTAACCTGTCAATACAAACATTCAATCAATCAGTGATTTGTAGTGTAGAAAATTTGGCTGCTGATTTTTCTTCTATTTCGTTTTTGATTTCCTACAATAACATTAAGAGCCAGTCTAAACATTAGATCTCTGTGTAGTTTGAGGTTTTGATCAAAGCTCTCATATGGAATCAGATTCAGAGAATAAACTGAGTCAATATTTAACTCTTGATTGTAAATGAAGAGTCAAAGGTTTCAGTTCCAGCTCTGCTTTTCACTCCAAGCAGTAAAACTTGTTAACCCTCCATCTTCTATCTGTTCTTAAACACAGCAGCTCCTCTCTGACCTCAGGTCTCCTTGTTTGGTTCCCTTCAGCTCTGGAAACAGACACACACCTTTAACACACCCAATGTTTCCAGAGACAACAGGAGCAGCAATAGTTGTGAGGATTTGATTAGGACAGACTCATCGTGCTTTCAAAGCTTCACACAGAAGCTGCAGCCTCTCAGCTTTAATGGACAAACTAATATCATTTGGTAACTCATCTAGATAACTGTCAATCAATCAATTTTATTGATAAAGCATAGTTGATACTAAAAGCAGCTCAAATTGCTGTACAGATCAATAAACACAACAAACCAACACAAACAATTACCCATCCCAACCCCACATGGAAAAAGTCAACTGCATGGAGAAGCACAGACTGAGCAGAAATGATTCAATTCAGTAAATTCAGTTAAAAGTCGGGTCTTGAGCTTAAAGACAGCAACATTTTCTGCGGCCCTCAGGTTCTCTGGCAGACAGCTCCACAAACGGGGCCACAATACTGGAAAGAAGGCTGCAGTGTCAGGAATCAGCAAAGACTCTAAACCTCTTGAAGGTTTTGTCCTCTGAGGATCTGCGTCTCTCGCTCCATATCAGGGAGGTGGAGAACCGCAACAAGCAGCTGGAAGTGGAAGCCATGCATCTTGGAATCAGAGCTGCTGAGCTCCAAAACGCTTCAGCTGCACTTTCACCAAAACCACCAAGCACAGATTCTTCCGTTTCAGTCTCTTTTGACATTAGTGAGCTCATCACTTTGGTTCCTCCATGTCGTGAGTCTGAAGTCGACTCTTATTTTGGCGCATTTGAGCGCAAAGCCGCTGCTTTGAGTTGGCCGAAGGGATTTTGGTCTCTTGCTTCAGTGTGAGCTTGTTGGAAAAGCCCAAGAAGTGTGTTCAAGTTTGTCTCTTGAACAGAGTTTAGATGATGAAACTTCAGAAAACCGTGTTGCAAGCTTCCCAACTTGTCCCTGAAGCAAATCGTCAGATATTTAGAGATCTGAATCAAACTGCTGATCAGACCTTCGTTGAGTTTGCGCGAGAGAACAACGTTTTGTTTGATAAGTGACGTCATTCGTGTCAAGTTCAGACTATCGATGATTTCAAATGTCTCATTTTCTTGGAAGAGTTTAAAAAGTGTCTGCCTGAACGGATTGTGACGTAATGAAATGAACAGAAAGCGTCATCTTTAACAAACGCAGCACTTTTGACTGACGACTTTATTTTGACTCCTAAAAATGTTTTCTTCACAGAATTGGTTTCAGGAAAATTGATCCCAAAAATGCACATTTAAGCTCAGGGAGTGGAAATGTGCCATCAGTTGCTGCAAAAGCAAACAATGATGATCGTTTTTATTGCCACGCGCCTGGACGTTGAATCCCGCGCGCCCAGTCTGACAGCAAAAAGAAGCTCAAAGCAGAGAAAGTCCAGCAGCTGTGGGATTAATGGTCAGCTGCTCAGCAGAATGTACGCGGTGACATTCAACCAAAGTCCAAAGTTGATGTTGATCTGCAGTTTTTGCCGTTTATTTCTCGGGGTTTGTTTCTTTGACGGCTGAGGAAAAGGATCAAATCTCCATCCTTACAGATGCAGGTGCTTGTCTCTCTTTTGTTGCTGGAATCTGTGCTGCCTTTATCTAAGCAAACATCTTGTGCTTCACATGTTTTTCTCTGAGGAATAAAAGTGAGAGGAACCAAAGCCAAATGCATGAGCTGCTCTTGTGTTCACCATTAGTTTCGGGGCGCGTAAGTCGCCGCGCGTCCGCGCTGACCAATCGAAGGAGTTTCCTTAATTCTTGGTCATCACTTGGCTGGCGGAAAAGTGTTTCCTCCAGAAGTTGTTGTCCCAGTTTTGTTTACCCTCGTTGCTGAATCAGCTGTTTCCGATGTGTTTCTTGCAGCGCATTTACGCGCGCAAGCTCCTAAAATGACTGAAATGGTTTTTTTCTGGGTTATTTGTGGCAACATTTGATGAAACTGGTTTTGTTCAGAATGACTGTGAAAATGTCGTACTGTGATGTCTCCAGTTCTTCCTGCAGATAGAAATGAGTGTGAACATTAGGGAGATGTTGATCAAAGCAGCAGAATCATCAGTCACTGACTTGTTTCTCTGATCCAAATAAGAGTGGATTTAAAGCCCTGCTGACATTTTGTTAAACGCTGTTCTGATTAAGTCTTGGTCTCCAGACTCATGTTATTTGTATAGATGAAGAAAAAAATCATCATTTTCCGCAAAGGAAAAAAAGCTCCAAGTTGATTTTTTTGGGAATGTTTGGTTTTTATCTCTGGTTTTGTCAAAAATGTTCAGATGTGGTTCGTTAGTCCATTGACTGAACTTGTTAGTCCCTTGAAATCTTTGGTTTGGTCTTCATCTTGTCAGGTTGCGTTTGAGCCAAAGCATTGTTCAGTGCGCCAGTGCTGGCTGCGCCAAATTCGGAGCGTCCCTTTAAACTCCAAGTTGACGCAGGTTTGCGTGGCGTTGCGCTTCTGCAAGAAGATGAACAAGGGATAGAGCATCCTGTCTGCTGCTCTTCCAACAAGTTGAAGAAACATCAGCTTCATCACAGCACAATTGAAAAGGAAGCTCTTGCTGTGTTACTTGCGTTACAGAACTTCCAAGTTCAAATTGGTTCTAGTGCGCAACCTCTACAAGTGATCACAACCCGCTGCTTTTTGTCTCACACATGCAAAACTCCAACCACCGACTGATGCACTGGTCTCTGCTGCTGCAAGATTTCAACTTGCAGATCAACTGAAAGGGTCAGGATAATGTACTAGCTGATGCTTTAACTAGACCTTTTTCACTCATTTGAATGAAACACTTAGTGGTGTGTTTAATTCTTATGAATGGGGGTGTTGCGACTGGCCTCCTTAAATTCATCATGCAAATATGAGTGTGCAGTTGCCCGTCTCTGATTGGATCCCGGAAGACGACGGAGACGTCCAATTGGTGGCCTGACACAGCAGGTCTTCTAAAAGCTGCAGACGCACTTCCGGTCATCCATCCTCAGCTCATCTCAACCGGCCTCACTGTTTGTCTCTTCAATTGTGTCAAGTTGTGCAGTTTGTAGGAGTGAGCAGCCGTTTATGTTTCATTAGTTTTCTCCTGTTTTTCAGCGAGGGAGGAAAGTTTTCATCATTTGATTTCTTTACTTTCAATGATGGAAGTTGCTTCATGTTCAGATAGTTTCCTTTTGTTTGTTGTTTTTGGCATTAGCTCACTCTGAAGCCATAAGCTCAAAAGATGTATTTTATTTATTTTCAAAAATACATCTTTTGAAAATAAATAATATTATAAAATGTTCAACTTGGTGTCTGTTGGCTGATTGAGATTTGAAGAGGATGGATCCTTCCTGTTATGACCTGACCAACCCTAGACGGGTCGTAACACTTGCATTATTAAAAACCACAACATAATGTGTTTATGTGAAGCATCTTGAACCGACTTGTTGCTGAAATGAGCTGCACAAATAAACTGCATTGATTGAAATATGGAAGTTGTAAGTTCAGTGGGTATGAAAACTTTTGACTCTTTTATCCAAACACAATCAAACAAGAACTAATTATATTGACCCTGATATGATCATTGACAGATATTTGCTTTTACAGATGAACTAAGGATGTTGATATCGATATATACATATTTAGATAGATATTTATCTATATATAGATAGAGAGAAATAAAGGAAGAAACTGGATTTAGAAAATAATCTAAAATGTTTTGTTGTTTGTGTAAATTTGAACAATGTTTCACAAATGTTCAATAATTTGTCATCAAAGCCACTGAAAACCTGTAATAATAAGCAGTGATTGTTGTCACTCTGCTTCCTGCCTGCTTGAAACTCCCACAGACTGCAGCTGGAACAGACAGACGTCCCTCAATCTCTACTTTCATTTTCTGAGGCTGTTTGTCACTGCAGAGACACAGCAGGGTGTGGACATTCCTGTAGACACTAGAAGACACTTTAGAGACATGACTTTCACTCACTTAGTTATTTTGAAATGAAAACTATTTTGGAGATGTTTCAACATTAAATCTTATCACTTTAAGAGCCTTCCTCCTCCTCCTCCTCCTCCTCTTCTTTCTCCTCCTCCTGGAATCAAAACCTGATTTTCTTCCTTCTTCTTCCTGCTTCTAAACACATGAAGTTGGGTGGAGCCAACAGCTGCTGAATATGGAAGCTGATTGGCTGCTGCCTCTCTGCACCAACAGGTGAGTCATAGATCAGAGCTCTAACTGGTTTCTGTGTTCAGGAAGTGAAACTCACACAGTTGCTGTGACTGAGAGCAGAAATGGAGCAGAATCAGCTGGACAGAGAAACTTTGTCCTGTTCCATCTGTCTGGATCTACTGAAGGATCCAGTGACTACTTCCTGTGGACACAGCTACTGTATGAAGTGTATTAAAGCCCAGTGGGATGAAGAGGATCAGAAGGGAATCCACAGCTGCCCTCAGTGCAGGGAGACATTCATACCGAGGCCTGTGCTAAAGAAGAACACCATGCTAGCAGCTCTAGTGGAGCAGATGAAGAAGACTGGACTCCAAGCTGCTGCTGTTGACCACTGCTATGCTGGACCTGAAGATGTGGCCTGTGATTTCTGCACTGGAAGAAAACTGAAAGCCATCAAGTCCTGTCTGATCTGTCTGGCCTCTTTCTGTGAGAATCACCTTCAGCCTCATTATGATTCAGCTGCATTTAAGAAACACAAGCTGGTGGAGCCAAACAAGAACCTGCAGGAGAACATCTGCTCTAAGCACGATGAGGTGATGAAGATATTCTGCCGCACTGATCAGAAGTGTATCTGTAGTCTCTGTTTAATAGATGAACATAAAGGTCATGACTCAGTGTCAGCTGCAACAGAAAGGACTGAGAGGCAGAGAGAGCTGGAGGAGAGACGAGGAAACATCCAGCAGAGAATCCAGGACAGAGAGAAAGATGTGAAGCTGCTTCAACAGGAGGTGGAGGCCATCAATCACTCTGCTGATAAAACAGTGGAGGACAGTGAGAAGACCTTCACTCAGCTGATCCGTCTCCTCCAGAAAAGAAGCTCTGAGGTGAAGCAGCAGATCAGATCCCAGCAGGAAACCAAAGTGAGTCGAGTCAAAGATGTTGAGGAGAAGCTGCAGCAGGAGATCACTGAGCTGAAGAGGAAAGACGCTGAGCTGGAGCAGCTCTCACACACACAGGATCACAAGCAGTTTCTCCTCAACTACCCCTCACTGCCAGCACCCAGTGAGTCCACACACTCATCCAGCATCAACATCCGTCCTCTGAGACACTTTGAGGACGTGACAGCAGCTGTGTCAGAGCTCAGAGACAAACTACAGGACGTCCTGAGAGACTCATGGACAAACATCTCACTGATGGTCACTGAGGTGGATGTTCTACTGTCAGAACCAGAACCAAAGACCAGAGCTGGGTTCTTAAAGTATTCATGTGAAATAACTCTGGATCCAAATACAGCAAACACACTGCTGGTTCTATCAGAGGGGAACAGGAAGGTGAAGGTGATTAATCAACGTCAGTCTTATTCTAGACATCCAGACAGATTCACTGGTTGTTTTCAGGTTCTGAGTAGAGAGAGTCTGACTGGACGATGTTACTGGGAGGTGGAGTGGAGCGGGAATTACGTTTATATATCAGTTACATACAAGAATATCAGTAGAGCAGGAGGTGGGATAGAATGTGGATTAGGATATAATGACAAATCTTGGGCTTTAATGTGTCGACAAAACAGTTTTAGTTTCGGTCACAACAACATCTGGACCTCCATCTCAGGTCCAGGTTCCTCCAGAATAGGAGTGTTTCTGGATCACACAGCAGGTCTTCTGTCCTTCTACAGAGTCTCTGAAACCATGACTCTCCTCCACAGAGTCCAGACCACATTCACTCAGCCGCTGCTGGCTGCAGTTTATCTTTATGGCATTGGAGCCTCTGCAGAGTTCTGTAAAGTGAAATAATTTCCTCTTTTCTCTCTGATTGTTGATCAGGTTCTTGGTTCTGATGTCTCTGCTCTGCTGTTCTGTTCTTGATTTTTCTCTGTGTTCCTGGAGCCATAAAGGAAATTAATGTTTTGATTTTTATATGACAGAAACATATTTCTCTAAACATCCTTGGATGCTAATAATTTAGCTTTAATATTTGTATGAATATATTTTGATGTTCTGGTTTCTCTATGTTGCTTTAGTTTCAATCAGTTCATATTAAAATGAACTGAACTTTTTTCTGTTTTTCTTTATTTTCATCCAAAGAAGAAACAGAAACTCAAACTTAGAACTGATGCTGTTTTCTTCTCAGTCCTTCAGATTTAGATCAGAATAAACGTTTGATGTTTTGACTCTTTTGATTCATTCAATAAAACATCTTGATTACTGAGAAATGTGGAAAGATTTGATCCTGATTGTTACAATCAATTGTTCGTTTTGTGGTCTAAATGTCAGAAACTTTTCCTTCAGATGGTCTCATGTGATGTTTGGTTTCTCTCTGCTTCCAGCACTGCAGCACAGAGATTACACAAACAATCATTTATTACAGGAACCAACAGGTTAACCTGTCAATACAAACATTCAATCAATCAGTGATTTGTAGTGTAGAAAATTTAGCTGCTGATTTTTCTTCTATTTCGTTTTTGATTTCCTACAATAACATTAAGAGCCAGTCTAAACATTAGATCTCTGTGTAGTTTGAGGTTTTGATCAAAGCTCTCATATGGAATCAGATTCAGAGAATAAACTGACTCAATATTTAACTCTTGATTGTAAATGAAGAGTCAAAGGTTTCAGTTCCAGCTCTGCTTTTCACTCCAAGCAGTAAAACTTGTTAACCCTCCATCTTCTATCTGTTCTTAAACACAGCAGCTCCTCTCTGACCTCAGGTCTCCTTGTTTGGTTCCCTTCAGCTCTGGAAACAGACACACACCTCTAACACACCCAATGTTTCCAGAGACAACAGGAGCAGCAATAGTTGTGAGGATTTGATTAGGACAGACTCATCGTGCTTTCAAAGCTTCACACAGAAGCTGCAGCCTCTCAGCTTTAATGGACAAACTAATATCATTTGGTAACTCATCTAGATAACTGTCAATCAATCAATTTCATTGATAAAGCATTCAATCAATCAGTGATTTTATCTTTAGGTTAATTTGGTCATGGTACTTATTCTGTTTAATTTACTTTGTTTAACAAAACAAAATAATCTAAATATCTGAGCTGAAACATTCATAAGGTCTGATATGGAGGCCAGAGCTTCAGAGAATAAACTGGGTTAATATTTAACTCTTGACTGTAAATGAAGAGTCAAAGGTTACATTTCTATCTCTGCTCTTTAATCTGCAGGCAGTAAAAACTTAATCACCCTCCATCTTCTATCTGTTCTTAAACACAGCAGCTCCTCTCTGACCTCAGGTCTCCTTGTTTGTAGGTCTAAAAATGTATATAAAATACAGAAATCAATATTTAAAGAATATGTGGAATACTCCCTAAATGTTTGCCAAGGTAGGAGAGAGATTGATTTTTGACTGAAGTAATATTTTGAAAGGTTCACAGTTTTTTTTTTTTCTACTATGTCCCTTTAAATTCATTAGATTAAAGCAATATGTTAATTATCAAGAAAGAGCAAAAATAACGTCACCCTGGTTGTTTGTTCCTCTTGAAAAACTCTAAATATTCCTACAATAATTCTCCTGTAGCCATAAAACAAACCACAGACATGAAACTCAGCAGAAATCGTTCTGATAAAACTCAGTATTTCTTTCAAATTGCAGGATATGTTCCTTGTGTCTCTTCAACCAAACTGTTGTCTTACTGATTTAAAGCTCACACCAATGACTCAGAGGACATGTTGTTATGTAGAAAATAGGACAACATTCTAATCCTTTCAGACAGCAGGACATGCATTTTGTGTTCTTGCTCTTTAGTCCTTTTCCTGCTACATGCTATTTATTTGCTCCACACAATGTATCTGCTGCACCTGCTGGAAACATTGAGTCCATATCAGGATGGTTCTGTTTGGCTCTTCCTTGAATGTAGGAAGTGAAACATTTCTGTTTGATTCACTGGAACAATGTGAGTCTAGACTCTGGATTCTAGGCAGATATTAGTTTGTGTCAAACTTGAAGACATTTAACTCAGTTTTTCTGGATTGCATTCATTTGCTGCTGGTGTTCTGGGTTGGTATCATCATCCCAGTCCGGCCCCCATATGAACTGATGTTGTACTGAAACCCAACCAGGCACAGATTACAGTCAGGATTTATTAGCACATTTATTTCCTGCTGCTTTGAGGAAATCTCAGGTTAGCTGAGATTTGCTGACCTGTTTCTGGTGCGTTGGCCACCCTGTCTGAAGCATAGCAGGATCTGTGTGTTCAGATGCTCTGACCTCATTGGTCGAGCCGTACACAGAAAGTTTGGATGGGCTTTAGAAGGCAGCTGTAGGTCAAAGCTGTTAATGGTCTGCACTCTAGTGATGCTCTCTACTCTCCTCTCCTCTGACTGGTTTCATTTAGCCAATCGCAGCTGAAGCTAAGTCCTTATTAGCCTCCTTTATTAAGTGGTAATTACACTTTGACAGCAGCCAGCTGTTTGCGTCCTGCACCTCCCGTCTGCTTAGTGTGTATCTGTGTGTGTGAGTGTGTTTAGAAACGACGCCGTTTGTCTCTGGAGGGTGACCCGCGCCATAACATTGATGGAAACATGTTGATGGATTCGGGTTTACGCTCGTCTCCCCGTCTCCCTGTTAGAGTGTGTTTGTGTGTGTGTGTGTGTGTGTGTGTGTGTGTGTGTGTGTGTGTGTGTGTGTGTGTGTGTTTTTGCTGGAAAGCGAGACCCAGAGGACGACTCACTTTCTCCTCTTGGTTTCGGCGCTTTGTCTTTGTATCTTTGTAGACTTTGTAGACACCTGACCTACAAAGGTGTCTACAAAGTCTACACCACGTGTTTCCTTCCACGTGTTTCCTTCAGAGCACAAAAACAAATATCAGACTTCTTCCTGCTTTGTTAATTTAAAAAAAGATATTATAAAAAAAACAGAAATCAAACAAAAGAACATTAGTGGTCAACAGGAAGGTTGGATGGTGTGAGATTGTTTGCTGGTAGTGACTGACCAGTCAGATTTCATCTTAGCTAATCTACACAGAGATACTTAGAAGTAACATTAACAGGTCAACTGAATAATTCATCAGATGGAGGAGGAGAAACTTTTGAGCGTGAATATATTAATCATGTACCTCACAAGCCTGATCTTTATGGAGGAATCAGTCTGCCACAAACGGTGAGGGATCTGTGAAACACGTGAATGCAAACTTCAAAATGCATAAAAACTAACAAAACAGAAAAATACAGCAAACAGATTAAAAAAAAAAAAAAAAAACCTCCAAGCATAGAAAAGGAATGCTGCTCCCACAGGAAACAGAAACTCACCACAAGCTTGATCCACAAAACTGAATTGCTCCAGACCACTAGGGGGAGTCAACCACCAGATCATATCATGGTGCAGGTTTGTATTATTTAATTCCAGCTGTTCCTGCTACTTGCAGCTTTTTTCCCCCTTTTGTTTCTAATTTCTGGGACTGGAACATTTTTTATTGTTTGCAGTGTTTTTCTGTCTCTTTTTTTTGTGTTTTGGAGTTTGGATCATTTTTCCTTTACTGTGTTTCTACTGTCAATATCTGGTTTTATCTGAATCATTGTGGCTTTGGCTGCATGTTTACAACGGCTGTCCTGTTGGAAAGTGAATGTCAAGTCTTTGTCATCTTTAACATAATTTCTTTCAGGACTTTTGCAGTGAGTTTTTAAGCACACAAAATAAATAAGAAAAAGTTTGATATTTTTCATTCCTCATCTCAGAAAGTGGAAATGACTTCTTACATCCATCCATCCATTTTCCGTCACCCTTCTCCCTAACGGGGTCGGGAGGTGCTGGCGCCTATCTCCAGCTGCGTTCCGGGCGAGAGGCGGGGTACACCCTGGACAGGTCGCCAGTCTGTCGCAGGGCAACACAAAGACAAACAGGACAAACAACCATACACACACACACCTAAGGAGAATCTGGAAAGCCCAATTAACCTGACAGTCATGTTTTTGGTCTGTGGGAGGAAGCCGGAGAACCCGGAGAGAACCCACGCATGCACAGGGAGAACATGCAAACTCCGTGCAGAAAGACCCCGGGCCGGGAATCGAACCCAGGGCCTTCTTGCTGCAAGGCAACAGCGGTACCCACTGCGCCACTGTGCAGCCCCATGACTTCTTACAGATGAGGTAAAAATAATTCAAGCCTTTATGTTGATGTGTCTGATCTCAGTTCACAGTTCAGTTTCTACATCTCCAAAATGTAATGGAGATGTAGAAAACATTGGAGCACAAAGATGAGCGGGAGACCTTGACCATCAGCAGTCGGTTAATGAAATGAAGGCCAAAAAAAGGTCAAAGTCAAACAGAAAAAAAAAAAAAAGCTGACGTTTCCTCCTCCATAACTTTCTGTCTGAGAGTCAAAGTGTCTGCAAAAAAGGAAAGTTAATTCCACCATAAATCTGAAGCATGAAGCTTAAAACCTCTGGACGTGTCGTACTGTGGTATGTGGTCGGATCATTAGTCCAGATGAGGAGCCTCAGGTGTTAACGGGGCCTCCTGTTGGCCCCTAAAGGGACCATCTGACTGGAAACTGGACAGGAGAGAAGGGGACAGAGTTGACAGACAGACAGACAGACCTGAGGCACGTGGCTGCACTCTGTGTTACATAAATCCAAACTACTTTTATGGGCTCCAACAGGACGGAGATCTAAATCTGGGTTAACAAACTCGGCTCACCGCTAAGAGCCCCGGGCAGCAGGAAAAGACCGAGAAAAGTTGGAAATGTAGTTCCTTTAAATCATCTGAGGCCCCGAGTGTTTTTGAAGTGTCTGATGTGGACTTTGGACAAGAAGTGTTGAGCTTAGAGGGTTTTTTTCTTTTTCAGCTCAGAGAAGGAACAAATCTGAGCAAATAGTAATCCACCCGGAAATAGAAACTAGGAACAAAAAAACCGGGGGATGCGGCGCGTTGTGGGGGAGCACGTGGTAACCTGGGTTTGCTGCCTCATTGTTCGTTGGTGTCATTACATGTGAGAAGAAGAAGAGGAGGAGGAGGAGGAGGAGGAGGAGGAGGAGGAGCAGGATTGGTGCTGGGTGGGCTCAATGCCAACGGTAAAAAAATAAAAATATAAATAAATAAAAACTGGCCTGAGGCTCAACTGTGTTACTTTGCACCAAAGCCTGTGTTGAATGAACGTCGTTATGAACACAACATTACAGTGTCTACAGATGGTTAAGAGCGTTAGGTTGATACCTTCACCTCCTGGTTCAGATGTTAGAATTCAGCAGATGAACCTGTGGCATATGGCCCGGCAAATATTGATGGATATTTTAATTACCCTCTGCATAATCTAATGATGAATGACAAACATTAGTGTTTCACCTTTACTGCAGCAGTTTCACAGGCCCAGGCCTCCACAATCACCCTCTAATTTAGACAACTTATGTTATTACAGTCAAAGGTGCAACGACTCTGTTCTACGGAGCCCTGCAGGGGACATGGGGAATTGTAATCTTTTGCGTTCCCTCGCAATACTGTACCGATCAGTTATGCAGCATTATTGAAGACTGCAAGCCTTTCTTACGGCGCCCGCTGTACTTTCGGCTCACATTTGGTTGGTTTTCAGTCCACTGCTTCCCTAGTTTTAGGTTTTGTTAAACCTTTGCGTAGTGTACAAGTTGTCTTATGTTGCATTTCTTTAATTAGCTTTTGACTGTTTCTCTAAAAATATATATATTTATACATGACAGAACTTAAGTGGATGAATGTGGACTTATTTCTTACAATGGCTTTGTGTTGTGTGTGTCTTTGCTTTGTTTCTTCTGTGTACTATATATAAAGTGATTGTGTGCATAAAAAGAAAAGCTTGTTGGAGGCCAGCAAAGAAACCAAGTCGGACACACAAACGTGTTTCTCTGCCTTTCCAAGGACTTCGCTTTGAGTTGCATTCATTTCTACAGGCTAACCGCGACGCTAACCACAAAACTAACCACTGCCAGGACAGACCCAACATTAAACCTGACCTCAAAATGACACTGCTCATGGAAACCAGGGTTTGGGCCCCAAAACATGGCATGTATTAAGAAAATCAACCTCACAATGTAACAAATACAAGACCACACACAGACCTGGCAGAGTGTAACGTATAGAGAACTTCCTACTTTTGCCTAGGAGACAGAAGAGATTGGAGGCAGTAGGTGGATTCATGCCATGTTGCCACATCGGTCTCCTCCAGCGGGTCAGTAGAGGTCAGAGGAGGCATGTGAAACAGAACAATTAGACTTCAGCATCCAACAACTTCTATATGCATGGAGTGAGCAGGGCGGGTGCTTGAAAAACCATGAACAACGCAGCTTTGAGCTGACATGTTTGGTTGAGGCACAACGTCTTCCACCTCTAGGTGGACAGGCCGGGTGTGTATATTGTTCTTCTATGATTGCATGAAATTCCCCTATAATTGTGCTTGGTCTTCCAGATGGGCCAGGGGGCCGATGCTGAGAACATCTGAGAGCATTCAGTGCAAACTGTTGGAGAGCAGCCTGGAAACCCGGGCAGGGAAGTCTGAGGGCTTGGACAGCAGATTGGAGGCTTCACCTGAGTTCATGTAGGTATCAGAGCGTTTCAACTGAATCCACGTGCTGAAATTCAGCTCAGCTGATGTCCTGAGCAATAAACGTCAACCACCAGCATTAATGCATGCGCACTTTAACCGGCAGCATGTTTCCATACTCCAGTCTCTGGGAACCTGCATGTGGATTGGATCAGTCTTCGCAGGCTGGCGGTGGTCTGGATGCCACGACTCAAGACTCCCCCCAGGCCGTTACTCACTTCCAGGTTTGGTGGCGCTGCTTGGCAGCCTTTAAAATAAAAATATGACTGCAATAGTTATATTGGCGCTAAAAACTGGGTGAAATCAGACCCTACCTCTGGGAGTTTCACCAACTTCCTGTTTAATGGTGAAGGTTTGAAGAGAGGACTATGATACAAAACAACTTCCTGCAAGGTTCCAATAATCACATAGTGGTTAAATTATGCTTTGAAAATAAAAATATTGTCTTAGATACTTCATATTTCACTTTAGGTACATCTAATAAGGCTCTTGACATAATTTTCACACCAGATGTTGGACCCGTCACACCAGTCTCAGTTAACAGATTTTCTTCCAGTATTTAGTTCCATCCATCTTCCCATCAACTCTGACCCAATTCCAAGGCTGAAGCCTCTCCATAAGGTGATGCAGCCACAATGTTTTATCTTAGGGACGATATGCTTAAGGCAGTGGTCTCAAACTTCAGTCCTCAACAGCCAGTGTCCAGCAACTTACTTTTTTTTTCACTTAGAATATTTGTAAAGTTAACTTTTCTTCAGAACAAGTTGCAGGACTCCAGCCCTTGAGGAACTTGGTGTGAGTCTACTGCTTTACAGTGAAACAGTTTTGGTTATCCACCAAACCATCTCCTTTCAGATGTTTGGAGTATTCTCTGTATGAATTGATATAGACTCTGAATGAGACTTCTTTATGTGATTGCTTTCATCTCGCTTCTGTTCCATGAAGACCAGACTGATAAGGTAAACAACTGATTCTCCCACTTGAGGTGTGGATTATTGCAGTTCCGAAAGTTGCCACAGATCTTTCAGCTTTCTAATCATTCAGCTGAATCCTTTTGTATTCCATGAAACATAGTGGGCTTTATGAGGGGAGTAACAGTCCTCAGAGGAGCTCACTATTGAATTACCCAAGTAAGCTGGTGTAGTTATAATCATAGCCACAAGGAGGAGACAAAGGGCCTGCAGTCCTCATCATGTGTCAGCTGGCTGTGCATGAGCAGCTGTCTCCATGTTTCTGCTTTGTGCTGCTCACTGTAAGAGGGCTGTGTGCAGTCATGATACAGCATGGGATTACCGTTTCATTCAGTTTGTCTATGTTAACATGTCTGTCCACATCAAATTGCCCTAAATTAGTTTAATTTAATTAAAATCAGACCATAATTTTCTGAAAGACCAAATTTGGAGAATTAGCCATATGAAAAACAGAAATGTATTCAAAAACTGTAATACATCTATGAGTTTGTGGCTCATAGACAAATGATTAAAAAGTGCAATCGAACCCAAACGGGAAAAAGTTTTGGCCACAAGACCGCCTAACTGAGTGGAAGTACTTTATAATTAACAATAAGACACAACGCAGACTGCATTCATATCAAACTTCATCTCTTTATTTCTCTATTGGTTGGTTCTCATCACAAACAATGTTGAAAATCCAGAACAGGATGTGTATAAACTGTACATGGAGCAAGGCACTATCCACTGCAGTCACAGTCAGGCTGCCGTCTGGAATCAAAGCTCGTGTTCTTCCTGCGTTCAAAGCCGCTTCCTCTGGTTAATAGAAGGTGACTTTAACTTACACACATCTGACACAAAGATTTGCAGCAATAATGTACATTTTATGTTGATATCTAAAGTCTATTATTTTTTTTTTATAATTCCTCTGTGGTTTTAATATAAATATATATATATATGTATATTTTGTAATGCACAAACATCCATATCTAGCAGAGTCTGAAGTGGAATGTGTCCAACAGGCTGACAGACCTGCCTCCACTCCAACAGATGGCTGTAAGGCTGCCAGTGGAAGGACCCAGGCTGCTTTCCATATGCTACATATGTACAGTCATTAACAGTGTCATTATAAAGGAGCACTATTAACACAGAGATCCCAGTGCTCCGCTCCGCTCCCCCAGCACACCCACCGGGGCGCCGAGAGGATGGAGATCAGCGGCGTGAGAGAGAGGCTGACGAGCCTCTCCTCCGCATCGCCGCGGTTACGCTTCGGCTCGGGAGGAGCTGTTCCCGAGCGTCTGCCGCGTGAGCACAGAAACAACGATAACAAAAAATTTAAAATAAAACGAAGGCTGAACGTCACCCTTCAGAAGAGTCCTTTGGATTTCTTCAGGTTGACCTGCTTCCACCCGGGCAGAGCGCCGTACTCCTCCCTGCTCATGTCCAGGGCTCTCTGTGGGAGAGACGCCGGCAGTCAGGCACAACTCACAGGCCGAGTCCACAAACTCATGCATCCGCGGTTTCAAACTCAAACGTCCCTTTTTGTTGTCGTCCGGTAAATAACATAAAATTAAAAAACAGGAAATGGCTCCAAGATTCAGTCCAAATGCTGGTGAGCAGCATGCAAATGAAACGCACTGTTAGAAATGTTAGGAAGTAGAGTGGAAACAGGAAAACCTAATAATACATATATATATATATATATGTATTGTTTTATAGTTATATTTTATTGATTTATTTATTCTATGGTCTGTATTATTTTGTTGGCTTTTTTCCTCCCTCTTTCACCCAAAATATTGCTGACACTAAATTAGTCAAAATAATAAATATTAGAGAAAATAATAAATAATTAAAAATTCATTAATTTAACATAAAAAACTAAGTATCTTGACCCGCATATGTTAACCAATCCCATGTTTGTTGCGACACTACTTGGTTATGTTCTGCATTTTGCTTGTGTCCTAAATAAATCCATTTTAATGCTTATGTTTTATTGTCCATTCTCTTCTCTAGTTGGTCATTTGTCACTATGTAGCTCAATGTCTGTTACAGTCTGTAATGTTTGTTTTGTATGCATTCACTGACAATTTAATAAAAACAACAAAACGAGATGTTAGACGTAGAAATGCTAACGACCCGGAGCCAGTCTGTTTTCCCATGCTAACACCGTTTGGACTCACCTTCCCATGAGCCCCTGCACCCTGGAGAAGTGGAATGAGTGAAATAGGTGATGTCAAAGAGGCATAAGATGGACATTTCCATTTATCCCCAGAAATCACTGAAAGATTTTTTTTTTATATAACAGAATAAAATCATCTACAATGGTTCAGTAAATGAAGAGAATTGAAACGATTCATCAAATTAATCGCAATTGATTTAATGGATTAATTGAAATATCTAATTTAGTAATTGATTAATTATTAACCAGTGTGCCAACTTGAAAAATTCCAACTTGCTGAAAGTAAACGAATAGAGAATAACATGGTCTGTTTGGAAGAACAAAATGGAAGCAGAAAAGGTTGGAATGAGGATGTGAATAAAGCTGGAGCTGTTTCAGTTCAGAATTATATCCGTCACATAAAACCTAATTAAAACACTCAAGTTCAGTGTTCAGTTTTACCAACCTTTCTGTTGGTTTTGAAGACATTAAAGATGAGTCGGGCTTCAAGTCTCACGTCTGACAAATGAAATGATTTGGGAGCAGAATTCCGGTTCTCACCTCAAAGTCTTCATCAGTCAGGTAGACTTCCAGGTGCAGCGGGTCGACGCCGTCGGGCAGCGGCCGGGCCAGAACCTCAGCCAGCGGGTAGGTGGTCTTGCACAGGCGGGCCAACACGTCTTCCACCAGGATGATCTGGTTACACACCTCAGCCTCCTGAGAACAGGAGACACCCAGTTCAGGAACAGGTGGAGCATGTCGCTGTGGAGGCCGTGGAGAAGCATCCCACCCTCTCTGTGATCTCGGACACGTCCTCCCGGTGCTCCCAGCAGGGGAACATGTTGGTGAAGGTGAGCGGCTCCAGACCGGCGTGGATCAGGTAGCCTTTTGGAGGCTTCTTCTCGTTCTTCCCTGGGGAAACAAAGGCCACCGGTTTCAGAACACTTCCTTCCATTGGCCAGAAAATTGTGCAAAATGAAATTACAAAGATAAATTTGCTTAAAGGAAACTGCAATTTCAAAAGAAAAAAAAAAAACTAATTTGAGAAAATGTTTTTGTTTTCTCAAACGTGATTTTTCAGCTGCACCAAAATGAGATCCACAGCAGGAAGATACTACTGGTGGAGAAGAAGAAGAAGTCGATAGGAAGTGGTAGGAAGACGGCGTTTCAATGACTTATTGTGTAAAACTTATTCACGAGTGACTTTCATCGCATTTCTTATGTAACGGAAACACAGCAACTGCAAAATTGTGTTTGTTCTACATCAGTGGAACACTGACAAAGTTTTGTGCACATGTGGAATGCAAACACAGCTACCTATGAATACCTTTGCAGTACTGCAGCACCGTCTCCATGGCGCTCTTTCTGTCCGAGTCCCAGCGGATTCGGGCCGAGCCGGTGTTTTCGCTGTCCTGAGGCCACCAGCCTTGCCACAGATACACCTCGTGGTGGTTGTCCACCAGGAACAGGGCTGAACAAGAGATGCATTTAGGATCAGATGACTCGGGATTGTTGAGGAGCTTTACTTTGAAAAGTAACCGACTAGCTAGTGGTCAGACATTGACAGAAATTCTCACCACAGAAGCAAAGTGAGACTCTTAGAGCAGCCAGAGCTCCAGGCTGGGTTTACCTGGCTGTGAGGCTCCATAGAGATCCTCCTGAAGGAACGGCATGGAGTTGACCTGCTCCGGGTCTCTGGCTGGGTACAGAAACTCCACGGCTGTGAACTCTCCAGAGCTGCTGCTCAGCTGGTACAGACGAGGCGTGAAGTTAAACCTGCCGGGATCTGAGCGGCAAAAGGTTCATCTTTTTAACATCTTTTCACAGCACAATCAAGTAACTGTTACCTTCAGTGGTTACAAAGATGCTATATAAATCAAGTATGACTTAAAAAATGTGACTGTAAATTGGGCCTCTGTCTCTTCAAGAAACTCCTGCTGTTTCTGAAACTCCGCCTTCAGGAAGTCATCACAACATGGCTCCTCTAATAACGTCCACTATTAGGTTCCCACAACAGAATGAAATGAAAAGCACCAGTAGAACAAGCTTTCAGGTCATCAAGTTGGGAAATGTGTGATTTGTGTTTTTCTCTATTTTCCATGTAGAGCAACACATCACAAAAGAAAACAAACCTATCCTCTTTTGGCAAATAATAGTTGCTTTTCTTTTGATGGTTCCTTACAGCTATTGGACCAGAGAGCATGTTATCACTTCATGTCTAATGAACAAAAACTAAATTGAAATTGTCTCATTGTGTGACACACATTCAGGATCCCTCAACTTCCCCAATATTTCTAGTTTTTTTTCTGTCTGAAATTTCATTTAAGGTGGCATTAAAAAGGTCTTAAAAGTTTGACTTGTGAAGTGTTGATGCTCCTACCATGTTTACATCGCTGCTTCAGGATGAAGATTTCAGCAAAAGAAAATATGTCTGTCCTCCTTTGGCAAATGATTAATGATTTTCTTTGTTTTTTCTTGTTTTAGAGAATAAAATACATAGAAACGTGTGGCTCTTTCAAAATGACAACTTTACGATAGGAGAGTAGAAATTGTCTTTTTCCAAACAATAGTGGCCTTAATGGAACCTTATTTAGCTGGAATGAGGGCCAAAATGGCTCATTGGCTTGTGAAGTTTGCTGATTCATGGGACAGACTGGATCCTCATGAATACAGAGACGTTTTACCACAGAACCAGGCTGAGAGCTGAGAGACTAATAGTCAGCAAAGAGAACCTCAACAGCTCAATAGCTCCACCTGCTGACCACAAGGGGAGACAGTGTAACTTCATAAAATGTTACACTGGCTACACTGTTGGTATAAAAATAAATCATGTAAATGTGAAGAACCTTACACTGATAGAAATGCTAAGAGGTTAAGTTCTTCAGTGTTCCTGGATTATGCCATAATTGTGCAGCTGCTGTGGCTGATGAAGCTAAGCATGAACTTTTGGTTATAAGCAGTAAACCAATCAGCTAAAGAACCATTCATACAGTGAAGTAGGGTTTTGGCAGCATCAGGATTACTTTTCTTTAGATGAAAGTTAATATTTGAGAAAATTGGATGAAATCACCAACAATTCCAAACAGTTAAATCTGCCCCGAAACCATCAGGTGTCTGTCTTGTTTTATTTTGAAGGTCCCACTTCTATCTTTAGCTTCCTAGCAAAGGTATATTTTTGGAAGGATTTAGTCCTGATCTAATCCTAATTGGATCAAATACTCAGGGCCTCCTAAATAGGGCTGTGGACTAGACAGTCTCACAGTCAGAGATGTGAAGAAGTTTTGCCAAGGAGAGAGGAAATATTAAGCAAAGATGTGAATGACATACCAAGAAGGATTAGATGCAGACCCTGACTGAAAATTAAGTTTTAACAAAGTTGGTTTGGTCATACTTTTAAAAAGATGAAAAAAACCTGCAACGAAACTTTCGATAGAAAGCACATTATTAGGTTTGTTCAAGCTTTTATGGCCTTTAATGGTAATATTTCAAATGCAGTGTCATAATGTCATTCTTTTTACCAGTCAGACCTGTTGACTCACCATGAAGCATGCAGTCGTAGGCCTTCCTGTCCCTTCGGCCCAGGGCTTCCCAGAACCCTGCCGGCTCCGCTTCTTCGTCACATTCCCATATAGTTACTCTGCTGCTGCTGTGCAGCCCTGTTTCCAGAGGACAACTGCACAAAAAAGACAAAAGCGAATAAACAAAAAAAAGCAGGGCACACTACCAGGCCTGTTCATATTTCAACAACAACTTCTCAGGAAAAATGTCCTCAGGAAAGCAGAATTTCCACTCACTGTTCTTTGAGTCTGTTGGCGGCGACGCGTGCCACCTCCCGAGTGTGTGTCTGGGATTTGCAGCCGTGCCACAAGTAAATGAGAGCCTGGCTGACACCCAGCAGAACCATGGAGACTCTGGAACGCAGACTGCTGCAGTGGCAAGCCACCTCCAGCAGGTGGCCTTCCACTTCCACCTCACCCCGCACGCAGTAAAGACGCCAATCATCTGTGAAAAGGAGACAGTCACTGCTGTGAGACCAAATGGGTTAAATATTGACCACATGTTTGAATATAAAAGAAAAAACAGAGCTTTTAATATTAGATAAATGAAAATGTCTGATATCATGAAACAAGCCTTACTTTGTGAACTTTCCTCCTCCTCTTCTCTTTTTCCTGAGTGGACAATCATTCCCCCTTTGAAACACTGAAGGAAACATGGCGGCTCCTTCCCCTGCAGGACCTGAACCTGGAGGAAAATCAAGGTGAACATTAGTGTGCAGCTAAAATGACCGTGTTCACACGGCGTTCCACTGTGAGCACAGACGTTAAACCAGAAAACGCACTGACCTGCGCTCCCCGCTCCTCGTCCAGCTCCACCGTCATGAGCGCCGACGTTCCCTTCTCGTTGACGGTGGAGTTGCGGCCCTGCCAGAAAAAGTAGCAGCACTTCTCCTTCCCAGCTCCGGCGGTCTTCTGCTGCTCTGGATTCTGTCTCTTCCCAACTGATGAGAAAGTGTAGAGAACCACTCTAATCTGAAATCTTATCTTTAGAGCACATGTTCAGATGTAAAGGGGCAGTGTTATGTGTTCTCCAGATAGATGGAGCCATTTTATAGCACAGTCAAGTAACTATTACCTGAATGACAGGACCAAGGCAGCACTGCAGGTATTTTTAATGAGGAAAAAACATCATAACATAACGTAAAGCTAAAAAAAAAAAAAAGCTAATTTTAGATAACACTGCCCCTTTAAATAGTTTCTAATCCATGATGGCAGCACTGACCTGCAGTGCTGACCATGTATTTCCACTTGACCACGTAGGTGTCGCCGTCGTGGAACTGTCCGATGCTCTGGCGGGGCAAACGGCTGTAGTCGAACTCCAGGATGTGCCACACCTCCACTGCCAGAGTGCTGATCTCGTAGCTCCGCCACTCCTCGGCCTCCACCAGACCGTAGCCCCGCCCCACGTTGAACCCGTCTAAAACGGTGCACACCGCCGCTTCATGGAGGGGAAGCATCAAGGATGCGTTGAATGCACGAGGGTGATCTGAAGTAGGCTGTTCCTGGGAAAGATGCAGGAAAAGGTGAGAAGACAGAGTTTATATGCAGACTTAATGATTAACAGGAGAATTTCAAATGCTCTGAAAGTGATACCTTGTGGTCCGCAATGTCGTCGTTTGTCGTGCTGGGACTGGGCGTCTTCCTGGAGTCACTCCAGTCCTGAAACTTCTCCTTGAACAGGGTGGTCTCATTGTGTTGAGTCAGGCGGCCAAACACTGCCCAGTCGGGCCGGCCCTGGCCTTTTCTACACACACAAGTTTTGAAACATCAAAAAATTTGTGCTTTGCATCGAGGGTTTCAATAGAACAGACTCAGATGATGTATTTGAAGCTGAACGTGCTGTCGCAGATAAGGCCGATAATGACAGATAGGGCCCAGATTTTAGTTATTAATATTAAGCTTTTTAAAACTTCGGACACTTTTTTTTTTTACATTACCTCTGCAAACTTTAGTGTGAATTACTGGAAATTTGGATCCAAAAACAAGAAGTACAACACATTTGTAAAGCATAAGAAGGAAAACTGATATATAGCTCACAATATTTTAGCAATAAAAATCTAATAAATGTGGCATCCATTTGCCTTCCGTCCCCAAGAGTCAATAGTGCAGCCAGCATCTGTGCATCTTTACATCCGTCCATCCAATTACAGAATCAAACCTTTTGGTGCATGTCTTTATTCTCTTTGGACATCTAAAGTCTCTTTTGCCCATTCTTCTCAAATTAGCTTCAGCTAATTCATATTGGATCATCTGATTCTCAGCTGGATTTTGTTTGATCCATCCTCATCTAACGCATTCTACTTTCTGCTTGGCTGGGCTCCCCAAATGGTTGCCATAGGAGAGCCAAGGG
This sequence comes from Poeciliopsis gracilis, assembly GCA_911649635.1. Classification (NCBI taxonomy): domain Eukaryota; kingdom Metazoa; phylum Chordata; class Actinopteri; order Cyprinodontiformes; family Poeciliidae; genus Poeciliopsis; species Poeciliopsis gracilis. The sequence goes on along the minus strand of CAJVRI010001529.1, from coordinate 615,735 downwards.
TCCATCAAACATGCATTAATGGGTCAAAGCAATGGGACCATGTATGTGTTTAATGATGTAATAACATTATATTGTGATATAAAGCTATAAAAAGTCAATTTTGCATACCAAAATGCAAAATTGTTTGTATAAGTTTGGAAGTGTTAAAGTCTGTTTCCCTACTTTGGGATGAGTGGGTTACACTCTCCCGGGTCCAATGGGTTGATGTCACAGTTTGTGTAGTCGAAGGTGCCGTTCCAGAGATGCTTGGCCAGCTGGAAAGCAACCTTCCTCTGCGCCAGAGTCACTTCCTTCCCGTGCCAGATATACATCTCACTGCCAAAGTCAAACACCAAAACCTGCACAATAATCAGAAGAACAGAGATCAGCATTGTGACCCTAAAACCTCACCTGAGAACTTGTCTGAGTTAATACTATATTTGATCTGATTGTAAAGGTAATCTAACCTCTTTGGGGTTGAGGAGTGTACAGCGGGGCATTCTGGCCCAGAAGTCGTCGTCTGGGACGAGCTTGTCACCCACCAGGCGGTAGATGCAGTTTGTCTCCACGATGGCGGCTTCATACAGCTCATCTTCATCTGGAGTTCCTGCAGCTACAAGAACAAACAGAGGGATTCAGCTGGCATTTCATCACTGAGCGTTCTCCTGGACAAACTTATGTTATGTTTGGTTAATGATTGACACATGTACATTCAGCACAGAAAAACAAGACGTGGAATCAGCCAACAACTTCTGCAGCATTTGTACGCTGCAGCGCATCCCTGCTGCACTCCAGATTCTCTGAACTCTAGGGCAGATAAACTGCATGCCACACAGAATTTCCACAGGAAAATGTGCTAAGGCCTGCTGGTGGAGATGCTAGAGCAGCCGTGCAGGAGCCATCTGTAGTTCTGAGTTAAAAATCTTTAAAGTTGTGTTATTGGAAGACATAATTTACAATCCCTAAACACCAACTACAAAGTCTTAAAAAGGGGAAAACATAGAAGAAATACAATTAAAATATTGTTTTGCACTTTAGTTGTTTTATCCAAATTAAAGTGTCCAAAACGTTTTCATCTTTTACCCATCAGTTGTCACTTTGTTTGTTGCAGTTGTTGGCTTGCAGAGAGGCAGTGATTACAGACTTGACCTCAAGTCAAGTCTGTAATCACTGATTAACTGATGATATTATGTTGTCTTTGTGCTTCCAGTCATTTCACCAAATAGTTATCTTTAGCTCGTCTTTGCTATCACTGGTAGGGACGCAAATAAAGCCTGGTGGTCCACCAGCTTTATAATTCAGTTGTTTTGCTTGTCCACTACGTTCCTCTGCTCAGAAGTGTGCGGAAAATTTAGTCGACACTGACAGAGTGGAGAACCGTAGCTCTGAACCAGAATTTGACAGTTTAATTGAAAGCTCACACTGATAACTCGACTGTCCTCCGAGACACTTCCAGAAGTCCTGGACTGCATGGCTGTGTGCACCGGCGCCTTCGTCTATCATCTGGACGTAGTCTGCCCGGCAGCCCAGGTCTCTCTTAGTCTGGATGAAGTTGGCCAATTCTGATGCCTTTCAGGAAAAACAAAACGGAAAGATGATTGATACGGAGAAAAAACAGCAATCGAAGCTCAATAGACTGATCTTTGTGCCGCTCCACACTCCGGTTGCGTACTTTGCTTTTCTCGATGACATTGGCGAACTCTCCGATCCAGATGAAGCAGTGGTGCGGGGTGACAAGCAAGAAGCAGTCTCCGCTGTTCAGAGAGGAAGCTCTGGGCTCCACCAGGCGGACCTGGACATGCCGTCGGCCTGGTTTCACACAAACACACACAGGGACAGGTGGATTATCAGTGGGTACTCTGCTCATTGCTCATCGCCGCCTGGATTATCACACGAGAGCCATCAGACCTAAATTGTGCCCGCCGCGATGAAGTTGACACGGTAAATATATCTATCTAATGATCATCTAAAGTGCTAAAACTTTGGGGACTTCCAGCTAATGGAAGTCAGCAGAGGCTAAATTTGAGCCTGTGAATCCTACCACCGTTCGGCTGGGACACATAACATAACAAAGCAGAGACCCTGCTGCATTGGATTTGCTTTGGATTATGGGCAGTGGGGGTTCGGAGGAACAGATCAGCCCAGGATGGAGCGAGGTGACCTGGGGAGAATGATTTAGAGCCACAGCTCTTGCCAACATACGTGTAAGGGAGATAAAAGAGAGACGCCAAAATAAAGTGAATCCTGTCTCTCCTTTTAGATATCAGCAGAAGACACCCAGGAAGCAGCATCATTCGGGCTTCGACTGAATCAGAGGGCATTTATTTTTCCATCCTCTTACATGAGTAAATTGAACTGCTGGCATTGTGTTCAAATCAGTAAGCCTTAATAAGCCTTCAAAGTGACTGACTTGTGAAATGATATCCAAAAGGGATGTTAGCAGTTGCCTTGTTTTCACTTATCCAGTCTATTACAAACTTAAGAATTACATCAAGCAAATGTCATCAGCGCATGTTTGTTTGTAAATTCAGAGCTGACTGACCTTTGACCTGTAGCAGCATGAGCTTCTTGTATGGCACGGCGCTGTTGTTGGACGTCTGTTCTGAGACGCCGACGCTGCGCAGGCTGACGCTGCTGAAGTTCTCCTTGCTCGCCAAACCAGCCAGAGCCACTTCAGAAAACCCAGAGTTCTTGTTCACTATGGAGAGCACAACGAGCAAAGATGAGTACAGAACTAATGCTCATTGCAAACTATTCCTGAATCACTTTTTTGCTTTATAAGATGGTGTATTATCCTGCAGAAAGGCACCACAACCATCAGTGAAAAGAGTTTATCTGGAAGGGTGACAATCTGTATGTGGCAAAGTCAAACAAAGAAGCGGCTTTAGTGTCGTTCACTTCATCTGACAGTGATTGTGATATGTACAAGTAATGTACAGTCATATTCAATAATTCAAAATATATAACTGGATAGGACTATCACAATAAAAGTATATTACGGAGGGAAAAAAACATGCACGTTTGAAACATTTTTCTAAGTTCACATTTTTGTATTATTCATTTGATGCAGTTCTGTAATTTTGAATTTATGTTAGAACATTTTTAAGCCTTTTTTTCACAACAGAAAAAAAGGCTTAAAGACATAACATTTATGAAATCACCTGTGTGTTTTTCTTAGTGAACACAGTTACTGAAATAAACTGAGTCTCCAATTATATTCTAATTTATTAAACATGATTGTGTACTTGAGTTCAACAATTCTCCTCTGATTGTGAATTAAAGAAAATCCCCCAAAACAAATTCTCAAATGGTGCAACACAAAAATAACATGAGAAAAACTCCAATATGATTTAAGTTGTTTTGCAATTGACAGGCAAACAAGGTGAATGCTGGTTTTTACGAATACAATACAGGAAAATAAACCAAACATACACACTAGATGTTTTTCCTTTCAAATAAAACAGCTTCAGTTAAAGAAAAAGTAGATACGTAATCCCTCCTTACTCACTCTTCTCCACCTTCATCCTTTTGCTCTCCAGCAGGCCGATGTTGAGTCTCTGCTCTGTGTACTCGTGTCTGATGTCCTCTCTGGCCGCCAGCTTCTTCAGCGGGTTCCTCGACGACTGAACGTTGCGGTTCGGCCGCATCGCCCTCTTGTGCTGCACCATCGCTGAAGTCAATCTGGAAAGACCGAGACGAAAGGTCAAAGTAAGGTCAAAGCATTTCATTTTCTTTTTCTTTTTAAAGTTCGGTCTCCTGACAGTTGAAGCTTACTTTGGCACCTCGGGGTCAAAAATGGCATCAAAGTCGTCGTCTATCTCCACCCTGTTGGTGCTGCCAGGAAGTTCGTCCATGTGACGGTAGAACTTGGAAAAAGCTTCGTCTTCCAGGGTCATCACTTCCTTCACTTTCTTCTCAGTCACAGAGATGGTCGCCTCTGGCAGTCCAGGCACTGAGAAGAGACGACACAGCCACACGTTTTCACTTGTGTGGCTCTAAATACCGATCAGTTATCAATATCTGTATTGGTCCCGATATCAAACATTCTAGATCTGGTATGTGTGACAATGTCCATAAGGGCAAATCTGTTCAGTCTAATTCTATGCTTTGTGTTTACATTATATCTAGAATTCCTAATTTTACTTCCTGAACCATTTAAAGATGGTTTATTGCTATTTATGTCATATTTGACCAAAATAGTCACCATATTGTTTTTGTCAGTTTCAGTTTTTCACTATTTACTTTAAATTGGCTGCTCTACTCTTAAATGAACAAATTAAAGTTGTTTTTATATGTTTGACCAAGCTTGTGAAGCTATTGGTGTATTTAAATATGCTGTGTAGACTTATCAAATAAAGGTGTAATTCAGAACATTTATGGCTGTGTTCCAAAAAGTCAATACAGCTTTATGTTTCTGGATTGGAATCGGCCGATACTAAATCTCAGATACTGGTATCAGAAGTGAAAAAAAAAGGGATCAGTGCATCCTTAAAGATCACATCAACAAAATTTGCATTTTATTTAAAAAAAAAACTGCACAATTACTACCTATCAGCACTTTTGACAAGTGTAATTTATTTCCTTCATGCTTCTTACTAATAGTTTGTTAACCTGAGTTATATTAGGACTTACCTTTACTGTTGATCTTTCCAAGGAATGACTCGAGCTTCTCTAGCTTTACGTCCGATTCCAGGTTCAGATCTGGAACAGCCTTAATCGCTGCTCACACACACACACGCAAACACGCGTTACACATTTCTTGTGAAATGCAGCAGCTTGTACATGTAGACTTCAGACAATCACTGAGCACGATGGACAGTATGTTGATCTGAGCATTTGAAATGTTTCCTGCAGGTGAATATGAGCCGTTCTGTACTTCAGGATCATGCACATTCATTGAGGTGAAAACCATCCAACAGGCTGCTTTCTATTGGGCTTCCAGAGCCAATAGAAACCTCTTGGTTGTGTTGGTGACATTTCTAGTTTGAATAATGATGGAAAATAGAAAGAAGGGGAATAAACCTGGGAACTCCTCCACGTCTTTTGAAAAAGAACAAAACAATCAATTAACACCAGCATAAAAACACTATTTCAATCAGACATTAACCCAGAAATTGGCTGGAAAGTAAAAGGCTCCATACTAAGCACGAGCTGAGGTGAAAGTCATATTGTTACTGTTATTTATCTCAATTATTTATTTAATGTAGAATTAATGGAAACACTGCACTTGCTAAATTGTGTTTTTTCAACATTGCTGGAATGTAGACAAAGTTTTTTGCTCATTTGTAATGGAAACACGTCTGGCGTTACATAACAGGTAATCAGAGGCTTGAGGTGAAGAGCTAAAACTGCAATAAGTGCTTATTATAATAAAAGTCAGACTGACCTTCCTGCGGTTTGGAGACGGCCAGACTGTTCTTTGATTTGGAGTGGAGGGGAGAGTGGAGAGCAGAGGGAGAAGCCAGCCCTACAGGAACACATAACATCAAACCTGGAACCAGATGCTTCCATCATCTGCATCGTTGAACATGTATTTGACAAACCGTAAAAAAAAAAAAAAGATCCATAGAGATGTTTAGCTTGCCCTCTGACCTTTCTTCACCATCCGTGCAGCCACAGTGAACTGGGTGGAGTCATTGGCAGCTCCGTGACCTTTGGTCTTCCAGGCCTCCTCCCGCGCCTCAATCAGCTGCTTCCTCTCCTGGATGGACATGTGAGCCTCCAGGCTCTGGCTCTCCATCTCAGCCTCCGCTGTTCTCTGAGGAAAACACAGGAGAATCAGATGAACTCAGCACAATGGATACATGTAGGTAAAACTGAGGAACCAATAATCGACTGCATGCAGCAAACTGTAACTCCATTAGGGCTGCCACTGGTGTTCCAAATTTAACCCAATAAACAGGAACCAAAGATGTGTCTTATATAACAGATTGATGTTTCCAACAAAGTCAATAGGACTCAAACTGGACTTTGCTGTATTTAACTAATTAGGTGAAACTAAATACATGCATAACACATTAATGTTCACAATCATCTCCAATAGTACTAAACCTTCTCACTGCACTTGTTCTCAGAGGAACCGAATACACATAGATTAGCACTCCTGGCAAACAAGAGTAGAAAACAAATATTTTATTACAGTAGAATAATCTCACCTTGATTTGGAAAGAACAATTCATGGGAAAATTATAAGGGTGGTCGATCTTTTTTAAATACCTTATTAACAGTCACATTTTTCCTCTTTTTCTCTCTCTCTCTTTTAATTTGATTTATTCATATATGTAACTTTAAAAGTTAATTTATGTTTTTTTACTGTCCTTGGTAAAAAGTCACCAGAATAGAAACAGTCATACAAATAATAACACTCAAAAATCGCATAATGCATTTAGTGCGTCAAAAGAGATATAAAATAAATAAATGCAAACTAATTTTGGTTTTAAAAATATTGTTCGAAATCAGTTGCCAAGTGTAACTAAAATTATTGAATACACAAATGAAACAAACTGTTGTGGCTCAACAGAGTATCAGTTTTGCAAGATGTTGAACACCTGGTGATGAATCTGGTTTCAGTTTCTGGCTGAGACCACTAACAAGTTTTAAGCAATAAAATCAGTAAAACAGCCTCACAGAACCTCTCCCATTGGTCAACTAATGGGCATATTTTGTGTTGCGTAATCTTATTGTAAAGTGAGAAAAGTCAACAGTTGCACAAACTCTACATCTTTATTCTGACAGGGTCACCTTCCTTCTCCATGGGTGTCTGTCATCCGCCTGCAAGGGTCTGGGTGATCTGATGGCCTTCAATCACATGGATGGATGAGTGGATGGATGAATGGATGGATGGGAGAGGACGAAATTAACAGATGAGGTTGGAAATATGGGATGAAATACCTAAAAGCTGCATAAGAAGCGAAAGCTGCAGGGGCGGTGATGCTGAATTGACAATGATGAGCAGTGGAGTCACCAATAGATGGGATAAAATGGCAGCAGGGTTATATGACCATTATGTGCTTCAGCAAAACACTGCAAACACTAAAGTCATTTTTACTGCAGATATCTTAGGACGGTTGAAATAAGACAGAACTAACTTACAAGTAGTTTTTCAGCAAGATGTGAGATCTTGGCTTCAGTCAATAATTCCTTAATTTTAATGAAAATGTTCTAGATTATTATATAAGAGGACATTTTCCCCAAGTCACAAATGAGATAATCTGTCAATGAAACAAGAATTTTTTATTAATATTACAGAATTATTTACTTAAAACAAGCTTCTGCATGATGCTGTAAAATTACTTGTAGTTAGTTTTTTCTTATTTCAAATGCACCAAAAGTATTTGTATTAAAATATTTGGCAAGATTGTGTTTTTGCTGTGAAAATACCTTTCTGTCTATGACAACAGTTGGCACGACAGAGCAGAACCAGATAATCAGTGGGAATCCGATTATTTTCTCTGTAAGCTGTTCATGTATTGGTACAGGCATGTGTGTACGGCTTACACTGGTTTGATCAGGTATGTGGGCAGCAGGCAGGCCAACAAGCAAGCAAGACTAAAAAGCCCCGCTGGGATTTCCTACCTGGCTGGCCGTGTTGTCAAGGGAAGTATGGAAAGGAGGATCAGGAGGAGGAGAGGAAGCAGCAGGAAGGACAGGCTCCTGCAGCAGGCGCAGAAAGAGGAAATACATGCTATAGCAGGAAATACAGCTGATAAGTGCAGCTCTGTATCCTGATTGGGGTCATGTTAGCCAGGAAATCAACTCTGATAAAGGCCACTCGCAAGAAATTGCTTTAAAAAGTAGTTTTCCTTATTTCTGGAGTTTGATATTTACATAGATATACACTTCCATCTGGAATAAAACAGACAGTAACATCCATTAGAGAGGCTTTTCAAAAATGATTGGGATCGGAGCTCCGACTAAAACAACTTCAAGCAGCTCAATGCCCATTTGTCGGACCACTGCTGGATTTTGCCAGCAGCTCCACTCAACTAGAAGTGCTGAGGTTGATTTGTGGAGCCAATTTAAATTAGACCAGCTGAAGGAATGGCTGTTAAATTTTATAATGCTCCAAGCAAAGTGTAAAGTTAATGAAGCAGGAAAACAGCCTTCGCTATAACTATCTGAAAAACTGAAAAGGAATTAAAATACATTACAAGACAATTTATGGTCCTATGAAAATGCCAAGTAAAACATGCTAACATTAGCCTAGCACTTCAGCAAACTGCTGAGTGTGAAAACATCAATGGAAGCAGGTTTTTGTGTCAATTCAGATATTCATTACAAACAAACAAAGCTATGATGGTTTTAGACAATGCAATGCTAGGATGCTGTAGGCTAACCTGCAGCATGATGGAGCAGAAAAATAGGAAACAGTGCAGCGTGCCAAATGTTGAGGAAATAAAGTAGCACCCACTTAAACATATGAGGCGTTTTATACTTTAAATTACTTTACTATTGCTGTTATTTTAAATATATTCCATTTGAATGAAATAGAAAAAAAATGGTAATCGTCTAATCATAAATTACATCATTACTGGTGTGTGACAAACACCAAACTCACCAGACAGTGCAATGATTAACCCAAAGTGAGAAAATCGGCAACAATAATAAAAGGTACAAACCCAGAATCAAACGGTGCCACCACCAGATAAACAGGCTGGATTTTTGCTACAACAGGTTGTGTTTTTATCAGCAGGAAAAAACAAGAAAAAAAAAGCAAGAATTTTGTAAATTTTAATCACTGTTCTGATCAGAACAGGGTTGATAAACCTCACCGCAGAGTGCTTTGGCCACAAAGTTCTTACACACTGGCCTTACCAGAAACAGATTGGATACAGAAATGTCCTCAGTCATCATGAGAGAATCATCGTCCTGCAGACAGGCAGCCGAAGAAAAGGGACATTTTCTGAAAGCTCTCATGCCGTGTCATGCACTTCATAGGTAGATCAAAACCCTTCAATTCTTTTAAGTCTTGCTCAACTGCTTGTTTTCTGTCAATCTCATCTCTACTTTTGTTTTTTGTTCTAACACAGGAAACATGAAGGACATCCACGGGTCTGGATAAATAGGAGGATAGAAAACAAGACCGACTGTACTTCCTGTTAGCCTTCATTTAACCTCCATCTATTCAGTCCTCTGTCCCTAATTTAAAAATTAGGTCATTTGTTAAATTTGAGAAATGTTTTCCCCGGCGTGTCTGACATCACACACACAGGAATCAAAACTTGACCTTAAATCAGTTCAAAAATAATAATAACAAAACAATTCAGTCTGTGCCAGGTGGAGCTGGCTAAGCTCTGATAAGCAGCTGGAAACAGTCATTGCTCCAAAGAAGCAACAGAGAATATGTCTAAACAGAGGTACATGTGCTGCGCCCGTCCTAAAGCCTCCCTTCAAAAACACGCCAGTGGTGGAGAAACAGAAAAACAGGAAGCATGCAGGGACAGAAATCGGCTTTTATTTTTTTAAAAGCTGAAAGACATGCAGACTGGAGCGAGACATTGACAGATTACAGGCAACATGCAGCTCAGAGGGCAGAAAAGAGAAAGTTAAGCAAGAGAGAATACAAAGGCTACATTTATCAGGACAGTTGGACATTAGCATCACACAACAGGTAGTCCAAGAGTTTTCCCAGTAACATTTGACTTTAAAGCATACTTTTTACTGGTAAGTTTACATTTTTACTATGTTGGTCTCAATCATAAGAAGAGGATATCATTTTCCTTTCACAATTTGGACCCAAGTTTTTAGGGCACTTGGCAGTTCTGGGCTGAGAATTACACATAGGTAATACTGTACATTTGCCTAATTTCTTATTTTAAAAAGTTCAATTATTTCAGCATGTGCTATTAGAAATTTTAAGGAATTGTTTATGTTCAAATGAGAATTCAATTTGTTTTCATTTCAGTTGAGACACCAATAGGGTTCCATACTTATCGAATGACAATCCGTCATAAAATCCTCATTTGTTCTCCTGAATGGAAATCGGTGATTAGATTTTGATACAAGAACAACAAAACATCGACCAGCTGTATAAGACAGAGAAGAGGAAAGACAGACGAAAAGACAGACATGGACAAAACACAACCTCTCTGTTTAGAGATATTCAAATTATTACCACATGACATTGCCAGTTTAACTTCCATAGCCCTTTATTTAATGGCCAGTGATATTTCTTTTATTCTAAAGTTCTCAACATGTCGGCAACAAATGTTCAAGAATCTCTTTAAATATTTGTTTATGACCACTTGATGAATTTAGAGTTGGTGTGGCGTAAACCAACTCTAAATGTCACTGCTGCAATAACGGTGCATCAACAGAACACAGTTTCTCCAGCATTAAACCAGATGACCCATATGATGTCTCAGTGTGGCCCTCTGAAGCACTAACTCAGCAGTGAGGCGGTTACCTTCTTCCCGAAGCTCTGCTCCGCCTCCCAGAGCTGAGCTTGCTGCTCGCCCTCGGCAACCATCGCCACATCCTGCTTCTTATTGATCCTGTTCCTCCAGTCTTTCTCGCCGCTCTTCTTTAACAAGGCGACTCTGAGGGGGTGGAGGAACGAGAGGCACTGTTAATATGAATTAACACCCCACACACACACTATGTTTTGCAGTTTGCTAGTTGGGTTCAATAGAACCACTTTTATTTCAAATCTGCCATTTTAGCTCACTGCAGCCTGGTGAACTTTGAAAACAGCTTTGTAGCACAGATCTTAGCTCGCTTTTAAACCGATCAATTGGAAACAAATACAGCTTCTGCTCATTACAATCGGTTAAATTTAAGATGTTCGAACAAACTGTTTAGGATTATTATATTAATTATGTTCACAATTTCAAAACATAACCTACTAATCCAAAACGTTTGATTCAACTTTGACATTGGAAACTGAACTACTGACTTAAGCATTACGACTCCTGTTTTATCACTGGTTGTGTAATTTGGTGAACATTTTCAGTAAATTTAATTGCATTATCTGGAATTAAATTAAACACTTAACCAAAAACCATAACAAAAACAAATTTTCAATTCAAAACTAATTTTATTCTGCTAAATTATTAAACGGACACACAAAATTAACAAAGAAAAAGGATTTATTGTTTTTAATCTGCTTTTCAAGGTGATATGTTTATTGCATGTTATATTCTGTATGTTAACTTCTTGTGTAAGAAGCGTGAAACCACGGTGATGTCTTCTAAGGTTAATATACTGTAAGGACAATATGGTGGACAATGTCTAGCACGTCACAAATACACCTAAATATCTGCACCAGGAGGACACTGTATGATTAATTTGAGTAAAAAACAGTGAATGACAGAAGTTGTATTATTATGGACTTAATTGAAGTAGGAGGAGTTTTAACTTGGAGCACAGAGAAGGCAGCATGCCCCTCACAACGAGCGCTCTGTTCCAGACACAGAGGACACATCCTGTTCTGTCCCCAGACGTCCAAATCAATGCCAACAACAGGAAGTGAGTAACCCTGACTCTGTCATCACTAACTGACTGCTTTGGAAGTGTGGGTGAGCCAAGCAGGTCCTGAAGTGGCCAGAGTGGGTGAAATGCGTAATAACAGGCAGACACCACACAGATGTTAACGTGTTGTTCTGTTACATCACCAATCAATTTGGAGCTTCACTGTTTATCTTTGCCTATTCTCTAACCAGCAGGCTGAGCCTCACTGTGACATAACTGGACTTACATAAACATGTGCCCTTCCTATGTCTAAGTTAATAGTTGCATGGAAAACAAAAAAATATATTCTTAATATGAGAAACTAACAAAGAGTATCATTTTTATCCACAACAATTGAGAGAATAAAAAGGGTTTCCATCTACAAAATTTCAACTCTGACCTCCGTGCTGCTCTTACCTCTCTCTAATGGACATGTGTCGGCCAATCGTCACGTCGGCCATCTCCTCCTCTGGATCAAGCTGGACCGGGCCGACCGACTGGCCTCCTGCTGGGGGCTGAGGCTCGGCAATGGCCGACCCGAATCCGTCCCTGGATGTTACTGCGGTGGAGTCTGGGAGCTCTGTGACAGCAAAACGCACAAGGACACACACACACACACACACACACACACAGAGGAAGCAGGATCAATAAGTTGAAAGCACAGCAATGTTAAAAATCACACCATGAAAATGGCCAACATGAAAAAAAAAAAGCGTTTGAAGAAGCAGAGACACAGCTAACTGGATTTCATGTCGCTGCCACAACTGTAATCAAACATCCCACATTGTAGAAACCCTGAGATTTTCCCCTCTAAGTGCAACCTGAGCAACTCTGACAGACAGGCTGCTTAACTAACTTCTGTTTTTGTAACCTGACAGGTTGCATCAAGACTCTGAAGTGTTTGACTTAAAGTGACGGCTGCTTTGACGTGAAGGAAGCCTGGAAACTGCAGTCTGAATGTAAACTTTTTTCTTTTCCCCAAATACACACTGGAAGAGTGACTATGAAAAGACATGGCTGACTGCTGAGTGAAACATAAACCACTGCTCGAATGGGCACTATTTTAGATATCATTTATCTAAAATTTTTATATATAAATCTGGGAGTCCATGCTCTAAGATTCAGGTCAATAATAATAATGTAGTAACTTACTTACTTATACTTATCACGCAACCCTGAATAGGAGTATCAGGTTACTTTGGATCAGCATTATTAGCTTTTTCTTCTCTTGCTCTTTTAGTTTGTCATCTTGTTTGTATTTCCTTTTAATTCCTGTAAAGCACTTTGTATTGCCTTGTTGCTTAAAATGTTCTATAGAAATAAAATTACCTTTACCTTAACCCCACCATAATGTTTCCTTCCAGGCAAGACCAATTTTGGAGTTTTTTTTTTTAAGTTTGATAGTTTTATGTTGTGTCTTTTTGTAAATAAAGTTAAATTCTAATGTTAAAATTCGATTGGCTCTCAGCCCGTAAGTAAGACAGACAGAAATGGTCTTATGTCCACTTAAAGGTAAGTTTCATGAACTGTTTCAAATCAGTGTATTCCCAGGCCAATTCTTAGCAAAATCTTTATTCGATCTCTGTAAAAAATAACAAGTTGAAAACATTTCTTTCAAAATGTAATTGTTCAGATAGGGGAGCCATCCTAAAGTTTTCTTAGTGCAACTTTAAAAAAGCCAGAGGGTGTATCCTCACAGTTAGCATGAGGAGAAACCTCATGCTAACTGTGAGGAAAAGTCTGAGTTGATCTTACCTCCACTGACGGCTCTGATAATGTGGCCGTCTGCGTGTCGCCCTTCCCTTGGATCTCGCCTCTGCTCTCCTCTGTCCTGGAACTTGTGGCTCTCAGAGTTGTCCCCGCCTCTGGGACGCCAGCACTGCTCCTCCTCCTGTTCTTCTTCCTCCCACCATCTCTCCCTCCCAGTGTGCGGCTGGGGCAAAGCCGCCTGCCTGACTGCCGTCTCAGGAGAGGGCAGCCTCCTCTTCCCCACCTTCAGGTCCATCACGTCGTTCCCCCGGTCAGAGAGTCGCTCCACGTCCATGCGGAGGTCTGAGGCGTCCGGCGGCCTCGTGGTTGGGTTGGGCTCGGCACGGACGGCGGCGTTTGCTATGTGGATGTCTCCGGCGTGGTCCGAGGAGACGGTGGCTCCAGGTCTGGGAGCAGAGGAGGACGAAGTGGCTCCGTACAGAGCTCCTGCACCGTTCTGAAGCTGTCAAAGCAGGTGGAGTGGAAAGAGATGAACGAAAGCGGGTCAGTTTTGCTAAAATAGCTGAAAAGAGAGCTGGAGCAAAGTGCACATTCAGGCAGCTGAGGAGAATCACGCTGACTAATCACAGCCGGACTGACTCACTGCACTTCCTGAGCATCAAAGGGCAGCCTGTCCTGCACATCACAAGCAATTTCCCTCCACACAATGCATTTAGCTCCAGCACAACACCACACTTCACTAATGTATTCAAACATCTTCCCACAAACCCAACAGCCAATAAGAGGCAACAGCAAACATTCATAGACTAACAGGAATCTGTTTTTTTCTCCCTTAGATGCAGATGTTAAGGGTGTTGACTTGTTTTCTCTCCTCAATTCCCATTTCCTTTGAATGTTTTCCCCATCTTTCTCCCTTTTTTATTATATTACATATACACAGCTGAAATCAGATATTTGCATACACTGAAAATTTACTTTCTTCTCACTTAAGTTAAATTAGACCAAACTGTCATTTTGTTCAGCTTCATTAAATTATTTCCATTTTGGAGTGGACATTTGTTAATTTGTTAGATTTTTTTTCTTCAACTTTCACTGAATTCAACAGTTAAAATAAATTTGGTCGGTATCAGTTAAACATCTTAAACTATCACTGAATATTTGTGAATGTAAATATTTAGTTCCAACTGCGTATGTAAATCTTCATTAGAAATTTCTTTCTATTTATGTCAAATGCAAAAGACAGACAAAAAAGAAAGGAGAAAGGGTGGGGACAATATTTAAAATGAAAGGAGATGAGAGTAGAGAACACAAGTTAAAACTCTGAAAGTTTGCCTCTAACCCTGCAGAAAGAGAAAAAACAGAACCAAGACACCACAACGGTGAGAAATCAAATTTTCTTTTTTTAATTCATTTCATTTTTGTCCCTGACGTTACTTCCAGGAAAACTTTTCTCGCTCCTCCCTCCATCACAAAGGTCCTTTTTAACTCCCTTCCTGGTGATGAACTACATTTGGCAGGAACATCCATGCAGATACCAGCAATGCTTTACCGTATTACAGGCAATGATGAGCACCGAGTGGGTACTTTATCAGAAGCAGGGCCATGCGGCGCACATTCCCGATGCAATCACAGCAACGCGGCCAGGCGAAACGGTGCAACACGCAGCGAATTCTGACTAGAGAACGTGTCGTCCTCTGAAGCAAACGCACCAACTGTTCAGGGGAATCTTACTTGGAGTTGTTCAACTGGGCTGTCACACAGCTCTTGTTCATCGTCTATGATGTCTGAATCTGAGAACTCCTATAGCAGAAACAGCCACATGCTACAACACTGCTTCTTAAACTCAATATAGAGCAAAAGTAATGCACAAAGAGGGCTTTTTATTTATTTTTTATTTTTGCATCTTTTTAGCATCTCTTGCTCATTGTGCAACACTTGACAAATCAGTAATCTACTTCTTTTGAGAAAAATATCTGTCTTACTCCACATTTATTATTTATTTGACCTTTGTTTATGCAGGTTGTCCCACCGAGATCAAACTTCAAAGATCTCATTACAAGAGAACAGTTCAGATAAAACAAGTAAATAATAAGAAAAACATAATTGTCTCAATCCTAGTAGTTAAACTGAACAAGCCTAAGAATAAGAGGAGTTTCCTAAGTTTTCCAATTCGGATTTGGGCTGCAAGAAAGTGAAACTTTAAGAAGATGAGGAGATGATTGGATAGTCTAACAAAGTAATTTTTTTTCATTAGCTTTCGACCTCTGCCACAGAGCATACTGGATTTGAAAAGGTTTGCAAGCTTCATCTTAGCATCTCCAAGGAATACACCAAGATTAAGCAGTTTTACAATGCTAAACCGGCTAAGTGCTAACATAAGATGCTAACAAGGTTAAAATGTCATTGGTTTCAAATAGTAACACCCTCTTTTACTGCTCTCACACACTCAGAGCAACACGTTGTCCAAAATTAAAACCTTCAAGGCGGCTTTTGCACCTCATAAAACTTTGGCTCAGCTAGCGGCTGTATATCAGTCATCAGAAGAGTGGGCTGCAGCCCTACACTCTTGCATATGTAATGCAATTTAAAAATTTTCAG
>CAJVRI010001528.1:492500-649788 GCA_911649635.1 Poeciliopsis gracilis | reverse complement strand
GATGATGGATGGATGGATGATGATGGATGATGGATGGATGACGGATGGACGGATGGATGGATGATGGATGGATGACGGACGGATGGATGGACGATGGATTTGACGGATGGACGGACGGACGGACGACGGATGGACGGACGGATGGACGGACGACGGACGGATGGACGGACGATGGACGGACGGACGGATGGACTGATATCGGATGGATGGATGGATGGATGATGGATGATGGATGGATGGATGGATGGATGGATGGATGGATGGATGGATGATGGATGGATGGATGGATGGTGTTTCTGAACGTCCTGATGGACGTCAACATGTCATTGAGTCATGAGTCACAGGATGCAAGTGAAGTTTGGATCTTAAAGATCATAACTGTTAGGATGCAGAAGCTGATTCAGACCCAGAGCCCAGTTTCTGTCATAAACTGTGAATGTTATTCTGAAGACAGTATTAATGTCTTTTTAATTCACTGCAACAGTAGGAGCAGGCAGCAGCGTTTCTCAGATTAAAAGCTTCCTGCAAACCTTGATATTTATTGTGGGAACAATGTGAGGATGACTGAGACGATGATGATCACATGTTCAGTCGGAACCGGTTGACGGTTCTTCGCTGCTCGTTAGATCTGGACTCAGATCTCTGGTTGTTACTAAAACTATATTTTCCGTTGATAACTGGATGGGTGTTCAAACTGAGGAACGTATTTTAATTAGTCGTGTTTATGGAACTCGTGGGTTCGTCCACAGATGAGATTAGTAAGAAAATATTAGAGACGTATGAAAGCTCAATGAAAAGTTTACTTTTATTTGTAGAGATTTCTGTCCATGGATATTAAGATCTACATGAATAACAGAGCGTTATTGATTGATAATATTTTATAAATAGGTTAAATGTGATAAGAAAAAGTGGATTGTTGATCATATGCCATGTTTACTATGTTGCATATTAATAATCAGTTTCATTTAATACTCACAAAGCAAATGACTATTTTAGTTAGAGTAAAATCACCTGAAGTTTCTTCTGAATTCTTTTATTGGCTCCAAGTCCTCCGGTAGCAGCTCACCTTTTTGCAGCTACTGAAATACCTGTGACTGTCTCCACACCTGATCACCTTCAATAATCAAACCTATTGATCAGCCCTGTTTTCTCTTTAGTGACAATAAATGACCCATAGATGCATTCAGACGATGTGTTTCGTCTTTATGAGACACAAACTGAGCAAAATTATTCTTTACATTGGAGTGAGGTTTTCACATCTTTCATTTTTATTGCCTTTATTTTGTGTTGGCTTATTTGAGGATAAATGCACTTCAGTTTGATCATTTATTTTTAAACAATTAAAGATTACAATCTTTAATTGTACATTGGGTTCAATGCTTCTCAGTCTAAATACCTGAATGAAATCAGGTTTCAGTGGATTTAGGTGACTTTTGGCAATTTGTACTTTGTTATTGTCCACAAAAACAGTTTTTGTGGCTGCTGCACATTTCCATGGCAGGTACAAAGTTAGTGCATTTTTTAAGCAAACTTTCTTTAAGGATTATGGTTTTTGTGTATTTGGGTTAGTTTCTATCATGTTTTCCCTTTAATTGTTAGATTTTGTCCCTGTTGTCGTGTCTTCCCAATGATTGTATCCAGATGTGTGCCGTTTCCTCATCATTTCACTTTAGCTGTTGAGCTGTTTCTCACCGGATCCTTGAATTATTTGAATGCCGGTTTTGGGAGTAGCATCATTCACCTGTTTCGACCCGTTGTGTCTGCAGCACAACGGGTCATGCTACTCTTCTTACACATAACAAATCATGACATTTTTGCATGTTAAGGAAATAAATAAGGTGAAACAGAGCCGATCAAGAATAAATCAAAATCTATTTTGATTACTTTTTTTTATTAAGAAATTAAGCAAAGAATATAAGCAATGACTCTGGCCAGTCCATGGAAGTGAAGAAAAGGTCAAACTGTGTTGCTGTTAATATCTTACAGAGATAAGAGGGGAGAATCCCAGCAGTTTCCCTTTACTTCACAACTCTGGCGTTTGACCTGCAGAGCTGTGGTCAAACCTGTGACCTGTGACCTGTGACCCTGGACGGTTCAAACCCAGATCAGAAGTACTCTTTATGTGTTTTCAGAGAGCTGCCTCCAACATGAAGGCTGATTTATTGCTAAAATTGATTGATTGAAACAAAACAAAGTTTAACATAACATGCCATGTTGAGGTTATGCAGAAGAACTGAGGTTCCACAAAGCGTCTGCTCTGTGGTTTATTTTATGTTAGTGAAATGGCGATGTGTGAAAATTAGAATTGAGATCAAATCAATCAACCAATCAATTAATTTTAATTATAAAGCATCCATTGGGTTAGGGTTGGGGTTACCAACCCCACATAGAAAATACAAAATCTACGCAGAAAAGATCCAATTCAGGAAATGCAGTTAGAAAGTGTTCTCTTCGGCTCAAGACTCAACTTTCTGTGGCCCTCAAGTTCTCTGGCAGACCGTTCCACAAACTGGGAAAATAATACTGGCAAGAAGCCTCACCTCAGTGTGACTTCAGTCCAGTGCCAGAGGACCTCAGAGTCCACAGCTTTTAATCTACTGCTGTTCAGTCTGGTCATGATGAGGTTTCTTCACAGACGACGTGCTGCCCATTTACGCCTACCCTCATAAGAAGGGCAAGTCGGTGACGGGAGGATTTGTGTACCGTGGCTGTGAATACCCCCAACCTCAACGGCATGTACATATTTGGAGACTTCATGAGTGGGTGAGTTTACCAGGCAAACATTGGTCTTTGTTACAATAAGCTGTGAAAACATGGACATAAGAATTTGTTTTGTGCTCATATCACCTGAATAAGTTAACATCAGAAAGGAATCAGGGAAGTAGACCGGGCTTATTCCAACCTTTTGTATCATTTAAAACCTTCTGCAGAGGTTGGAGATGGAGCAGGGAACCAGTGTAATATTCACTATGAAGTTTTTGCTTGCTTTAGGCGTCTGATGAGCCTAAAGGAGAATACAAACTCTGGAGAGTGGAAGTATAATGAAATCTGCATGGGAATGGGCCTGACATGTGCCTTTTCTGGACTCATCAACAACTACTATCCGTACATCATCTCCTTCGCTGAAGATGAATCTGGTAACACATTAACAAAACCTTAGCCACATGCTGCTGTTCACAGTTTTTAGTGATTTACCAGCTTTTTATGGGTCCTGCAGGCGAGCTGTACTTCATGTCCACTGGAACACCGAGCGCCACGGCTCCTTCAGGAGTCATTTATAAAGTGGTAGATCCGTCAAGGTGAGTCACGTTTTTCTCTCATCATTAGGAAAATAAAATCTTCCTGCAGCGTCCGCAGAATAACGTCCCATCATGGGAAGATCAAACTCGGCTCAGACATAGTAACCCTGTTACCAACATGGCCTCCTCTCTGGTTTCATTCAGCTTATTAATATCTACTGATTACAAGACAATTATGCAAGTTAGCTTTTACACCTTAGCATCTAAATATGTTCATAATCTCCAAGTTGATCTTTGAATCGGTACTGAGGAGAAACAGGTGGTCCAAGAACAACATAGTGGAAACATGTTGTTTTTAACAGTTACATCATTAAAAGTCAATATGATCAACTATAAAATGGTCACTGCGACAGACTGGGAACCTGTGCAGGGTGACCCCGCCTCTCGCCCAGAACATTGGCTGGAGAGGCACCAGCACCTCCCGACCCCAAGGGAGAACAGAAAATAGATGGATGGATAGAAAATGATTATTACATTTTCAAATACTGTCAAAGTCAATTTTCCATTTAAAAATGATGAGGCTCTTCATTGGTCTTTGTACAAAAACCTGGTTCAGTGACTCGTGTTGAATCCAGAGTGGGATGGCGTTCTTTAAACACTTTCTCTGACTGGAATCGTTTAGTTTCCGGAAAAGGATCATGTGTGATATTGTCCTTGTTAAAGCGGAGGCCAGTGGTGAGCAGAATGTAAATAAAATAAAGGAAAAATCTCAGCAGGGAACAGAGGGAGGAGACTCGTTAGAGAAGAGGAAGCGCTGAGGCTGCTGAACCAGAACTGTTCCGTCCTTGTCCTTACAGTCCTCACCAGGTTCTTCCTTGTCCTCTGGCATCCTGCGACTCTCAGCTGTCTCCTTGGTCCAACATCCTTCAGTCAAACAGCTAAATCTCCTCGGTGCAATCAGGGTTAGGGTTAGAAATGCATATAAAAGTTGCAGGACTCTGGCCCTTCGGCCCTCCAGGCCTGGAGTTGCTCTCCGTTGGTCTACAGGTTGGGGTGAAATGAAGCAGTCGTCTGAAAATCAGCTTGGTTTCATTACATAAAGATGCCTGACTGTGGCTTTTGTTTTATATTAGTGAAGCGTTTTTCCAAGGATCAGTCCAGCTTAATTCAGTAGCAGAAATAATCAACTGAATAAAATCAATCATCTAGCCTGTCTTTCCCTAACGCTGATACTAAGAACTAAAAAGGGAACCTTTGAGAGAGACGGACAGAGTTTGGTGTTTCCAACCCCAGAACTGGTCTGATGATGAAGAAGGTGATGCAGCAGGAGGAGGAGGAGGATGATCGATGAAGGCAGGGATCTCTGTGGGTCTGATGATCTTCATCTCTGCATGGATGGTGAGTCACACAGGACTTGGGTGCTGGCAGGAAGGATACTGACTTAGAGCGGCAGGTCTTAGGGTGAATTCTTCATGTGTGTAGCTTTCCAAAGCTTCTTGCCTCTCAGCTCTGAATCTCCCTTCATCTTGTCTCTTTCTGGTCTGTTGAGATGTAGACGAGTCGACCTCATGGAAGAAAGACACCAGTTCTTCTTTGCCACAGTCTATGTCGCAGTCTTTGCCGCAGTCTTTGCCGCAGTCTTTGCCGCAGTCTTTGCCGCAGTCTTTGCTGCTGTCTTGGTCTTTGGGGTCTGAACCCAGCCGATGAGAGAAGTGCGTTTTGAAGCCACATGTTGTGGGTGTAATGAAGGTTTTCATTACATGTAAGAAAACATTTTAAATGTATTGAATTATTTACTTAGATTGGCTGACCTCAGGTTCTGGGAAAGACCAAATAGAGAGGGGGAGCAAAGCACTGTGACTTTTTAGAATTTGATGATGGGAGTTATATTCATGGGGTATTTTTTAGAAATGAAATTGTTATGAAATGAAGAGTATTTAATCTGTGGAAGATTTGTTGTCTTGTTCAGTGTATGTGTGTTTTGTTTTATCCTGCTTTTCGGGGTTGTGGGTTGGTGCAGCCATGGACTATAAAGCCTATAGACTGCCCACATCAGGGGCAGTCTATAGGCTGCTGCAGGGACGTATTGCCCTTTTGAATGTAGGATTGTTTGTTTGTTAAATGTTGGGAATTAAACACCTGGTTGGTCTGCACTTCATCTCTCCGCCTCAAGACTCTTCATTTTAAGCCTGCCGCTAAGGGCCATTGTAACAGTGGGGCTGACGGATTGGTCCCCATGTGCAGGAAAGTCTTTGGCCCTGTGGCCCCGGCTATTCCTCAGCTTCAGAGGTCTTTGTCCATCTTGGTCTTGGCTCAAAGCTGCCTGGAGGATACAACCAAAGGTTCCTCTTTTGCACTGACCTTTTATAGGGTTTAACCACCCTATAGGTGTGTTTGCATTGGCTAGGACTGTTGCCATTCCTAATTCATTGGCTGACTGCTTGGACAGATGATCTCAGATCCATCTTTCTCTTTAAGACATTCTGTCCTGATGTCTGCTCTATGTACAGCTGCAGCATGTGTGTAAGCAGATACAAGAGGCTAAAAGAGACAAAGGAAAAGACAGAATCTTTCATAGTTATATGGCATTTAGTTTCTGTTGCTTTTCAGACGTGCTCCACCAAGACGTTGCCACTACGAACCTCTTCCTGTCAGAGTCAGAAGTAACGTCATCCAGTTTGTTCCACAGGAAAGTAAGTTCACCTTCAACACTAATAGAACCAAGCTTTTTCATTCTGCCTTTAATTTGTTTTTCTAGCATCTTCTATGTTTTTCATCAGCTTTGATTGGGGTTGAATTGCCAGCCGAAAACACGTCTGAAGCCGAACCAACAAGGACCTACGACTGGCTTATGGACCTGCTGGATCGTCTCAGTGAAAGAGGACAAGTCCGGACCACCCAAGCTCCGATTAGAACCACGAGATCACCCCAAAGTCCAAAGAGGAAAGGCCGCGGTCGGAAGGGGAAAGGCAGGTCCGGAAGCATGTCTGAGCTTCACAATGGAGTGGTGAGACTGGTCAGGGATGAATTCTTGCATGGAGACCGTGGACGGGTGGAGATCTTCGTTCACGGGGAGTGGGGGTACTGTGTGTGATGACTTGTGGTCAATGAAGAATGCTGAGGTGGTCTGCAGACAGCTGGGATTCAAGTACGCCTTAAAAGCAGCCAGGAATGCTGAATTCGGAGAAGGAAAGGGACTGCGGATTCTCCTGGATGATGTTCATTGCAATGGCACAGAGTTCAACCTGCTGAACTGCACACATGCTGGAGTGGGGAACCATAACTGTGCCCACTATGAAGACGCTGGAGTGATCTGTGGAAACTCAAAACCCTCTGCAGAAGTCTAGAAGTTGGCAGCAGAAACAGAAAAATACTTCAAACAAACCAAACTAAGTGCTAAAATCAGAAAACCTTGTAACACAACATTCCCTCCAAAGGTCATTAGAGGGAAGAAATTCTTATCCAGTTATGACAAAATGCTTTGAATTGTTGAATTGCAGCTTCTTCAGCAGAATAAATTCATATCAAATCATCTTGAGCTTTTAGATGGAATAAAATATATGGATTCAGTTCATTTTTTCTTCTACTTTATTGAACGTGCTAAATTACAATAAAATTACAACAATGCCAAAACAATAAATGTTCAAAGCAGTGGTTTGAAGTATAACCTTATTAAGACCCACTCCTGGGGCGAGATGCGAGGGGAAAGCACAACCCGCATTTGGAGGCCTTGAGGGTCCTCAGCGTGGCCGTCGCGGGTTTGATTCCCTGACTCTACGATATTTGCTGCATGTCTTCCCCCTTCCTGTCAGCCTACTATCATAGAAAGAACATCAGAGCCCACAAAAAAACCCTGGAGGGGGAAAAAAATCCAGTTGTTCTCCAGCAACATCACAAATGAAGTAATCTTGTTTAAATTATAGAAGTACATTTTCATTCTACTTCCTGATTCTTCATTAATGCAATACTAATATTAATGACATGTTAGTAGCTCTAATAGTATGAAGTATAACATATTAATGTTGATGCCAACAAAGATGTAACCACATAATAATACACCAACACACTTTCTCATTTAGTGTAAACCATTTTCTTAGACAAAATGTTTGAACATTTTTTATTCCAAACTCTTTCATAGTTTCACACCAGAGACTGAAACGTTGAAACGTCATGTGGTTCTGATCTTACAAACTTTGAATTTGTATTTTTCTCAAATTTTAAAATCCTTCTTTTGAAAACAATTTTTAAATGTTTTCTGGTAATTTGTTCATTTTGTGTTTTCAATAAGACACGCACTGTAAATTCACCAAATCAGTACGTTTTAGTAATCTTGTGTAAATAATGGATTTGTGTGATCCAGGTAGCCGACCATATTCATTCTTATTGTCCTTTTTTACAGTTTAATGGTTGTAATGAGTTTGCATTATTATTGCCCCATACTGAGGTTGGGTAAAACATTCAGACCAAGACATTCAAGTCATAAATGCACTACGCTGATATCCACCTTAAATCCACTGACAGTACAAACGTGATCGTTCATTTCTGGGATGTTGGTGATAAGCAGCTCTTGTTTCAATGTTTCAAAAGTAACTAAAGAGGAAAAACAAGCAACTGCATCGACCATGTTGAGATCATCTTCTAATGTTTCAGACCTTAGAATAAAATTCCGGCTTTGGTCAATCACCACTAAATATTGAAATGAAAGTCTGCTTCACTGTTCATTTATTGTATTATTTTGTAGATATATTTACGTACATTTTTTTTCAGAGTGACTTTGTTGGCTCTAGCAGCCCGTGTGTTTTTTTAAGTAGGCTGACAGGAGGGAGGGGACGGAGAGAGGAGGACATGTGGCAGATGTCACCGCGGCCAGGAATTGAACCCGCGACAGCAACGTCGAGGACTAAGGCCTCCATACGTGGGTTGTGCTAAACCACTACGCCACCACAGCACGTCCATGTTTAGGTAAAGTTTGCTGAGTGACAGTTGTATAAATAATTGATTTTAAATGGAACCTTTTTAAGGCGTCTTGCTGTTATGTGGGTTCACGTCTTTTATCCACATACGGGACAGTCAGGAGATCAGGAAACCAGATAAATAAAGTTTCTTTTAACAATGATGAAAGATGAGATTGTGTGGTTCTTGCCCAGAGGATGGGAGCCAGGGTTGTCTGCACTACGTAGGCAGTGATGCTGAGTTTGACATGAATCAGACAAAATGGGACTTCAGAGGAAAATGGAATGAGCTTACTTGATGAAACGATGAGTTTCCACCAGAAGGGAATTACTGTGGTCTCCGAGGTTGTGGTCTGTTTGCAGGGGTCCTTGACATAAAGGGTCCAGTGTGAGATCCAGACAGACAGACAGACAGATAGACCGTCAGGTGAGTTCTTTGAGAACTCACCTTGGGAACCGTCAATGATTCTTCAACAGAGGCGGACAGGGACTCAGGCAACCAGTGGGTAATAATCCAAAACGCCACAAGGAAACACCTGAGAGAGAAGCATCAAGGACATATTACTAGAGATATTCTCAGAGGAACTCAGAGCACCGACTCAGAGAGACGCAGAGTACCATAACTCTAAACACTCAGGCATCAAAATGCTGGCAGTCCGTTCCTCAGAAACTCCTAGATCATAAGGTAATGAACCAGACACACCCTCCAGGTAGAGCAACCTCTAGGCACCGTCTAGGACAGGGGTGGGCAACTCCAAACCTCCAAGCCTCGATGCCGCAAGGGCATCAACTTTTAGATGCATCTCTACTTCAACACACTTGAGTGAAATAATGAGATCATTAGCAAGACTCTGGAGAACCTGCTGCACGTACGAGGTGATTCAACTATTTGATTCAAATGTGTTGGACCAGGGAGACACCTAAGAATTGCAGGACACCGGCCCTCAAGGACCAGGACTCCTGGTCTAGTGGATGATGAGGGAAGCAGCACGCAACAAAAAATCTCCCCCAAAGAGGCAAAAACCTAAAACCCAGTTCTACACCTGCAGCAGAATATCAACCGGTTGCCTGTTGCTGGGCACCGTTGCTCTGCACAGTAAGATCTCAAAGAGCAGCAGCAGCACAGAAATACCACTGTTCCACAAATATTCCAGTTTTAAAGTGTTTTCAACACACTTCATTCACTTAAAATAAATATATGTTTTTTACTTTGCTCAGCTGTAAACAAATATCTTATTGAATTTATGAAACTAATTTAATTTATTTTTTTATGTTCTAAACCTTGAAGTTGAAAGAACGGATTAGAGATGAGGTGCTGTGAGGATGAGGTCCGATAAACAGTTTTCTGGTGGTTCTGTTGGATCATGAATCAGTGCTGATGATTAGACACTTTCTCTGTTATCTCATTTTATATCAAACATTTTTTTGGCAGTTTTCAAATTATTCAGCTCATGAACAACATCACAGCTATGATTTATGATAATGGTTTACACTTATTAGTTTTTGCTCAACTGAAATGCATTGAAAAAAGAAGCTCTGCAAACCTGAGCCAAACTTAGTTCTCTTTGAAAGCTAATTACTTCAAGCTCGACACGCCGTCGTCTGACGAAATATCGACCAAATTCCTCTTGATGCGAGTAGAAAATCTCTGGAGTAACGTTTCAGATATAAAGCCGTTGAGAAAAGCTCTACCTGTCAGGAAAATTACGGTGTTTGCCAAGCATTTAGACAATTTATCCTTTTAAAATATTTTTGGAAATTTATCACATTTTTGCAGATTTTTTTTTTTTACAGTTGATTGACTTCAAATGCTTCAGCAAATCTCACCAAAAAACTTTTAGCTTGCAGCAGGAATTGCAAATTTTCTACACATTTTTTTACAAGTTAATTCTGCACAAACCTGATTGTAAACCTGATTGTTTTCTAGACACTCTACAACCCTGGACATATAAAACAAACTGAGAATGAGAAATGGGTTAGAACAGGGGTCCTCAAAGTGGGTCCTGGAGGGCCGGCATCCTGCATGTTTCAGTTCTCTCCTTGGTTTTAGAACATCAATGTTCCTCTACCATCACTTCTTCTTCTTCTTCTTCTTCTTTTTGTTTAATGGCGATTGGCAAACAACTTTTAGGTGCATTACCGCCACCTTCTGGACTGGAGTATGGACCAGATGTACAGTCTCTATAACCTCCTCATTAAACATGTACTTCTAAGAAATCTAAAAATATAACTAAAAACCACATCCCCAGACGATTTTTGTAATAGGTCTTTAATATCTAATTTAACTTTATTTCTATTTAATTCTTTATTTAATTCCTCTCTTTCCAGTTTATACTTGGTACACTATAAAGATATGTTGAACTGTTTCTAATTTTCCACAAAAACTACATAATCCCGTGCTGTGCTTATTAATTATTCTCAAGGTGCTATTTGAGAATAATAGCACCTAGATATAATATCCTCCTCTCTTTTACTCCTATTTTCTTTTCTACATTCCCCAACTTTTCCTTGAATATTATAATAAAATCTTGCTTTCCTTTCATTCTCTCACTGTTCTTGCCATTTCTTTTTGTTGTACACTTTACTCATATTTTTTATCTCATTTTTGCTAAATTTAATTTTAAAACGAGCCATCACTTGATCCAGGTGCGTTAAATGAAGGCCAGAATAAAACATGCCGGCTCTAGAAGAACATAAACTGAAGGTTATGGTTCTGTTATACATATGCTGGAGTTTCATGGTTTACATTTTCATATATTATAGATTCATAGGATATGTAAAAAAAAATTACCTTTTCTTGTTTACTTTAAAATCTTCAATATAATTTCATTGTTTCGAGTTATTAATTTTCAGCTGACACCAATTCTCCAATAGCCACAACAAAATGTTCATCCAAACAAAATTAACTGAAGATGTGCTAGGGTCAGGGGTTAGGGGTTAGGGGTTACTTTTGCAGACCACTCAGCAGCAGGGGGCGCTGATGCAGAAGGATTTACCAATCATTACTATCGTTCTTGGTGGACGGTGTTTACATCCAGGACGTAGAACAGAAACAAAGGAAACGAGCAGCTCCACTGATGAAACTGGGGGTTGGACTTTAGGACAAGGAGACGCGCCGTCCGCAGTTCATCATGTAACCGGCAGCCGGCGACAGAGCGCAGCGTATCGGCTCCATAGCTCAGTGGTTAGAGCACTGGTCTTGTAAACCAGGGGTCGCGAGTTCGATCCTCGCTGGGGCCTGGACTTCTCCATTTCTTTAGTTTTTTTTTTCTGCGTCATACTATATAAGATTCATATTTTGAACACCCAGTCTGTATCTGTAAATAGTAATTAATTATTATTCAGGTCTCCAAAAACTTTATACATTCCATTGGCTGTTTTTCGGCCAATAAAAATAAAACTATGACCCCTTAAAATAAAACTCCAATCAAAATAAAGAATACATAACTGAAAGTGAGTATGTATTTATAAGTACTGCTTGTTTAATGAAAATTATGGTCTTTGGATCAAAGCAGTATTCTTATAAATAACCTATGATGCTACACAAATACAAAGTTGTCTTGCAAATTGTAGGTTAGTTTCTAACAAAAAGAAACCAATTCAGTCACTTCTGCTTCCTAACACTAGATGTCAGCATTGCACTTGTTGAATCTGAATGTAGGTTTGCAGTCCCTCAGATTCAAAGTGAAATAAATCGTTGTGGGTCTGCAATAAACATGAAAATGTTTCATTTTGACTTGGGTTTTCAGCTACATCTGGTTATCAGTGCAGTCATGGGGAAAGAGGCTGGGTCCAAGCAGGACAATCACCAGTTCACCCTATTTTCAGTTTAAACTGTTAAAGTGCAGGAAGTTGTGATTCAGGTTAATTTGACAGACATATTTTTTTCCAGTTTAAATTTTGTTTGAATCACCAACATGATGCATATTTTGAAATAGAATTTATTTTGTTATCCAATGAGAATCGACAAGGAATCAAATCGATAAGTGAGATCAATAACAGAGTCGGTGTTGATAAATCCTTATCAATTCCCATCCCTCAAAATAACAAAGAAATGCATATCTAGATCTGCTTGTAATTTTACCAATGGAGGGAGTTCAGCTTCCAAATATCAAATTAACATCAACAGCTGCCTGCTTGCAGTGGAGGACAGGCGTTCACAGCGCAGCCCTTTTCCACTAAACACATTCTTGTGTTTCTCCTCTGAACAAGAGTGTAGAGGGTTAGGGTTAGGGTTAGGGTTGACCCCTGACTGCCATAAAATCAGTCTTATAGACCTGAAGGCTATAAGTTGAGTCTTCAATGTAAAAGAACTGAAATTATAGCTCTTTCACACTCATAGCACCAGAGTCACCCATCAATAGGCAACATGGCATTAAAGCTGAAATTGAACCTACAACTGCTCAATCATAAGGCAACTGTTCTACCTGCAGAGCCACAGAGTCCGTGAAGCTTCATAGCATCAAACGTTAGGGGCTGGGTTAGATGCAGAGATGGATAACTGTTGCAACCAAGACATGAAAGACACTTCCTTTCATATTTCCTTGGATCGTTCACACACCTCCTGATCTGTGGCTTCACTCCAGTCTGTTGTGAAGCCACAGATCATCCTGCGTTGAGCAGCATTTGCCTCCTCAACGCAGCAATAAAACACCTTCCTAGTTTTCAGAAGAGCGCGACGACAGACATGATGTAAAATGACGCCCTCCCCCGTTGGTTCTGAAAATTAAACGCAGATGTTTCTTGTTTCGTGATCGTGGCAGCAGATCTCAGGTTTGTTCATGCCTTCTCGTCACGGGTCACTTAAATCGGTCAGAAAACAAAGATTAAAGCCGTGGAGGGATTTGTGGTGATTATTGTTTACTGCGGGTCTCTGTGATTCGCTCCGTCCTGCGAGTCTCCAGCTGTGAGTCTACAAAGAAAAACATGAGCTTTTTCCTCCTCAGGCCTCCTTCACAGACAAATGTTTGCTTCTCATTAAGTTTCAGCAACAGCTGGATTTTGCCCTGCTGACCCCTGACTGCCATAAAATCAGATAAACACAGAATCAGAGATGAAGGTGAAAGGTCGGGCGGACTGATGTCTCTGCAGCCAGGTTGGTCTGGATGAAGCAACACTTTCAGAAAAACAAAAGATTTAGCCTGGGAGACTACGGAGGGTCAAGAGGTCAGCCTCTTCGGATGAAGATGTTTCTGCCAGCAGAGTCAAGCTTGTTCAGTGAGGGCCGTGAAAGCTTTATGCTCTGAGGTCAAAGGTCATCTCCCACCTTTAAATCAACAGGAAAAGGTTTTCTTAATAATCAAACCAGCAGAACATTGTCTTAGTTTAATTGAAAATATTTCTAATAAACAGGAAGTGACCCGGTTCTGCTCATTCTGAGTCCGTTCTGTTACATCTATTAGAGTTTATCCAGGAAAAACAACTTTAAATCTATTCTGAAACACATAGCATGAAACTAGAATGTCGCTGCATCTGCATTCAGTAATGCGACGGAGCACTGGTCTCCGTCGCATTACCAGTTGGACCAGTTGGACCAGTTGGACCAGTTGGACCAGACGGCCCAACTGGTCATTTACCAGGTCAGCAAGAATAAAATCCAGTTTCATCATTTGCCACTGGAGCCTAGAGGTCAGGATGTCCTGCAGATGATCAAATCTATTCAATTCAACATTTAAATATGATGCACAATACTGTGGAGCTCGTTGTCATGGCAACCATGTCCCCGGTCGGGAACTGAATAAACTGAAGTGAATCGTGAAGTGGGAAACGTGACGCGACCGTCCCCAGCAGCCGACGGAACGATTTGTTCTTTCTGCAGGGTTGGGGGTTCTGGTTTTGGGGCTCAGTCGGTTTGTGATGAATGTCTGAACGCTGCCGTCCTCTCAAACGTTTGGATTGGCTGTCAGGGAGGATAGACTGCTGAAGTCACAGTTTCTGCTTTAAATCTTTCATTCACATCTTTGCATTTGCAGTTGTCTTGAGTGTGTTGTCCATGATTTCTTGTTCCTGGGCTGAAATAAAATGCATCGAGTGTTTAAAGATGCTCTGGGTTCCTGCTGATGATCCCTGCAGCTGGACTTTTGGGCCCCCTCAGGCATTGTTGTGAAACGACGAGCTGCCAGCTAAATCACTTCCCACATGTTATTTTAGCCTCTGCAGGTCGGACTCCTCGGCTTAACGCGGTTCTCCCTGCGATGCAAACGGAGGAATGAACCGCTGAAGATTAGTCGAGAAAACACGATTCACTGAACAGACTTGGAGAAAAAAAGTCACATTTTGATGCAAACCCAAAAACTTTGATCCGTTTGACAATTTAACAATAAGCTGGAAACAGAAATATTCTTGTAAAGCTGTTGGTGTAAGCAAGACTCAGTCAAATCATTACAACATGACTGTAACCATGGAGACGTTGTCATGTAACAAGAAATCTTCCTCCTGAAATAAACCTCTGGCCATCAAAATTCATGTGAACGCCTGCAGCAGCTGAAGCTCCTCCGTCTGACCGCAGTCCGGTTCCCTTCAGATGCTTGGACTCCAGATCTGGTTCTTTCCATTCTGATCTAGATCCTCTGATCTACGTTAGAGCGTAGATCCTTCAACAGATCAACACTCACCGCTGCCTTCAGAAGATTCTTTTTAATATCCAGGTTGCAACAATAGCAGTAAAAGCCTGAGGTGTTTCGGTGTCTGGTGTTGAGACGCCAACATGTTGCTGGGCAGAAAACTGTAGATTCAGAATTCAGAGAGACGTTTCAGGATCAGCTCGGCTTTCCTTGCACTTTAACTAAACCAAAGCTGTAACCAAAATGGCTCCGCCGTACAACACTTGGGACTTACATTGCTAAATGTTGTACAGTTTGGTTAAAGTGATGTCAAATATTTTATGTTTATTAAAGGTTGTACAAATGTAAAATTCAGCTGGATTAAAGCGGAACTCACAAAAACACACAAGGGGGATCTTGTCTCAGGAAAGCAGGTAATAAGTGTTACATAAGTTAATCTGATTAAAAAAATATAAATATTCAACCACTCAATAAGAAATTAATAGATTTTTACCAACCATGATTTCTTAAAAAAAACCCCAGTAGTAAGAATGAATAATAGTTCATAATAGATCAGTAAACCAAAAACAACCCATCAAAAATAATTTTAGGACAAATTTCCATCAAACCTAATAATTATTTGTCCAAATATTCCCGTTCCGTGTCTATGAAAAGTTTGTCCGTAAAGGAGTTCCATATCTCCCAAAATCACAACAACTGTTCTACAAGGCAGGTTTCTACTTTTACTATTTAATATAGTCACTCCGAAAAAAACTAACATAGTGGTTATGTTACACAAATGTTCCTGGAGTGGAACCAACGTTTAATTTGTTTTGTTTAGGTACATCATTTTTAGTTATTAACTAAACATAATTAGGTACATAATTTTAGTTACACGCCGCACTAAGTAGAGGGCAGCATCCTTTCTTTGAATTGTATTTTCTAGTTTGTGAGACGCCACCAGGGCGGCTCCAGAAATCTCTTTCTGCAGGTGCTAAGAGGGAGCCAAGCATATTACTCAGGGTAATACAACAGATCTTTTTTTCATATAATTATCAACAAACACATTAGTATTGTTCTTTTATTCAGAGACATTCGTATTAATTTGACACGAAGCCTTGAGCCATTAGCCAGATGACTTCCAGATAACATCACATTGTTCAGGTTAAAACAGCGTTGATGACAAAGAGGACACCAAGTATTGACCCTTTGCAACTTCGTCACTTAATCATTCAAAGCGTCATGATGTCAGGGCTAACAACAGGGCTAACGTCAGGGCTAATGACAAGGCTAACGTCAGAGCTAATGTCAGGGCTAACGACAGGGAACAGGGCTAAATGAGAAATAAGGCTTAACAGGCTAACATGAGGGCTCCAAGAAACAAAGCATTTTACAGGAAAACTAGAATTTATTCTAGCTTGTTTAGGTTTACATAATAAAATAACTTGGAAAAAAAAATGTTCTATATAGTATAATGATTAGTTATTTTAGCAGCAGTGGTAATGAAAATAAAAAAGCTTGAAGTACAATTTATATTCTTGTTTCAAGTATTATTGTGTTATGTGACGCTGGCTTAATTTCACTCATATAATAATAATAAAGACATTTTCAGTTAACAGAATATGCTTCCTGTTCAGCCACTCTACGATATTTAATGTTCCTTGGATAATAAATAAGCTCTTACACACACACACACACACACACACACACACACACACACACACACACACACACACACACACACACACACACACACACACACACACACACACACAGCTGCTCAGGTTTGGACGGATGGTTCTGTCTCTCAGAACCGGCCTTCAGTACTCTCGGGCCTCTCTGAGCTCCATCTGGAAGGCCGGTTCGGCCGGGTTCTCCGGGCAGGTCAGCCCGTTGTTGGGCGGCCTGGCCGAGTGGAACCGGCTCCAGTCTCCTTTGCACAGGATCCAGGGCAGGACGTCCACCTGGTAGTGCAGCTCCGGGGAGAACTCGGCACCGATCAGGTCCGGCGTTCCGGCGCCTTTGCCGCGTGTGATCAGCCTCATCCGGTTGTCGTAGCAACAGTGCTGCGCCCCCAGCGTCGGGCTGTCGTAGGACAGCATGGAGCGGACGCAGAACCGGGCCGAAGGTTTGTAGATGTCCAGCCGTTCTTTGGGTCCGCTGGCGTCTCTCCAGCGGAACGTCCTGCGCAGCCTGCGGTCCGGGACGCTGATGGCGCCGTAGACGGCCTCGGAGGGGTAGGAGCAGGGGCAAGAGGGCAGCTGGGTGAGCACCTGCTGGAGGTACTTCTGGAGGAACTCGTTCCTGCAGCTCAGCCACTTTTCACAGCTGTCCACGCCTGAGTGGGAGACATCACAGTTAGCCAGGCCCGGTTTCGGCCCGGTTTCAGCCCGGTTTCGGCCCGGTTTCGGCCTGGTTTCGGCCCGGTTTCGGCCCGGTTTTGGCCCGGTTTCGGCCCGGTTTCGGCCCGGCCGGAGGGTCTCGGGCCGGGCCGAAACCCAGAGGTCCACTCAGGAACCTGAAGGGCGTCGCAGGAAAACGTTAAACATTTTTCAACCGATCAATAAGAACTGAGATGGAGCTAAAAGAGAGAAAACGACTGACTTTCAAAATAAATGGAAGATTTGTTTGAGTGATCCGGCAGTAGATCTAATAACACCAAGCAATGCTGATCACATTTAGAGCCAGCCCAAAGCAGAAGCAAGCTAAGCGGCTGTTTAAGACTTTCATGGCCATAAGTGCTAACATTTTAACACAGACCATAAATCTAGAATGGTAACTTTGTTTGCAAATGCAATGCTGTTAAATTTGATGCAACAGTTTGAGCATAAATGAAAATATTTGATCTGGTTGTTTAATTCAAACATGGAGGACAAGAGGCTGGTTTAAAAGTTGCACGACTCAGAGCATGCAGTTCCAGATCTCTGCCAGTCAGACGTTCATCTCCTGATGTCTGACATCGGAAAAAAAACGATCATTTCCTGCGTTTGGTGCATCGCATCAATAAACCTGAAACTGGAGCAGAGGAGCTGCCATAAGGGTGGAAGGTGAAACAAAAAAAACGTACTGGAGTCGGTGTTGTTGAACTGGTGGAGCGACGTCGCCTCGGTCTCTGAGACCGCAGCGCCTACGAGACGAAGACGGACAGAAATGTGATTGATGGTTGAGGCGGTTGAGGCTGAAGCGCCGCCTCTCATCAGAAGATCTGAGGCTGTGCAGACAGATTCACCCCCAGAGGATCACAACGCCCTAAACTGGTTTGTGTCTTACTGGAACAGCTCTCCAGGTCACATGTGCGCGATTCCGTTGCCGTGCAGCCGTAGCCGCAGGGCCGCGTCCGTTTTTGAGATCCTGGTCCGCAGGTGGTGCTGCACGGGGCCCAGTCGCTCCACTCTTCATTCTCTGAAAACACACAGCAGAAGGACGGGCGGTGAAAACCCGAAGCAGAGGCCGGCCTGTTGAAGTTCACATTGGAAATTCCTCCCTCGGTTGGGGAGCAATGAAGGAGAAAAGAGCCGGCAGAGCGAGACCAGAGAGCCGGACGTTCCTCTGCTTCGCTCTGAGGAGGATGATTCTCATCCTGGAATCTTTTGTGTTTCCAGGATGAGTCGTTGAGGCGGATCAAGAAGAGAAGCATCTGAAACGTCTCACCAAAGCCTTTGGTCTCCCCGTCTTCGCTCCAGCCGTCTGCTCCCACTCCACCCAGCACAGCGTCCGTCGGGTCGTAGCCGTAGTCCTCAGGCCCGGTTCCTGCCGGCCCGGTTCCTGCCGGCCCGGTTCCTGCCGGCCCGGTTCCTGCCGGCCCGGTTCCTGCCGGCCCGGTTCCTGCCGGCCCGGTTCCTGCCGGCCCGCTCCCCCAGAATAGCGGCCAGAACAGCTTCCTGCTCATCCACTCAGAGGGCGACACGGACCAATCGCTGCGCTGGTTCTCCTTGGCCAGGTCCATCTCCACCTCAGTCTGGGAGTCCTCCATCACCTCGATGGTCACCTGCAACAAGAAGCATCTGGATGTGCTAACAGTACCAGATGCTAATCAGCTCCTTTTATTCTAACAGTTTCACCAGGAAGCTGTATGAACAGCTGGGAAAAGCTGTTCATACAGCCTCATCCTAACCCTAACCCTTTAAATATTTCAGGTCAAAGGTCACCTGGACAAATAGGAAAAGGTGTTATTAATTCAAATTCCTCTCTACTGGGACAGAACCAGCTGTTCCTCCAGGAACAAACAGCTGCTGAAGGTTACAATTATGCATCTCAATCACACTGAAGTCTGGACTTTGATTAGGCCACTCCAAAGCAACCATTCAGAGTTAGGGTGGTTTAGGAGCCTTAGGAGGAAACGTATCCTGCTCACTGGCGTCTCACTGCTCTCTAGAGGTAAATGCGTTTGGTGAGTGGTGTGATATGAATCATCATCATCATTTAAAATCCGAGGAGACGGTGTTTGACCTTCAGGCCGTGGGGTCACAGGCCACCGTGACGCTGGAGGCTCCGTCCTGGTTGCAGCAAAGACGGTTTTTCTTAGTTTGGTGTCAGTGAGAACATTGTTTTAATTTAGAGTTATCAGCTCCAGGAAGACGGCGTGACTCAGCAATCTCTCCACTCAGTGGATCAACAACTTGCAGTGCCTGGAAGAGTTTTCCACCCGCAGCTCTAACACCACCTGCACCGTCCCAGCTAGCTGCGCCGGCTAACTCCACCAGGTTGCTCCACCTGAGCTCCACCCTTGGACCTCTGTTGGTCTCCACCCTGAATGCTGGCTGCACCAGACCTGGACCTTCCTGCTGCTCCTCCATGTTTTTCACGGTGAAACCTGTGAGGTGCTGAAACCCCCTCAACTCGTCTGCGTCCTGCTGCTCGGCTTGTTTCTGGCCAGACAGAACAACAGACTTCTGTCTTCGCTAGGAAGTCTGTGACCGGCGCCGCCTCCATGTTTCAGCAGCTTCAACCAGCCAGAAAGCCAGAACTGATCTGAAGTCAGATCGTTTGTTGCATTTCAGGTTTTTTTTTACAGTTTGCAGACAGAAGAGGTCAAGATGGGACAGATTCCAACATGTCCTCTGGCGGACATGTTGGTGTAATCTCAGAGTGATGAGGGCCATGCAGGCGTTTACATGAAGATCAGATTCCACATGAATGACAGAGGCTTGCTGTTCACTGGAGGAAGAGATGCACTGATATCGAGTCGGGGACAGCGAGTCACCTCCAGTAAAGGTTGGGTGTTTGTTCCTGCCGAGCGGCGGGTCCAGCTCTGTCCAGACGTCCAGCTCTGTCCAGACGTCCAGCTCTGTCCAGACGTCTGTTCCTGTCCAGAGGCGGGTCCAGCTCTGTCCAGACGTCCAGCTCTGTCCAGACGTCCAGCTCTGTCCAGACGTCCAGCTCTGTCCAGACGTCCAGCTCTGTCCAGACGTCCAGCTCTGTCTCAGACGTCCAGCTCTGTCCAGACGTCCAGCTCTGTCTGTCCAGACGTCCAGCTCTGTCCAGACGTCCAGCTCTGTTCAGACGTCCAGCTCTGTCCAGACGTCCAGCTCTGTCTGGACCCGCCGGGTCTCTACGGCTCAGAACCCAGAACCTTTTCAAGCCGAGAACAAGCAGACGTTCCTACCTGGATGTTGGGATTCTGGGAGCCCACATAAGCCTTGGCCAGATCTGGGAAGTTCCTCAGATCCAGGACGAAGGCTCCAGGCTCCTCCCCCTCGGGTGCAGGTGATGGGTGGAGGTCCTGCCGCTGAGGCCAGCGGTGTGTGGAAGTGGAGGAAGATGGAAGAGGAAGCATCTGCAGCAGGTTTTCCTGGTTGGGATGATCTGGTTGCTCCTCGGCTCTGATCTGTAAAATAGAGACGAAGGTTGATAGGAGCGACGGCAGCGGCTGAAATAAAGAAGGATCTTCTGGAGGAACATTCTCCGCCAGTCCTGAAGGAACCGAAGTTCTGGATTCAGCGGCGACCCAATCAGTTTGGACAGAGCAGAAACATTTTCTGGATCCAGAATGTGCTCCAAGATCCCGAACTGCTCCGGTTAGGGTTCTGGTCCTGCGATCCGGCGGCCCGTCTCCCGGGTCGAGTTTCTGTATTTTTAGCTAAACGGTTAAAGCCCAGCAGCTCCAGGCATGTTGGGGGAGGGGGTCCATTTCCTCTGAGCGTCAGCTGAAGGCTTCCAGTTTCTGAGCCAAACTCTGCATTTCAAAAGACGCAGCTGGGTCAAAATGGTTTGTGTCCAAGTTCCAGATCAGAACCGCAGGCTCGTCATTTTAGCCAACACAGAGCATCTTCCTGTGGGCCGATGAAGAATTGGACCGGACCAGACCGGACCAGACCGGACCAGACCGGACATTCTGTTAAATGTCCAAAACATTTAACAGAATGGAAACCGTGACATCAACAAGGATTTCAACCAGCAACCTGAGCTAGGCGTTAGCGGGGTGTTCCCCAGGGTTCCATCCTCGGCCCCCTGAGAAGATCAGCTAAATAAAACCTGATTCTGAGTTTTAGAGCAGACGCACCAATCAGATCTTGTGGGTCCAACTCAGGAGAACCTGCTCAACTGGACTCATCACTGATGGTGTTGAGCTACCAGATAGTAGCCGCAGCTAGCCTCGGGACGCCTGACGGAGGCCAGGGGGCATTGCAGCGGCGCCCCCTGTTCAACCACCACCATTTTGCTCAATGACACAACGGCAGACAGAGCGGGGATCGAACAGGCAACCTGGACATCCTGGACGGGTGACGTTGGACCTGAAGCAGCATCTCTGGACAATAAGAGTTTCCACAGTCAGCACCAAGGGAGGACAGCGCCACCCTCAGGTGGACGATGGGAGTGTCATTCTGAAATCCATTTTATGAGATTGGAACAAAATCTGGAGAATTTAGAAACTGATTCAAAGAATCATGAGAAACGATTCAAACGTTTGAATTCATGCATGGATCCGAGGTTCTGATAGATTTATTGACTCCAGATGAACCAAACGCTTCCAGATATAATCCATGAATTCATATTCTACCGTCTGGCTGTTCCTCCTTTGGACTTTTAACCAAATTGTTTCCACTGGTTGTTTTGATTCACCAACTGGTAAATACTGGTTATGGAGGGTCTGCAGGGTTAGGGGCGCCGCCCTGCAGGGGGCGCCAAAGCAATGGTGAATATTTTATGGTCCAACTTCAAGTGATACATTTTTAAAGCTGCATTCTTAACTTTAGTTATTGGCTGAAAACTGTTAAATGCTGAGCAGAACCAGCCTTCAGCTGACTGGACCCCTCTGACCCAGTAGCAGATTCCTACTGAAAACATTCGGAACCAGACGAACCCGCTGGGTTTAGTTCACAGCAGAACCTCCGAGGCTGCTGCTCATGTGTCATTTAACTTTTGTTTTGAAGGGTCAGCTGCTAACACGCCATTAAGAGGAAAGTGTTTTAGAAGTGACGTCATATTTACGCTCATTTGGACCTGGAGGCTCCGCTTCGCGTTCAGAACCGAAGATCAGCAGAAATCTGGAGTTTTGGGTCGAAAGGTTCTGAGGTGATTCTCGCTCTGAATGAGCTGAAGGTCCAAAGGTTTACCTGAGGACTGGACTCCGTGTTCCGGTCCGTGGGGAGCCCACGGCTGGACTCTGCAGCCAGGATCAGCAGCCAGACACGCAGCGTCTCTCGGCTTCATTCTTCCCAAAGTTCTGCTCCAAACTTTCCCCAGAACCGAACCCGGGCCCGGTCCTTCAGTCTAGGACAGAGGTGTCCGCCCCATCGTGGAAAACGCTCCACGCGTGAACGTGACGCCCGAAAGTCCCTCTGGATCCGAACTCTCTCATTTCAGCAGCAGATCCATCAGAACCGGTTCGGGTGTTTAAACTGGGGTTCAGCGCAGCGTGTCTAAAACCAGAACCGCCCCGGACACGCAGGACACACCCCACTCTGAGCAGCCCGAACCAGGAGGTCACGTGGGTTAGTTTGTCTTGACGTCATAGCTGAAAAGACAGGGTGGTCTGCTGCTGATGGTGATGGTGGTGATGATGATGATGATGTGGTGATGATGATGATTGTGATGATGAGGTGATGATGATGGTGATGATGATGATGATGATGGTGATGATGGTGATGATGGTGATGATGATGATGATGGTGGTGATGATGATGGTGATGATGATGATGGTGATGATGATGATGATGGTGGTGATGATGATGGTGATGATGATGATGATGATGATGGTGATGATGATGGTGATGATGATGATGGTGATGATGGTGATGATGATGATGATGGTGTCGGAACCGCAGTGATCAGCTCAGCAGAACTTTTTATTTTCATTCTCTGCCTTCATATTCAGGTTTTGCTTCATTTTGTTTGAAGATATTTTGATATAATTTCTGGTGAAATAAATCTGCAGTTTTCTGGAAATAAATGTTTACAAATAAAAATTGTTCACTTGTAAATTCTGTTGGATTTTTTCCAGGTTTCTGTTAGTTCTGCTGGTCAGAACCAGGTCCAGAACCAAGAATGGGAAAAGTTTTGATCCAGACCCGATGTCGTCCTGGGGGCCCGGGGCCTCTTCACGCGTCATCATCAGCCACTTCCTGTGGAGCTGGGGGTCAAAGGTGAAAGGATTTCCAGATGTCGGGTCTGTTTCTGGTTCCGACTCACGTTGAGTTCTGATTCAGAACACGTTCTCTGAGTCTGAGCACCAAACGGGTCAGAACTGCAGATATGATGACTGGACCAAAGTTCTGGTCGGGTATTGACACCGGTTTATGATCCACCAGAACCAAACGCCGTGCGGTCAGAACCGAATGGGTCCCAGAGGGTTCACTGGTTCTGAGCCACAGCTGGGTCCAAAACTGGGTTCTGATGCCATCTGATCATCGGCGCTGATGGTGCCGATCAATCGATAAACCTGATTGATCAGGTTTATTTCAGCAACACGGCGCTTCAGACAACCATAAAAACACAAAAATACCAAATGATGTAGAACCGGGTGGAGTAGAACCGGAACCGGGTGGAGTAGAACCGGAACCGGGTGGAGTAGAACCGGGTGGAGTAGAACCGGAACCGGGTGGAGTAGAACCGGAACCGGGTGGAGTAGAACCGGGTGGAGTTGCAGATGAACATTTGGCAAAATTATTCACTGCCTGCCGAGTCAGAAATCCGTCAGCTGGTTGAACGTTTCGTGAAAAGGCAACATGTCTTTTCCAGGGACCGGAATCCTGCGTGTGTTTGGTGCGGTTCTGGTGTCGGCCTCCGGAGGAAACGAGTCGTCCTGTTAGACGTTTCATCTTCAGTGAAATAAGGAGCAGAACTCCAGCCGTGGAAATGAAGGCAGCATGCATAATGTGAGTGAGTCACGCCTGAAGCTTGTTATCCCGTGAAAATAAACCTTAAAAGCTTCTGCTTCCTGTTTGCAGGTCATTAACTCCAACAAGACTCACAACAAAGTCCTCAGACACTTCCAGGTTTTATTTCTGGAGGTTTGATGTAAGCTCAGGGGCCAAAGGGCCCGATTCCGTCCTTTAGTCCTTTCATCGCTGCTGGACACGACACGATGTTCAGGCTGCTCTACATATTCAGCACCCAGCCTGACCTGGAAGTGACCCACATGCTGTTAAGGTCGTCTGCAGAAACATTTACTGGTTATTTAAATACATATTTTATTGACTTACGGTGAAAACATTTGAAGTAGTGAACAGGATTGAGCGGGTCGTCAACCCTCAATGGTTCCGTTGGTGTGAATTTCCCAGAGTCCTGCAGGGCAGCAGCGGGGACGTTACTTTCACGATTATGTTTTTATTTTCTTCTTTCTATATTTGAACATCGATCAACTGTTGAGGGCGGGATCATGGTGGTGGAGAAAAAGTCGTGCTGTCAGCGTTTTAGTCTTCAGCGTTGAGCATGCTGAGGTGAGGAACGTTGGCTCATTGCTGTGGCGTTAGCATGAAGGCAACAAAAACTTTTTCAACACGTCCAAAAACCGGAGGAGAGTTTAGCCTTTAGAAACAACCAACCTGATCCGGACAGAATGTGGAGTTCTGTTTGGTTTCGTTTGGTTCTGGTCGTACAAAGTCAGCGTTACTCGTTACTCTCCATGTCGGGTTCCCTCACCCTTACTGGTTACCTGTCTGAAGACGTGCGTCTGATTTGTTTCTCTGTATTCATTGTAGAGATGAAAGATGTCTGCACTGCAGCTGAGTAATGATGTTCGTTACCCGGCAGGGCGGGTCGGAGGGCGGGTCGGAGGGCGGGTCGGAGGCAGGCAGGGTAACAAGACGCACCAGCAGCTCCGCTGTGATTGAAGTGGACTCTAACGAGCTCTGGTGGTCGTCAGGCTGCTGCTCAGCTACCCTCCACCCCGACCCCCACCCCACGATCAGCAGCCATATAAGCGGGACGCTGCAGGCTCTGCGGTCCGGTCCAGTTCAGGTTGCTCTGCTGCCGGTCTATCAGTGGAAACTCTGCAGTTTTGGTTCCGAACAGCAGGTAAGCGTTGT
Organism: Poeciliopsis gracilis; assembly: GCA_911649635.1. Lineage (NCBI taxonomy): Eukaryota > Metazoa > Chordata > Actinopteri > Cyprinodontiformes > Poeciliidae > Poeciliopsis > Poeciliopsis gracilis. Next base: position 624,586 of record CAJVRI010001528.1, on the reverse strand, counting down.
TTCTTCTGGATCAGAACCTCCTGGTTCTGATTTTAATTTGGCCAGTTTGATTTTCTGAAAGCACCAAGTTCTGGTTCTGGATTTCTCACCTGGGTCTGGTCCCTTAAGGTTCTGCTGATTGGATGTTCTGATCAGATCATTTAAAACATTTATTTTTCATTTTTCTGTAAAATTCTTGAAACTCAATCACCTTGGAAACGGGACGCTTGATGAACCTGGACATCATGTCCACCGACCCGGGTCACAGAACCGGGTCACAACCACAAATTGTTTTACGGATAAAGAACCGGACCAACCGGATCCGCTGGGAGTACTGGGATGAATCTAATGATGTTGTGACCAGATTAGCTCAGAGGTTTTCTTGTGTTCCAGGATGTCAGAGCTGTTGTCCGTGTCTCGTCTGTCCTTCCTGCTCATCTGGCTCCTGGTCCTTTCTTCCTCAGCTTTCCCTCAGCCTCGTCTTCCTCTCAGGTGGGCTCAACCTCAGCTTGAATCTTTTTAAAACTCGTTCATCCCGTTTCATCTCTGTGATTCCAGAAATCCTGAAGATCCGCAGGAAACAAAGCGGGACGACTGGGATGTCCTGTTCCCGTCCATCTCCCTCCATGACTGGAACATCCAGGCTGGTCTGATGGGGGACGCCTGGCTGTTCGCACCGGAGCATCCAGAGGCCAGGTAGCGAAGCCAGATTCTGACCCAAACCGTTTCAAACCTCTAGATGAAGCCTTTCTATATACTGACCCGATCAGCTGGTTCTGATCACTTCCTTGCCATCAAATGTCCAGAAGATGAAATGAGGGAAATCGACCCAAAAAGACCTTTTCTAGTTTGATTCAATAAATACCATAGATGGAGCAGTAGGGGGCGCCAGCATGACAATCAGACCATTGGTCATCCTCAGAAGAGGCGAGTGATGTAGACGGAACAACTGGACCCATGAATGAGTAGAACCGAGCCGGTTTCTGTTCCAACATTATTGTTCCACCTAAATCTCCGTTTGTCGAGTTTCAACGTTTTATGTTTACAGGATTAAAAATTCTATTTTATAAATTTTTTTCCAGCTTCGTGCAGGTCTGGGTTGTTTCTGTGCTGCCCCCTGGTGTTCAGGAAGCGCTCACCAGTTTCCACCAGTCTGGGCTGGGTCCAAACAGAACCGTCTGGTTCTGTACTCTGGACCAGAACCAGAGCCAGAATACCAATGACTGGCTTGTTTTCAGAAATGGTTTCCTGTTTATCTGTAAGAAGGCCGGTCCGGTCCGGTCCGGTCCGGTCTTAAAAAAAAATTTTTTAAAGGGTCCATCTGGCAGCCAGCAGCGGTCCGCCGCTCCCTCGTCACCATGGAAACACCGGTCTCATTTTTCGGAGGGATCTCACTGGAACACAATTACTTTCACACAGTGCGTAACATCCGGCCGCTGAAGCATAACTTATTTTTACCACAGCAACATGATAGCTAACGTTAAAACAGCAACACAAGGCAGGTAACCATAGCAACTGGCTTTTTTTCTGCAGTCTGGTCGCGCGCTCATCCGCAATATTTACAAAGAAATAGTCCCTCTTCGTGTGACTTTCACAAGTGTAATGCTCCACTTATGAAAGTCAATCTGTTTCGACTCACTGCTGGACAGGACAAAACGTCCAGAACGTCCATAATTGTCCGTGTCGTCTCCAGCGTCTGGCCGGCACAGTGGGCGTCACAAGGCGCCCGGATGGTGAAGAGGAACATGGTGGTGGCGGACGACGCCGCCTTCAGGGAGAAGAGCAAACTGCTCACCTCCATGGAGAGACAGAAGTGGCTCAACTCCTACATGCAGAAGCTGCTGGTGGTGAACTCCTGATGTCACCTGGACAAACACCTGGACAAACACCTGGACAAACACCTGGGGCCCCGCCTTAAGCTGAAGCTAGGCCACACCTTCAGCTGGCTTCAGCTGGGGCCCCACCTGAAGCCACGCCTGGGACAGCGGGCCTCACCTTAAGCCACAGCTGGGGCCCCACCTGAAGCCACAGCTGGGGCCTCACCTGAAGCCACCACCTGAAGCCACAGCTGGGGCCCCACCTGAAACCACAGCTGGGGCCTCACCTTAAGCCACAGCTGGGGCCGTTTGCTGCGTGTTGTAGATGGTTCTTGTTGGTGTGTAGGAGATGACGTCAATAAAGACTGCAAATGTGATGAAAGCTGGTCTGTGTCTCGTGAAAACCAGATTGACTAACTTTTTATTAGTTAGTATTTATTAGTTAGTTCTTCTTACCTGGACGGATCCAAAGCTGCAGCACCAGAACTGCGGTTCTTTGTGGATCCAGAGCTGGACCGTCTGAAGTTCTGGCCGCAGCCTCCTGGGTGAAGAACGATTTCTGGCATCATGTTCTTCTACTCTCCATGTTTGTGCTGAGAATTTCATAGCTCTAGTCTGACCCCTGGTGGTCAACTTGTGGTATTGACACATTTAGTCTTCTTGCTAATTTTCCATCCCAAACTTTTCCAGAGGTTGATTAGGTCGAGTTAAATGAAGGTCAGTTTGGAGCTCAGACATTCGGTCCACATCAGGATGTTCCACCGGTTCTGGTTCTGACTCCATCAGGAAATAAAACCTCCACTTTTCAGACCGGAAAATGAAACATTGAGATATTCTAACATTCATTCCTCCCCAGATGAAATATTTCAATATTTATTTCTGCTCACAACATTCAGAACCTCCAACTCACAACAATCCTACAGAACAGAACCTCCATCTACCACTTTTTTCCTTCCACTCAACTTTCCACAGTCATGCTGGGATTCCACTTCTCCAGCAGTGACCCGGAATCAATCGTAGTTTCCCAGAACCCGACCAGAACTGAACATTCCTGGAGTTAAAGTCCTGTTTTCTGAGTTTGACAATAGAATCAGTTCAAAATGGATGCAGTGCAGTTGTCATGGTGATCGCCACGGCACCAGAAGACCAGTTGACGTATCAATACATTGAGGTTTCTGATTAGCAGAGGAACCGGTTCTGATCCGAATGCCGTCCCGCTCTCCATCAACACCCAATAGCTCCTCCCCTACAACGGGATAAAGACCCGCCGCCGCAGCCGCCGCATCAGCAGCTGCAGCCGCTTCCTGTTGGCCAGACGCTGCGCCGTTCTGTGTCGCAGCAGCAGCCGCTCCGCCTGCAGGAGGCGCTCTAAAGCCGGGGGGGTTCCAGGCGGCCCTCGGGCCCCCGCCTGCAGCCGGGGTCGCCACAACTGACGGATGGAGGGAACAGAGAGGACAGGAGACCTGCAGGCCAGATGATCCTGTGACCTCTGACCCCGGAGACTCTCGGGTTCCTGGAGAGGAGGAAAAGTTGTTCTCCATGATTTCAGTTCATAAAGGAATAAAGTGGTCATACCATAATAACCCAGTCTCTAACATGACTGAGGATGACCTTTAACCTCAGCAGCTTAGCGACCGGTTAAGCACCAGGTCAGTTCTGCGTGCAGCCACCGGGGGGGGCTCTGGCTGCTTTTCTGCAGATACATAAGATAAATCCTAATATGATTAATTTTTTATTTATTTATGTCAAGCATGATTGTTGTATAGAATCATTCAAGAAGGAGCTGAAGACCACAGTGATCTTAACTGCTTGAAATGGATGGAAGAAACTCAATATTTTCAGATGGATTTATTAATGGATATTTTCTCATTAATATTATTTGCCCATGTCCATCCGTGTCCGATCAGCATTGAGCTGCGGACTTGGATCTTCTGAGGGTGAGCTGCTTCCTGCCTGCTTCCTGAACACTTGCTGACCACTTCCTGCCTGCTTCCTGAACACTTGCTGACCACTTCCTGCCTGCTTCCTGAACACTTGCTGACCACTTCCTGCCTGGTTCTGGTGCTTCCTGGTGTTTCCTGGCAGGAACTGGTTGTGCTGGTTTGTAACGAGGTGATTACCAGGGTTGTGTACCTGCACGATGGGCAACCTCATCAGCAACTGCTCCAGCTGGGCCAGCCCCTTGTTGCCATGGTGACACATCCCCAGTGCCCGGAAGGACGTGGCGGCGTGGGGGACGCCGTGACGGCGGTCTGCCACGCTGTCCTGCAGAAACACAGGCCTGATGAGTTGAGCAGCAGGACCCAGGTTTTGATACCGGTACCGAGTGGAACCAACCCACCATCCAGGTCCAGAAGACGTCCTCGACCCGTCTCCAACTCAGGTACGCCTCCAGGACGTCACAGAGCCGCTGGATGCACACGCTGTCCTGCAACAGCAATGAGGAGGAGACTGGAGTCCAACTTCCTGTCTGTTTCTCACCCAAAACCAGAACCGGCTCAGACTCAGAACCAGAGGCCGATGTGATGATTGAATGAATTATGTTGATGTCCACTAGGTGGCAGTTATGAGCATGTGATTGCATAAATGTAAAGAACAGGACTGTGTGAGCAGACCAGTGGAGCACCAAACGACGTCTGGTTCTTATCAAGCACGAATATAACAGCCGACAAGACAGAAGGTGCAACAATCACCACAGACACCAACCATCCGACCCACGTCAGATCTGGTACCAATGGTTCTGATGAGGCGACCAGGAAGCCAGCAGCAGCGCTCTGGATCCTACCCCAGTTCTAACTGCTCCAACCAGAACCACTGGGCAGCGGCGGCGCTCCGACCGCTAGGAGGAAACCAGGTGCATCCTGGGGAAGGTTCTAACCCCCACAGAACTGGTACCAGTCCAGTTTCAGCCTCTACGCAACTTTCAGAATCTTCCCTGAAGCAATTTGTTACCAGGCCTGTTCAGAGCCGACCCTGGTCTGCTGGAGTAAGGATGCATCTAAAAGTTGTGGAACGGTGGCTCTTCAGGAATGGACCTGAGCCTCCTGCTTTAGACGATTTAAACAAACCTCTGTCAGCGCCGCAGAGCTTTGGCCAGCAGGGGGAGCCGGAGAGCAAACCTGGCTGGTGGAAAGCACCTGCGGAAGAAATAGTGAAGTTATAACTCACCAGTTCAAAACTACTTATTCATTTTCTGACTAATATTCAGCTGCCTCTCCATGGCGGCAGCCGTTCCCTGCTCCACCCGCCTCGCCTGCTGGTGTTGGTTAGTCGGCCCAAAAGGGGGGCGACGGTGCAGGCCTGTAGCTACTGTCGAGAGTGGGAATTATGCGTTTTGCTAGTGCGAGCCCTTTAGCATTCCCATGAAAAAGAGCCGGGTTCCTCCCATACGGACCCGCCCGGTCCTGTTCCTGCTCTGGGTTCTGGTCCAGCATATGAAAGCCCAACATGCAGTTCTTCAGAACATCTGATCCAAAATCAGGATTTTAGTCCAGAAACACAGACCTAGAGAGCAGAACCTCCAGGTTCTGGTGAGGTTCTCCTCTGTATGTCTGCGGCAGCAGAGATGGTACGGCTCCCCACCAGTTCTCGTGCCATTCACACACCTATTCACTAGGCGGCGCATTGGGCCATATTCAAAATGGCCGTCAGTTCACTTGTGTAAGAGTTGGATGCAACGCCTTAAACTCTTGGCCAAAATCCGACAGAAGTTATTGTTACTTCCTGTATAGTGGCTAATGATTGGCGAACAATTGGGGAACGATTGGCGAACGATTGGCGAACGATTGGCGAACGATTGGCGAACGATTGGGGAACGATTGGCGAACGATTGGGGAACGATTGGCGAACGATTGGCGAACGATTGAGGAATGATTGGCGAACGATTGGCGAACGATTGGGGAACGATTGGGGAACGATTGGGGAACGATTGGCTTTTTTTTTTAAATTTTATTTATTTTTTTATTTATTTATTTATTTTTTTCCTCCGAAGAGGTTTTGCGGCGCTAGTGGCTCGTATTTTTGACAGTAGGCAGACAGGAAAGAGGGCGAGGAGAGGGGGGAAGACATGCGGCAAAGGTCGCCGGGACTGGGAGTCGAACCCACGACGTCCGCGTCGAAGACTGAGGCCTCCAAACGTGGGGCGTGCTTAACCCCTGCACCACCACAGCACGCCCCGAACGATTGGCTACTATGGAGTAATGGTCCCAGCTCAGCCTGAAGCAGCCACCCAATAACTGTGTCCTCTGAGTGGGCGGGGCTAAAGTGATGTCACACATATGTCTTCTTACGTCGTGCAGCGCTCGCGTCCGTCCTTTCGTGGTGGACAGCAGCGTCCGTCCCTGGTGTCTCAGGCGTCCCATCAGCCACTGCAGCGTCCTCAGTGAGATGCTGTCCGGCAGGGCGGGCTCTAAAGTTCTGGTTCCGGTCGACACCAGGCTGGTGTCCAACAGCGTGCGGTCTAGCACGGCGACCTGACCCGCCAGTAGCTTCTCCAGAACCCCTTGGGCCAGCAGCCAGCCCAGCGCCAGCAGCAGGTCGGAACCGGACCCGCCCGATGTCCAGTCGCCATGGTAACCGCTCTGCCAAAGGCCCGCCACCACCAGCTCCCTGCTCCCTGGAGGGAAACAAAAATGGGTCAGGGCCAGTCCACATCCGTGACCTGACCCAGTTCTGACTCGGTTCTGACCCAGTTCTGACCTTGCAATAAGGATGAAGAGCAGACTGACCTCCCGTCGCCTGGCAGATGGTCTCAGAGGAAATGACCCCTGACCTCTGAAGGATGTTGGAGAGCAGCAGCCAGAATGAATCCTGCAGAAAAACAAGGACAGTTAGTAGAACCAGAACCAGCAGGTTTCATTCGGGTCCAGCTATCAGAACCAGTCAAAGCCCATTAATATGAACAGAGCAGTCAGTGTAATATCCAGTATTACTATCTTTGTTATGAATTATTATTATTAGGTGCAGATCAATAATTCAGCAGAAATTTGTTCATCTTGGCTGTAAAAGTTTAGACACTGATTGTTTTTAAACCAGTTTTGAACATTTTTATTAAGCATGAAGGAAATGTGAAGCAGATCCACGTGAAGAGCTGCTGGTGTTCCTCAAGCTCAGAACCCGGTCAGAACTGGGTTCCTGTTTGTTCTGCAATGATGAGACAAAAGGAGTAGCAGAGTTTGCACCTTCAAATTTAAAGTGGCTAAGGGGGAAAGAATAACCTGACAAACTAATGCTTGAGCTTTATCAATTGTCAGTAATTGATTATTGACACTCCGATCAGGTTTTTTGCACCCGATTCCAATTACACATGAGGGCCAATCATCTTCCTGGACTGGCTGTTATTTTTTTCACTTCAAATATAAATGCTACTATGTGATCTGGCAAAATGGAAAAAATTATCCAGTAATAAATTCACCTAATTTATACATAAAACATGCAAAATACATGCAGACAAAAAAACAGTCAAAAGGACTGAAAAACCTGCAAACTAAAATAATATTTAACAGTAAGTCTCTCAGCCATTAATTGAGTCAAATAAATCTCACAACACAGATATCAAATAATGTCAAGAAGAAAAGGAAACATTCATCAGTCAAAAGCATCAAAATAAATAATCCTGAGTCACTGAATCAAAACTTCCTAACAGCATGGCTACCTGATTAATGCTAGCTCTGATTGGCTAGCTGATTAATGCTAGCTCTGATTGGCTAGCTGATTAACGCTAGCTCCGATAGGCTAGCTGATTAATGCTAGCTCTGATTGGCTAGCTGGTTAACGCTGGCTCTGATTGGCTAGCTGGTTAATGCTGGCTCTGATTGGCTAGCTGGTTAATGCTGGCTCTGATTGGCTAGCTGGTTAATGCTAGCTCTGATTGGCTAGCTGGTTAAATGCTAGCTCTGATTGGCTTGCTGGTTAACGCTAGCTCTGATTGGCTAGCTGATTAATGCTGGCTCTGATTGGCTAGCTGGTTAACGCTAGCTCTGATTGGCTAGCTGATTGGTTGTTTCTGACAGAGTTCAGTAATTCTGCAGCATGCCAGGAGGAGGCAGAGATCGATTAGTTGTCAGAGATTATCTGTTTTATGTTAGATTATAGGAAAAGTTTTTAATATGTCAAATTTTTTTGTTAAGTGTTTCAGTTCCTGCTGCAGCTCTCAGCAGCTGCTTGTTGTGAGAGTTCACCATCTGGGGGTTCAACGGCTCCGTTGTAAAATATTCCCACCAGTAGCATACCAATGCTCTTTCAGCCGATACGAATCGTCTTCTCATTCAGCCGGCTGGAGGAAAAACCTCCACCGACTTCAAGGACGCCATCAGGGGTCGCTCTCGCTGCAGTCTGCACCACATTAGTGGCAGCTCTGGGCTCCCGTACAGCACAATGCCTCCAGCAGCAGCTGAGCTCCCTCCTATGGGTCTGTCTGGACCTGACCCGGTTCTGTTGTTCTGGAAGACTTCTCCACTGTCTTTTCTGTCTTCTCAGAATACACAGGGTCTGCAGATAAGCTGCAGGTAAACTGTGGTTGTCATAGCAACAAGGAGAGGAAACGGGGGCAGAGGGCACTGGCTCAGGCACCTGGTCCGGTTCCATCAGTAGGCCCGGTTCCATCAGTGAGCCGAACCACCTGCTGTTTGGTGTATCAAGTCTTTCCAAGTGCAAAGTCTTATTTTATGATGTCTAAAGTTACTAAATTAGTCTGAGTCAATTCCAAGTCAGATAACTAAGATCATTAACTCTTTGCTCAGATCCTTCTGGAGCCGGAAACTTGTTTAAAGTGACAAAGATCTAGAAACGATGCAGATTAAGGACGTTAGATTTTGAAATGAAATAATTTGAACTTAAAGTCATGACCTTGGTTTAGTGTTTGTCTAAACTGTTTCCTGTTTTGCATTAATTGCTTCCCATACTTGGTTCTGTAAATGTTTATTTTTTACTGTCTTCTGTCTAACCCTATTCAAAACGCGCCTGTGTCATCAGCAGGTAGCAGCCGAACCGAGCGGAACCGCAAACAGACCGTGTTGAGCCCACCTCCGGTCCTCCTCCAAACTTGGCCCGTCGGAAAGCGTCCGGCGCGGGGACAGGGTCCAGGCCGAGCCCCGCCAGCAGCCGGCAGAGAGAGCCGATCACCCGCCTCACGTCCACGCTGCCAGCCGCCTGGCTGCGCTGCATCTCGGCCCGCAGTCCAGGACACAACCGAACCACGGAGCATCAGAACCGTTTGCGTTCAGAACTCCTTCCTGATTTCTATTGGCAGTTGGGAAAAACCGTAAACTGTCATTACCGCCACCTGGTGGTGTGGAGTGTAGCTGCTGTTAGTGTCAGAATCTCACTGAGGAAGAAACTGCATCAGGTTTTCTGTCACTTTAATATTTCTGCTATAACTGATGGATATTCACATATAAACTAAGGCAAAAGAGATTCATTTCCACATGTTATAGCAGATAGCTGTTGCTCTGCTATCCATCTCTGCAGACAGTCAGGATCCTGGCTGCAGTTTGCCTCCCAAACGTCGACATTATGTTTCCCAGGGGACATTGCTGCCTCGTTGGTCGAATGCTTTGATCAGGTCTGCTTTGATCAGATCTGCTTTGATCAGATCAAAGCAGATCTGATCAGATCTGCTTTGATCAGGATCTCCACACACAAAGGCGTCAGACTTACTAAGACATTCCAGCTAATCCAACACGCACTCCAAGCATTCGAACCCACATTGACGGCATGGCGCCAAGCTTTCATGGGAGTTTTTGGAGTCTGTTGCTCTCATGTTCAGTTTTTGAGACCATTGGACAGCTTCAGGAAATTTTGCAAGATGATCAGAACTTAGAAGTCGAACCACTAGAACCCTCTGAGATGTTCCTCAGTACCAGAACAGCTCTGACGGAGCATCAGGATCAGGAACGTGCTCCCAGATCTCCCGGCTGTCCTGGATGGAGAGGCGCGTCCTCACGGCAACGCGCCGCATCGTTATCTGGTCAGAGGAGTTGTTTTTCCTTCTAGGAATCACTATGGCAACGAGAAGCCAATCCGTAACATGAGAGCTTCGGTTCATCATCCTGAGGAAGGTGAATGTTGGGAAGAATAACGCCACCATCATTGACCTTCCTCAGGTCAGCGGCTGACAGCATTCATCCAAACATCTCAGCATCATGAAGTGAAAATGCATGATTTCAACCAGCAGAGGGCGCAGTTCTCCACTTCTGCTGGGTTTCTCTACAGAGTGGCTGATGAGGGTCAGGAGCAGAACCAGAACCAGAACCAGAGGACCTGAGGGGTCTGGAAGGTTTTGAAATGGCATATTTATAATGATAATAATAATAACTAATAATAAATGTTTTATTATTATTATTATTACTGTTTCATTAGCTTTATCATTAACAGACTTATTTTCCTTATTAGCATTATTATCCATATTATTATAAGCTCTGTTATCATCAATTAACTTTATGATTAGCATTGTTATTAGCATTTAGTCCATGCTAACATGCACTGAATCTGGCCGGGATTGGTACTTACAACCTTCTCAGCAACTTGCAGCCAACAGCCTGAGCGGCAGCAGAACCGGTACCAGACATGGTCCAATATTGGGGAGCTGGTTCTAGACTCTGATCTGGTCCAGTCCAAAGCTGGACCAGATCAGAGTTCTGAGACCCTCGTATCAAGGACATCTTCAGTCTTTCAGAACCAGAACCCCCCTTAGGCCCAAACCTGGACCGAAAGCAGAGATTTGGTTCCGTCAGGCCTGAGATGGGCCGGACCAGAACATAAAGATGGTTTTGAAATGCCTCACCCAGGTTCCTGCCAGGTTCTGCAGGTGGAACTGGCTCGGTTTGCCAGGAGGTCCAATTTCTCAGCCCACACGGTTCTGCTCTGGGCTGCAGGCCGGGCCTTTAGTGGATCCACTGTCAGTTCTGCTGGCGCACACAGAGACCGCAGGGCCCGGTTCTGGTGGTAATGGACTCCAGACCAGCAATGACTTGATGATCGACTGGTACCACCTGGAATTATGATTAACATGATGCACATTAACGCAACACGTCGTGTTTTAGTAAAACATGAAGCCAGTCCAGAACCAGTCTGGACTGGTGATAACTGGATGATCCAGTTATCACTGATCCGGCCCAGTAAACCAGCAGAACCCCCGCGGCACCACAGGAACTGGCTCACAGATAAAGTATTCATGGTGGCAGCTTGTCTCTCGCTCTGGCCTCATTCACAGCGCTCCAATTAATCAGCCTGAAATAGACGGACGGACCTACATCCCCTGCGTCCCCCACAGACCATCTGACACGCAGGGGGCAGCAGAGAGTCGATGCGGTTCTGGTCCAGAGCTTCCAGCATGAAATGAAACGTGATGCCACAAATTCATGGAGTCACTAGTTTTCCTCTGTGTCTCGGTGCTGCTGAGTTTCTGACATATTTCTTACCAGGCTACAGTTAAACCGATGGTGCCAGATAATTCTCAGTGTGTGACACTGCAGCACCAACAGCTGATGGTTCGGGCTCCAGGTAGCGAACATGGGACTGGAGTCCAAATACTCTTTCAAAGATCTTCCTTTCGTAGCAGGTTTATTAGTCCTCGACATTTCTGGCTGTGTTGCCATGGTTTCACCCTTCAAGTCCTTTTTGTCTTCTCTCCGGTATGAAGAGGAAACATGCAGGGTTGCTGTTTACACTACCAGCTAAAAAACACAGTTTAGCAGCATTACTCATTCTAAAATCCTTTGACTTTCTGCCGTGGGAAATTTTAAAGTATTTCAAGAAACTTTTAGCAAAACTATATTGAAATGCATTGCTGTTGGCACTAAGTGATAAAGATTGGAAAGATGAGTTTAAATTACAACACAGATTTTGAGTCATAGCTGCTAACCATAGCAGCTAACCATAGCAGCTAGCCATAGCAGCTAACCATAGCAGCTAGCCATAGCTGCTAACAATAGCAGCTAGCCATAGTGATTAAAGGTACTAGTGCTGAAATTAGGAATTAGCTAATTTCAGCACTAGAAAAATTGCATGCTAACTGTGCTAATGCTCGGTTAGCCTTAGTTTTAGAGCAACCAATGCTGCAAGTGTAAGTTGCAAATACAACTAAACCAAACATTTAGTCGCTCGGTTTCTCTTAAAATATGAAGTGAAAGAGACAATCAGACAAAAGAAAGTTCATTCTTTATTTGAACATTAATGCAGAACTAAATGTGGAAAAATGGCACACAGAAAAAAATGATTTTCACATCATTCTTATTTGTCTCCCCTTGAAAATGCATTCAAGGTCTGGACTGTTCGTCACCACAAAGCTTCAATAGTGATCAGCAAAATTGTACAAAAACATTCAGTAGAATGTGATTGGCTGTTTGTCCAAAGTCTGTCACAGTGAAACTAGATGTTTTACCACAGTTTAGTGATTCTTCTGACTGGAGCGCTCTAAGCTTCAGACAGATTACATGAAGGAATTAAAAGCAAGCTATCAGACCGCTGACTCCCAAATGTCTGAGACCTTGTAGAGCAGGAGTGTCCAACTCCAGTCCTGTAGGGCCGCTGGCTGTCCTGCAGTTTTTCAATGTGCCACAGGTTCAAAGCACTGGAATGAAACGGCTTCATTTCCTCCTCCTGGTGTGGATCAGATCTCCAGAGTCTTGCTAATGATCCAATTATTCTATTCAGGTGCTGCAGCAGAGGCTCAGCTAAAGGTTGCAGGACAGCGGCCCTTGAGGACTGGAGTTTCACACCTGTGCTCTGGAGGATCACATGAAGGATTCTATAAAGGAACTTTTAAAACATTTAGTCCTGATTCATAAATAACAGTTTGGATCCGGCTTTTAGGAAATCCAAGACTTTCAAGTTTATAGTTGGAAATAGTTACAAATGATTATTGATCAGTGACATCCAGGATTACACTTTGGTATATCAACATCAGACATATTTGGACTAATTTGTACTGATCAAATGAGAAATTTTGATTTTGATGGCTGGCATCTCAGCTGCTTTAAACGTGAAACTCTTCTTCTGTGGTATAACAGTATATATGCCATGCAGCGTGAAGCCCAGGTTCAGGGTCAGCAAATAGCAATTGATGAAGAAATGGGGGGTTTTTTTACCTTTTTTTGGACATTAAGTTGCTAAAATCATTGGCAGAAAGCTTTAATTAGCGTCCTGAAGCCGCGTCATCCGACCCACAACAAGAACCGGAGTTTTCTGGAAATTCCCATTTTGGTTGAGCCTCCTCCCAGCAGTTCCACTTCCATGCAACTAAAGGATGTTTATCCGCCTGAAGAAGGCTCCACCAGATGTAGACAAGTGGATGAATTGTGAGCCACATGGCTTTCCATACATCCCACAGGCTGCATGGTGCATCTGTAGTTTACTGGCAGCTCCAAAACACTCGACTGTACTGTCGATTCAATACAAACAGTCACATCTTTACAGACCAAACATCGTCATATTTCAGAGCCGGTGAGTAAAACATTTAAATAAATGAAAGCAGATGATAAATTTGAACACCATGTTCAGAAGCTAATGCAGCACTGAATGATTATCGCTCAGTAATCGCAGAGTTTTCTTGATGATGGGGTCTTTGAATTAATTTGCAGCTAATTAACCTTCACTGCAAAGATCTGCTGTGCAGTGAAGGTGAGGAGCTCTGTGGAAGTAAACAGGAAGGGAGGACAGATGTCTGGAACACCTGGAACTCTGGATTAAAGGAGAGGAATGTAAAGTTTACCTGAAGCTTTACCTTCGGGTAAAGCTGAAGGAAGAGGAGACAGCACCAGCAGAGCCTCACCTCGGCTCGATGGATGGAGCAGCGACTTACTGGCTAAGGTCAGGTGTTGTTTGTTAGCATAAAGTTTTGTCATCATGTGAGTCATCTGTCAGCACAAAACATCTGCTGAAGTCTGCAGATCGTGTTCAATAGGGTGAAGGTTAGGGGTCATCAGCAACTGCTTTCTCCAGTTGCTGATGACCAACATGATCATTAGCTGCATCTGCAACTTGCTGTTTCTCCGTGTGTGAGCCAAATAAAGAAGAGAATCAGCTTCCCTTCAGCTTCCCTTCAACCCGCATATGAACTGGAGCAGCATTAGCCTTCAGTGACTCTTTGGAGTCATGCTTCTTGTTGTTGAGAGGAAACTAACCGGTAAGGGACGGGAGGCGCACCGACAGAGCGACAGGCTGCAGCTAAAGCTTCATGAACCAAACATGCACTCATTATGTGGAGAAAGTGGGACTTGCGCAATCACCGCATGGGTCACTCATGACGGTTGTTGGGGAGAATGGAGTACTGGTGGAAGAATGCTGGTCAGAACTGGAGCAGCCCTTACATCATTAAGAGGCTTTTAAACCCTCAACAGCGTGCCGGTTTATTAAGTCTCTGGACTCCCACCTGGATGAATCACCAGAGACTCTGCTAAACACCCATACCCAACTTTGCCGCTCCAAATAAAACGCCATTAGTCTGTTTTTCTATTCAAGCTTTTTACATTCAGTCAGAGAAAATTGAGATGCTAATTTCACCCTGAGCAGCAACTCACCAGGCGACACCTCCAGAACCTTCATAAATCATGTTTCTGTTTCATTTTCACTGCTGGAGGACTTCCTGATATCTGTCCAATCAGAGCCCAGAGAGCAAAGACACGCCCACTAATTGGTTCTGTGGAAACTGAACCTGTTTGTTCGTGTTTGGACCATAGAAGGTTTTGATTCTTGCTGTTTGCCATGGTGACAGGTATCACCATGGCAACCACTGACCCAGCAGTTTGTTTCTGTGGTTCATCAGTTTCTTTTTGGGATACGGACCCAAAGACTGCAGTGCCTCCCAGTTGGACCTTCGATCGGAGGGTCCGGATGAGGCGACACGTCTATCGACGGCCCGTTGAACTGGTGATGCTGGAATGTAGAAATGAACAGACTTCCTCTGGTTCTGCTCAGTTCTGACCATGTTTGAGAACCAATCTTGTTTGCTGCAGGCTCAGTGGCTAGCCTAGCGACCAGCCACTCTCACTCCTGACCTTTGAACCTCCAGTTCTGCATGTGAAAGGTCCGGCTGGGTGTATGTATATATGTGAGCCTCTATGGATCAGAGAAAAGCTCGATGTATTCGGAACCGGGTCTGGACACAAGCAGCTGAGTTTAACTTTCTCTTATTATGGATATGACACCTAACTTGCAGAAGGGTTATGTAACAAAAGCTGTGAAAACATGGAAACGGACCGGACTGAGCCACATCCAGAACCGTTTCTATCAGAACCCGGCGGCATTCAGCTAAATATGGCCGCAGATAAACAGCAGAAAGCACTTTGCTCCATGACAACATTCATTATCTGAGTCTAGAAGAAGAAACATCCTCTGCGCACATTCATTACAGCTAAATATGAATATTTATCTATATCTCAAAGATCAAAATATATTATTGAAACACTATTAAATACTGTAAAGTGGAATATGATTATAAAAGACGCAGTTAACATGAGAAGCACAGTAATGAAATGAAGGTAAATGTTCTCACCCTGTTGTCCCAGAACGGGCCAGAACCGAGTCCACTATCTATACATGAGAATCTGTGGGCTAGTCTAAGGAAAGCAACAACTCTACTGCAGCTTGTACAAGGCTGGGGAAGGCAACCGCAGCAACAGCAACACGATCAGCCGGTACTTTCTAACTGCCAGGAATCACCCTGACGACGATGAGGACGGAGACGAAGACGATGAGGAGGAAGGGGAGAGTCGGTGTCCGTCCCCTCCTCCGGTTTCTGGGAGTCGTGGTGGGTCCTTCTCCTTCCTGCTTCCGGTGCAGACGGACCTCTGGGCTGGTTTGAACTGCCAGGTCACCTTCTTGGTGGACTGCTGCTCTGAAGACGTCTCTGTATTCGCTGCTGGAGACTCGGGCCGAGTTTCTGTCTCTGCCACACCGCCGGGGAGTTTCCCGGACCTCCCGCAGCCACGCCTGTCCGGCTCTGTGAACGGATCTCCCAGAACCTCGGGCTCGGCCGCTTCTCCCAACATGTCCCAGTCTGACCCGGCAGGGGCTTTCCGGGACCGGCCGGCGGACCTGGAAGAGCGACTGGGATCGGAGTCAGAAAGGTCCGAGTCCCAGTCGCTGTCCCCGGCCACTGAGCCACATCCCAGAACCGAGACATCTACTGGACCAGAACCAGAACTCTCAGAATCCGAGTCCCTGGAAGGATTCAGAGAAAAGAATCAAAGAAACTTTTCCCAGGGATGGATGATGGATGGATGATGGATGGATGGAGATGGATGATGGATGGATGGATGATGGATGGATGGATGATGGATGATGGATGGCGGATGGATGGATGGATGGATAGATGGATGGATGAATAATGGACGATGGATGATGAATGATGGATGACGTGATGATGGATGACATGGATGGATGGATGGATGATGGATGGATGATGGATGGATGATGGATGGATGGATGACAGATGGAAGATGGATGGATGGATGATGGATGGATGATGGATGGATGGATGGATGTTCAGATGGATGTGGTTGGATGCCTCTGTACCTACCTGCCGCCGTACGGTGCAGTTCCAGCGGGGCCCAGCAGGAGGCATGCCGGAGCAGCCAGGTAAACGAAGCTGTCGGTACAGAGGAAGTCTCCCTCCTCTGGTTTCTGAGGAGTGATGGCAGCCATCTTGGGGTCTGTGGTGGGTCGCTCAGCTCCGATGCTTCCTGCTTGTTTCTGGATGGTGTGTTGCTTTGCATCATGGGTAGAAATCTCTTTAAGTCCGGCGGTTTCACCTTTGGGCGGAGGTCTTGCAGACACGGCCAGATAGACGAAGCTATCTGATTGGACGAAGGGATCCACGTCGCTGCAGTCCAGGCCTGAGCTTCTCAGTGGCTTCTGGTACGGATCTAGAAAGTGTTTGATTTGTTGCTTGGAGGGAGAAAGAGGAAGAGGCGGGTCAATGCCCATCACTGTTACTTTCTTCCTGGGAGGCGCTTCCTGCCTCTGGGGGGCAGTGAACGAGGCCTTCATGTCAAGTTGCTCTGCTGGAAGGTCGTCCCGGTCCACGCCGGCATCTCCACACCCTGAGTCATCACCGCCGCCGTGTCCGTCCACGTCTTCGTAGGACGGCGTGTTGAGCAGTGAAGGGTAGCACCACTGGAGCTCGGAGCTCTCCTCCCTTCCCCACTCCTTCAAGCCTCCGTCATCCATATCTTTCTCTAGCGAAGTGTTGCTGCTGCCCAGTTCAGAGTCACTGATTGGCTGGTCACTGTCAGAGCCGCCATCGTCTTGGCTCTGATTGGATAAAGAAAGAAAGACGCCGCTGGAGTCAGACTCCAATGTCAGGTTGGAGTCCGGAGAGCTGTCCTCCTTAAAGGAGCTGGAGAGAAAACACAAAGCAGTCGATGAGTCCACTGGGCTGACAGAACAGTACCAATCTACTTAGTGAGGCCCAGGCCATGCTTTCATCTTGAAGATGTCATGCTCCAGTAGACAGATAGCTGATCAGCAGCAGCTTGTAGAGTGGCTGGGACATGTGTCTGCCTTCATTAGCCACTGGCAGCGCGATTAGCAGGAGGCCGATGGCCACCAAGCCCATTTTTCAGGCAGTAATTCCCCAACCGCTGCACATTCAATCACTTTCCTGTGTGTCTCAGTCTGTCTCCTCCTGACACCTGTTCTCAGAGCCATGGTTCATTTTGGTCATGTTGTTTGTGTTGTTCTGGATGAACATTCCCAGGGTTAGGGTTAGAACAACATGAATCGTGCTTCTGACTGCCCATCCGAGCAGCAGGCAGCCTGACTCATCTCAGCTCTTCCTGCAGGGTTACGAAGGGATTTTTAGACATCCCATCATTTCAAAGTATCTTATTGTGGCGTTGCAATTAACGTCAGTGTTATTTCCTCGTTTTGCTAAATGAACAGAAACACTGCAGATACAGCAAATCAAGAACTTCCAGTCAGGCGTTTATTCAGAAGAGTGAGGTCTCCTGGAACCAGAACTTTACCAGACCCAAAACTTCTGGACAAGACCCTAACAGTCTGCAGCAGTGGTGGATGTTGTTGTTTACTGTCCAATCAGGAAAACACTGAAAAACCTGGATATGTCACAACTGAAGCATGTTCAATATTAATTCGAGAAGAATACTCTTTGAAGAACACCATTAGAACCTTTCAGCTAAATTTGTGGTGTGCCTCAAGGCTCCATGTTTTGCTTCCATATGACTCTGAATTTTTCAGTGTGAGAAATCAATTTTCCAAAATTCTAATTAAACAGATACAAAACAATGCAAGATGAAAACATTTATGAAGAAATATATCAGACAGTAACTAACAAAAACAATCTTTGTTCAGGAATTACCTCGGTCCAGCAGTGGGGGTGCTGGCAGATTTAGTTGACCAGTCACTAGTTGACCTGTCGGTGTCGGTCGGTGTCATCGCATTCAGCTCCAGACTGACCTGGGATCTGCTGCTAACGCCTGATAGCACAAGCAAGCAGGAGACACATGAGAACCAGACAGCTCAGGATTCACCTGATGGGTTTCAGTAGAACCCTGTCCAAATGACAGACGGACGGTCAGATGGACGGACGGATGGTCATAACTCCCCCTTCAACTTGTTGCCCTCTGCCTTTTCCCCAGTACAGCGACCTGGTTGATGCGATGCGCCATGCAGCCACGTCGCTCACCTGGGCGGTCTGCGCGGGAACCCCAACCGCCATGGCCCCCTGTGGCTGCAGCCTCAGGCACCGTCCACCCATGTGTCATCTTATTTATGTGTCTTTTCTTGGGATGGGCTGTACTTAAGCAAATTTAATTGTCCTTTTGAAAGAAGACAAAAGTACATTGATTGATTGATTGATTGATTGATTGTAGTGGGGCTGAAACAATTCCTCGAATGATTCGAGTATCTCGATTATTAAAATTCCTCTAAGACAATCTATCTGAAGCTTCATTAAACTGTTTTATTATTTAGCACCGTGTTCTGGCGGGGACATTATTAGCATTATGCGGAGATCTGACTTCCTCTTCTGAGTTGTTGACGAAAGCCAAGTGTCATCAGCATAAAGTCCAATCTTCAGGTTCAGCCCATGGGAATTTTATTGATTGGTGATAATATCCGGGTTGTCATGGTTTCAGGGACCAATCAGAATCCCTTAATTGACGGGCGATGCCTGGAGTCCGGCAGCTTTTCTCCTCTGGAGCTGCAGGTTCAGAGCTGCAGGTGTTGATGCAGCTCTGAACAGACTGAAGGCGGCGCAGCAGCTGATGGTTCAGTGCAGCTTTACGGACGAACCGCACAATAACTTTCGTATCGTCCCGGTCTGAACGGCATCCTGGCGGCTCATGGCCGGTAGTTTCTCAAAGTGTGAAACTAATGTTGACAGGAAAGCTAAAAAAGCTTGGGCAAAGCGAGAGTTTATGTATTAAACTGACTGGAGATGAATACATAAATTAAAAGCTGGATCATACATATAAGCTTTTTGTGAGCCTGCCTCTTTATTGTTAAATTGAATATAATTTTAGATTTTTGGATAACTTTTCTTTCTTAGAAAGTGAGCTGTCATTGTTACAGGTTAATTTTCTAAACTACAGAAAAGTAAATGTTAGGGAAACTCAAATATGAAAAATTGGACTGATGTTGAAATGTGATAGCAATTTTGCTGTTATACTAGATTTACCAATATTTTATTTTTTAACGGCTTTTATCAGATGACTCTTAATCGTTAGAATAATCGATAGATCGCTCGATTTCTAAAATATTGTAGCCTGACCCTGGCAGGCAGGTTCTGGTTCTGCCAGAGAACATTGTTCTCTGCTTTACAGAATAAACTTTCAGAAACCTGAGGCTATCACTGCTGTGATGACACATCCTAGCAAACTGGCAGGAAAAACAATGTCATTGTTGCTATGGCAACATGATGTTGATCCAAAAAGTCACCATGGTTAATTATGCATCATTAGGAAGGGGGGTGTTATCAATACACAATTTATTTCATTGGAGGATGAAAAACTCCCAAGAGTGACAGAAACTGTTTAATATAGAAATGCTGAACTTTTTCTCCAACATGGTTGCAGTGTGAAGGGTTGGGGTTATCTGATCCATGTAGTTAGGGTTATCTGATCCATGTAGTTAGGGTTATCTGATCCATGTAGTTAGGGTTATCTGATCCATGTAGTTAGGGTTATCTGATCCATGTAGTTAGGGTTATCTGATCCATGTAGTTGAACAGTAATATCATAAAAGCCTCAAATGTCTAGTTTAAACTGAGGCAGAAAATGCTGAATATCATTTTACAAATGATGTTTGATTATTTATTTAGTCAATAGAAAAAAATTATTGTAATTAAGAAAACATTAACTCTTGTGTTGCTATTTGACTAATCATCACAAAGAAGCAACTTTTGAATAAAAGAACGAAATGATCAGATTTGTCTGTTAGTTACTGACATGACTTGCACTCAGGTTGATATATTTTATTTATTTGGATGATTACATTAGTATTTACTAATTCAACACCTTTTAATTATATAAATGTTCTTATTTCTCCAGCAAACATCTTTAGTCAGGTTGATTAGTCAATCCCAGATCAATTAGTATCTACATCCATCCATTCAATCATTGTCTGTTTTCATGGTAACGGGGTATCTGGGGGAGATGGTACTAACCAGAGAATATTTCTGTCATTTTAAAAGGTTTAATTGAAAAAATGAGTTTGTTCTAGTTTTTATCTGTCACCATCTTGGCCAGAATGGCATAAAGGGAGTCATTCCTTCCTACTGTTACCTCATGCTTCCTCAGGAGGACTTGCTGAGTCAGTTGACTGTGCTTTCTTGCATTGAGAACTTTTGACCACCTGCCACTAATAATCTACTGAATTTGGTTGTTTTACAATTACAATTTTATGGATCTGTATGAGATATGAGGTTAAGGGTTCACATACTCAGGTGTGCTTCACTCTAAGGAATATCTACGCGTATTAGCGGCGGAGTCAATGTGGATTCGAGGCTGATGTGTCAGTGGGAAATGGTGCTCACATTGAACCGTTTAGAAATGAGATAAGTTTGAGTGTTGGCACAGCTAGTTGAAGGATGCACAGCATCTAGGGCTGCAGCTCTGTCCAGTGGCTGCCCTGGTGGAGAAGAACTTTGTCTCAGTTAGCTCACCAAGCATCCATTTGAATTGGAGGTAATGAAGGAATTTGTCAAGCGAAGATAATCAATACTCTTCACTATGAAATCTCAACCATGTGAAGGCATCATGTGCAGTGTCTGCGCATTTGACAGAATTTGCTCGGTTAGCCCAAGAATGCTGGACCTTTAGTCTTGCAAAGTGCATTGAGATGACAACAAACTGAAATGAAGGTGAACTTTGAGTGGATCTTGATTTCAGCTAAATGAAGGCTAAACAGGACAGATTATGTCAAACATAGCAAGACTGAACTCAACCATAGATATGTTACATCTGCAGTACCTGTGTGAAGTGGAGCTTTGTCTCTTTGTGGACCGGGATGTGTTTGGTACATGTCGCCTCGTTCCCTTCCTGGTTCCAGTAGCGCTTGGTACACATCCCGTTGGGGCTGCGAAAGATCCAGGTGTTCCAGGTCTGAGTCCAACTCCCGGGCCCTCCTCTCCAACTCCGTCAGGCTGAGCTCTGAGGCCGCTGAGGAGGGAGGATGAGAGCCCCCAAAGCCGATGGGTGGCCTGAGGAGAGGCCATCGCTGCAAGGAGCCTGTAGGGGAATCTGGATCTCCTCCTTCTTCTCCACCTGCTTCCCGTTTTTCCCAGTCATTATCCCAAAGAGTGTTAACCATGTCAAGAACCGCATCCCAACCCTCCACCCCTCCTTCCTCTCCAGCAGTTATTCCTTGTTGGCCACCCACGTCCAGTTTCTCTGTGTGCAGTTTTGCTTCTACCTCCTCTTTTGGACCAATTTTAATCTTTATCCCTCGATCCTCCACTCGTTCAGACTTTACTTCAACATCCAACTCTTTTTCCTCTTCCTTGTTTTTATCTGTCTGGAGATTTTCTTCCACGTTTATCTTTGCTTTATCTTGTTTGGTTTCCTCCACAACTACCTTCTCATTTATCAGGGTTTCTTCTCTCTTCTCCTCCTTTCCTTTGCTTTCCTCTTTCTCTGCCTTGTTCCTACTCTCCCCTCCTCGTTTCTCCCGACTTCTGGACCTCCTGTGTTCCTCTTGCTCTCTGCAGACTCTCCAGTGCTCCAAGTTCTGCTCCCTGAGGGATGCTCGGCCTACCAAACCGCTCCCCTGTATGGGCTCTGGGTGAGCGGCTTCTCTCAGTGAGCATCGCCCTATAATAGGGTTCATCAGATTTGATAATGGGTTCTCTGAACCATGCCGTAGGTGTGGATGCCTCTTCTCCAGGGCTGACAAGACAGAAGGGAGTGGGGGGAGGATAGGAAGATTGTGGAGGGCCCCTCCCTGGCGGACAGTCCTCTTTCGGACTATGATTCTGCGAGGCCAGGTGGACTCGATGTCCTCAGGTGGTCCAGCTGATTCAAAGTCTTCCAGCTGTTTGCTTTCTCGGGGGCTCAGTACTCCCGGACGCAGCCCAGTGGCTGTGCCTGGTCGAGACCTGGAGCAGGACTTGGATGATTTGGACTTGGATCTTGAGCTTTTCCCAGCATGAGCTGACTTGGATTTACCAGAATCATCAAGCTTTTGCTCTGCTTGATGTGCAGGAGCAGCTTCAGGTTTATCTGCTGCCTCAGACCTTACCTGAAGTTCACCTGTACTTTCAGCTTGATTGTCAGTTTCTCCATTACTGATCCTAGTTTCTGCTTCTGGCTTAGAATCAAGAGCAATCTCAGCTTCATCAGCTTTAGCTTCTACACTGGATCCAGATGTTGAATCAACATTAGGCTGTGATTCAGGTTCAGCCTCTGTTTCAACTTTGTTCTCTGGCTGTTGGAAGTGACCAAGCTCCGGCTTGGTTTCAGGAACAGGAGCAGCTTCAACCTGAACTTTGTCTGCAGGACCAACAATCTTCTCAGTGACAGTCATGCCTGAGTGTTCAGGTAAACGCTCTTGTCTACTTGTAGCTCCGCCAGCTTTGATGGACGTCCCTCTATGTCCCTCCTTATTCTCTGTCCCTGACTGCACTTTCCCCTCCAAATCCCGACCTCCTGGTCGAGTTTTCACCTGAGAGCCAACCCTCTTTTCAGGCAGGTTCTTCACACTGGATCTGGATCCGTCATCATATTTGTTCCAGCTTTCGGCTCGATGGTGCTCCTGATTTAATGCTCTCATTTCCACCTCAGACATGTTTGCCATTAAGACTTCGCTGACTAATCTGGGCCCACAGCCGGATTTACCGTCCACCAACACTAAACTAACACTCCCACTGTCGCACCTCGGCGGCATCCCTCCACCAAGCGCTTCTGGGCCGACCTTTGACCCAGCTCGGCTCCTGCCCACTGCTCCAGTACCCATCCTGGGAGCGCCGCTAGGGGAGGGGGAGGGGGAAGGCTGGGGGAGAAGCAGAGGAGTCGTGTCCAAGCCGTGTTCAGACTCTATAAACACTGAGTCTCTGTCAGAGCGCAGAGGAACTGGTCGGCCATAACCAAACGTCCCAAAGGTGGATGTCTCCCTTCTCTCCCTCTCTCGGGCTCTCTCCCTCTCCAGCCTGCCCCTCTCCCTCTCTCTCTCCCACTCGCGCTGGGCCCAGCCTCGCTCCATCTCTCGCTGCCGCTCCCTCTCCCAGTCCCTGTCGCGCTCGCTGCGGCCCCATCCACCACCTCGCTCACCCAGGTCTTGCTCCAGCTCATGGGCAGACAGTTGGACCAGCGCAGTCCTGTAGGGGGACCTTCTGAGCTCCTGGGGGGGGGACAGCCTCAGGCTCTGGGTTTGGGAGTAATGCCTGGGCTGCATCACATGGGGAGGAGAACAGCGCAGGCTCTGGCTCTGACTGGGACGAGGTTTGGCCGGGGAGAAGAACACCGGAGTGTGGTATCCTGAGGAGAGAGGCGAGCCGGAGAAGGGTGAGATGAGAGGGGAGGTTAGAGAGGAGGACTGACCCGGTCCTGGGTAGTGACCTGGATTCAGGTAGCTGCCTCCCCCACGCTCTAGCAGCTCCACTGGAGGAATCTCCACACACTCCAAAGGTTTAGGAGATGACATTGCTTTCCAGGAATGCCGGCTCTCTCTGCTCTTTGTGCTGTCTGCATGGTGAGGGTGGTGGTGATGGTGGTGCTTCTTTGATGAGGAGGACACTCCTGGAGCCGAAAAGGAAGACACAGAGGGAGACACGGAGCGATTGAAATGTCCTGGAGAGCTGTCCTCCGCTCCCAGCTTGAGGGAATCGTAGATGGCTCTCTCATCCAGGCGCCGAACAAAGGAAGGGTTTGGAGTTAAGGAGCGTGGCTGTGGATCAAACATGTCTGACCTGCTGACTCTCAGGGAGCCGCTGGTGGAATAGCTGAAGCTCCCGTCTCCTCCTCCGTCCCGCCTCACCGAGCCCCTGGAGTGGTGGTGATGGCTGTCAATCTGCTGATTGATGCACATGGTGTCATAAATGGATCGCTGAGGGATGTAGCCATCGCCATAGCCCCCTTCCATCCCAACGTCCCGCCCTCCCACTCCCCCATCCCCAAGTCCATGTTTCTCCAGGCAGCAGGAGCTCTTCCTGAAACACCCAGGGCGGCTGAGAGGCTTGCCCATGGTTGGTGCAGGGGGTTGGTGGGAGGCACGTCTAAAGCTTGAAGAGTGAATTGTGAAGTCTTTAATTAACAAAATAAGAGCAGAACTGGTTTTTTAACCACTACTGACTGTCCAGGATGTGCAGCTTCAGGCTCCAGAAAGACCATGAAAGCAGGAATGAGACGCCTTTTAGAAAATCCTTCTTGTTCTCCAGTGAAGAACTAAGAAATATTCCTGCTGTTTTCATGAGAAGTCAACAGGCTCTAAGGTTGGGAACATCCTTCTGTCAAAGGCTCCAGGACATGAGGACACTACGACCAACCTGAAGTCCAAACGCGATCCCACATCGAGAAATATTCCAATCAGATTCCAAAAGGTTGAAAACAGGTTTTCATTTCCACTGGAAAGCTCATCTTCTCTTCCACTTTACTCACATTGTGACAGAATTTGTCTTTATTCTGCTTCTTTATTGATTAGAGCCAGTTAAATGTCTTTCCAGCAAAACTTTGGTCTGCCAGCCTCAGAGCCACAGAAAGAGGGAGAAGAAACGAGGAAACGGATCCAGTCGGACCTGCTCCTCTCATTCTGCTGCTGTTTGATGATTAACGTCTCCTGCATCAGGAAGAAACAAAGCAGAGAAACATTATGGACAGCCTCCTAAAAATCTGCATTTATGCATGAAAATAGTCTTCAGACGCTGATCCTGCTTGTGGAGCAACTTCCTAACAAATAAGCTGCTTTTCTACGGCACACCATGTCCTGTTGATTGCAGAATTAGACTCACAAAAGTGAAATCAGCTTAAAATGAATACGCCTGATGAGATCAAGCCATTATTGACTCATTAAAGCTGAGAAATGGAGCATTAAAGCTCCGGGGTAACTCACCCTCATGGAAAGAAATCCCAAATGAACCAAGCCTCACTCTCAGTGTTTAGATCAGATCTCAGATTTATTTGATTGGGGGTAAATATTGATCAAATCATTATACTGGGCGACTTTAACATTCATGTTGACTCTGAGCTGATCGATTAAATGTAGCTTTTAAAGCTAGCTGAGACTCGATTGGCTTCATTCGGAGAATTCGCTCGTCATCGTACTTTAGACGTGTTGAGTATTTCAAGCTCGAGAGAAAATGTCTTTATCAGACAAATCAATCCCAGATCAATTAGTATCTGGATGCATCTTTGAAGCTTTAAAAACCTTCAAGGAATCTCCTCCATGTTTCGTTTCCTCTGAATCTCAGGGAGTAATTTAATCTTTAGTCCTTCTCTAACTGATGTTCATCGTGTTTCTTCCTCATGAGTCAGAAAGGGCAGTCATCCATAGGCAGGTTGGCTCCTTGGTTTAGCTCTGAACTGGGATTAAATCATCCTCCAGCAATAAAGTAAAGACCCTCTGAGAGATTTTAAGCAGGAAGTGTCATTTCATCCCAGCTTGTTCTACAAATTCTCCCTTTAATCTCTGGGATGTTGCCTAAATTATAAACATCCTGTCCAGCAGTGAAGCTGATAATCCATAATCTAATCCAGGAACCTGTCCTTCAGGATGAACTCTTCACAATCAGGAAGTTAAAATCCCTCATCTGATCCAAAACGCTGCAGCAGAGTTCTGATGGAAACCAGAACCAGATCAGGTCGATTCACAGCTTGCTGATGATCCAGATTCTAATTTCACATAGAAAACCTCATTAACCAGATCCAGAACCTGTAGACCGGTCAGGTCTACAGGTTCTGGATCTGAACCATTTGGTACCAGGCTGCAGGTTTTGTTTGTTCTGACGGTTAGAAGCTGGTCTGCGTTCTGATTAGCTGGTTCGTTCCTGAGGCGTCGGCTGCCATGATGCTGCCATAATGCTGCCATGATGCTGCCATGATGCCGCCATGATGCCGCCATGATCCGCCATGATGCTGCCATGATGCCGCCATGAGGCTACCATGATGCTGCCATGATGCTGCCATGATGCTGCCATGATGCTGCCATTATGCTGCCATGATGCTGCCATGATGCTGCCATGATGCTGCCATTATGCTGCCATGATGCTGCCACCACCTGATGGTTCTGCTGTTCATGTTTTACTTTCATGAACATCAGAAATAATCCAACATCATCTGGTTCTTCTTCTGCTAATCTGCAGTCAGTCATGGCTGCTGGTACTGAACCCGGTTCTGACTCTGGTTCTGGAAGTTTCTTCCTGTTAACAGGGAGGTCTTCCTCTCTACTGTCACCACATGCATGCTCAGCATGAGGTCTTGCTGTAAAGTCAATGGCATAAAGCCAGCGCCTCCTGCTGGTCAGGAGGAGCAGTGCTGAACTAATTGATCTTTCTGAACGGATTAACTGGAACCAATCAGAATCTCTGATTGAACCGAGATGATTTTCCACTTTTCGCTGTGAAGTGGCGCATCTTAAATAAACTGAATTGAATAATGAACAACCATCAAATCCCGTCTGATATTTGGTTCTAAATGACTAAAGCTCCATAAACTCAGCAGCTGAACAACTAAACTTCAACATTTGTGTCTCTGGACAGCAGCACTAAATTTAGACGTCCTGCTGATTCCTGTGGGGAACTTTGTTACAGCCGCGCTCACACACCGACGGAGCTGTGCGTGTGTGTGTGTGTGTGTGTGTGTGTGTGTGTGTGTGTGTGTGTGTGTGTGTGTGTGAAGTTGGAAGCTGCTTGGATCCTGGAGCGGGAGCTGGAATGACGGATGATTCCCTCTGATGACATCAGAACCAGAGGAGGAAAAAGTTGGATGAAGTCGCTCAGAACCAGTGGAATCGCGATCGCCTTAAAATGGAAACCATTTCAAATGATTCATTTCATTGCGGATTCAGAAGAGTCCATCTGTGTCAAAGGAGCCTATTGATAGCAGAGAGCATCTCCTGCTGCTGCCGCCACCTGCCGAGCCCCCCTCCCCCTCATATTGATTAAAGGGACTGAACCTTGCTGTTGCTGTTGCTGTTGCCGTTGCTGTTGCTGCTGTCGTCATCGTCGTCTCGGCCGCTGAAGCCGTCTGTGGATCCGGCTCTCTGCTCTCGTCTTCAGCATCTTCTGCTCCTCTGCTGCATCCTCTTCATCCTCTTCCTCCTCTCTGTTTTTCTGGCGCTCCTCTCCCTCCCTCTCTGCTGTGAATCATGCCTTCTGTCAGAGGAAGCTTTTTTCTTTCCCTTTTTTTGACAAGCGCTCTCTGCCAACCAACACACCGACGCAAACCCTCCTCCTCCTGCTGCTGTTCTCCCTTCCAGTTTTTATTTACCTCCCTTCAGCCTCCCTCCATCGCTCCTCCTCTCCTCTCCTCTCCTCCTGCTATTTGCAGCTTTAAGGGTTTAAAAGCTTCAGATCCACAAAACTCCTTTCCATCTCCATCTGTTTTTTGTCTCCCTTCCTAACCCTTTATTCACCAACATTTCTATCTATCTATCTATCTATCTATCTATCTATCTATCTATCTATCTATCCTTTGCTCAGTCTCCCACACACTCTTTTCCTCCCTAGCTCTCTCCATCCTCTCGTACCTCTCGGTTTGCCCTCTCCCTCCCACTCTTCACCTCGGCGTTAATGCAACACGCATCGCTGTGGAGGCGTCAGCAGCAGAGTTACAGCAAAGAAAGAGCAACAATGGATCCTCACGTTGAGCAGAGCCGTTTAAAAGCATCGTGATCATCAGCATTGCTCTGTCCTGTCCTCCTGTGTGGTCAGTGCACTGATGGTTCACCTGCAAAGTGTCGTTGAAGGAAGATCACCGCCAGCTAGTAGCTAGCAGGAGCAGGAGCAGGTAGCAGGGAGCAGCTAGCAGGAGCAGGGCGGGGCAGCTAGCAGGAGCAGCTAGCAGGTAGCAGGAGCAGCTAGCGGGAGCAGCAGGAGCAGCTAGCAGGGAGCAGCTAGCAGGGAGCAGCTAGCAGGAGCAGCTGTGATTGGTCACAGTAAAACTGTTTATCCTCCAGAAACCACAGAATGAAGAAAAGACTTCAAGAAATGA
Source organism: Poeciliopsis gracilis (assembly GCA_911649635.1). Taxonomy (NCBI): domain Eukaryota; kingdom Metazoa; phylum Chordata; class Actinopteri; order Cyprinodontiformes; family Poeciliidae; genus Poeciliopsis; species Poeciliopsis gracilis. The sequence goes on along the minus strand of CAJVRI010001528.1, from coordinate 596,190 downwards.
ACAGCAACCAAAACTCACCATTTCTAAAACCTTTCAGACGCTGCAAACACAAACTGGCAGGCGAGCCGACCAGAGTCTCTGCTCCAGTTCTAGACTGGTTCCAGTCTGACAGAACTGGGATTTCTTTTTTTAACTGGAAACTTCATCAAAGTCACATGTTGGGTTCAACAAGGCTCAGTCCTCCAAGTTTAAACGTATATATAACAGGAAATAAGAGCAGTTACCATCGCAACGCAGATGATACCCAGCTCTACATTATGTAGAGCTTTGTGATGACCTCAAAGCTCTACCTTTGACCTTTGACCCACCCAGTCACTGAACAGATGCTGAGAACAGATAAATGTGTGGATGGGACAAACTTTTCTGAACAGAAACTGAACTTATTAAAGAGGAACGATCTAGAGTTACAAATCTAGAGCAATAAATCTAGAATTACGGATCTAGTCAACGCACAGCTTCAGTTCTTCCAGCTGGAAGCTAGAGATCAGGTTGACCTCTGACCTGAAACAGGAAATAGAAGTTCAAGCTAGCGTGGAGCAGAGAGCGCCCCCTGCTGGAGTTTTGGAATCTGAGTTTTCTCATGCTTCTGGTAATCTCCCTTTTAACTGTTTTTTTTTCTTAGTTGGCTTAGCTTAGCATATTTTAGCTTGGCTTAGCTTAGCATATTTTAGCTTGGCTTAGCCTACCTCATCTTGTATCTTGACTGATTTACTTTTCATATATTTTACTTTCCTTACCTGACCATAACTTACCTCTGCTTGTCTTATTGTAGTTTGCTTTATACTGCCCTAGCTTCCCTTAGCTTAGCTTAGTTTAGCTTCCCTTAGCTGCCCTAGTTTCCCTTAGCTTAGCTTAAATTAATGATCGTATTCTGGCTCATGTCCTTCTTTATGTTAGTGCTTCTCTCCTCAACTTGTCTCTACGTGTCATATCGGTTATTTATTTGCCCACGTTAGCTTAGCGTTTGCTATGTTTAGTCTTTCAGTGTCTCGGTGTCAGGATCTGATCTCAGTTGTTATTCTCAACCTTGTTTCTGTTTAGTTCAGTGAATTCCTAGTTTGTTCTTTTATTCTTTGTGCTAAGTAGTTCATTGTTACCAGTGCACTGTCCCTCGCCCCTCTCTCTCCTCTTCCCTGACACCTGCAGCCCGTTAGCCAATCAGAATCAGTCTTTTCTTCTGGCTTCCCTCCTGTGCCGCCTGTCAGGATCGTCGTTGTACCAGCTTCCTGTTTCTTCCTGCTTTTTGTGTTTTGCTGCTTTATTGTAAGTTTTTGTTGTCATTTTTACTCTGAGCAAGATAAACTTTTCAAACAAGCATTTTCTGCATTTGTGTGATTTTGTCGTTGATTTTATTCATTTTTAATCACGTTTTTTTTTTTACTTTGTGTTCTGACTGTTATCCTCTGCGATTACCTGTGTGTAGCAATTATTTTATATTTTATATTAATACTGATATTATTATTATATCCACCCTGCCTTGGGTTATTTTGGCTTGCATGACCTCATCTCATCTGAACTTTCGATGTTGCATTTTTTTCTTAATCAGCCATAAATTTTGCTGTGTTCCTGTATCTTCGCTCATTTATCTTATTTTACATTGCCGTAGATGATCTAATCTTATTTTGCCTCTGCTTACTGTACCTTAGCATAGCATTTATATCAGTAGTTAGCCTTTTGTTGTCCTATCCAGTCTTAACCTAGAGAAGCTTATTGTTTTATCTTTTCTTATCATGATGAACAAACCTAATCTTAGCAGTCCATAGTTCAATGTAAGGCGGAATAACAGCAGCCCTTCTCCAATCATATTTTCATTCTGTGATCGATGTTCTTTAAGCTGAAAAGTGCTGGCAACCATTTCAATATGTGGGGGGGTTAAAGTCAACCCACCGGCTGGTCTGAGTCCAATGGAGAAACCTGCTGATCTGCTGGGATTTTAACCAACAACCACCCCTCTGGTGTGAAGAAGAGCCGTGTGTCTGGTTCAGCAGCAGACCCTGGAGAAACCGGAGGAAGAACCGGAGGAAGAACCGGAGGAGGAACCGGAGGAGGAACCGGAGGAAGAACCGGAGGAGGAACCGGAGGAGGAACCGGAGGAAGAACCGGAGGAGGAACCGGAAGAGGAACCGGAGGAGGAACCGGAGGAAGAACCGGAGGAGGAACCGGAGGAGGAACCGGAGGAGGAACCGGAGGAAGAACCGGAGGAAGAACCGGAGGAGGAACCGGAGGAAGAACCGGAGGAAGAACCGGAGGAGGAACCGGAGGAGGAACCGGAGGAGGAACCGGAGGAGGAACCGGATATTCACATGTCAACATGGACCAATGTCTCTGAGGAATATTAATGACGCCTTGTTCAACCTATAAATAATTTATTACTCTTCTATAGAAAGAATGAATCAAACCCAGTGTGTACCTAATAAAGTGGACAGTAAATGTTGAGGTGTGAAGGCTGGACTGAGACTAAGAAAAGGAGACGGAGACGAGGACTGGACCGGGTCATGAGGGACTTCAGTTTGTCTGTCCAGCAGATAGTTGATTTGTGTGCTGCCTCCCTCTAGTGGCGACTGGCTGCCACTGACGCCTGTCTCAGGTCACTCTCATTCTCTCATTCCTGGCTGTCATGTTTCGCTGAGCAGAACCGCTGAGAGTCCAGATGCAAAGAGACGTTCACACAGGAAGCAGCTGTATGACTGCGTTACAGTGTGTGTGTGTGTGTGTGTGTGTGTGTGTGTGTGTGTGTGCGTGTGTGCGTGTGTGTGTGCGTGTGTGCGTGTGTGTGTGTGTGTGGGAGGGGAATGAGGTGAATGAGGTGTGACCATGCAAACTCCTACAGCTGTCACTATGGCAACATTTCTTGCAGTTCGTCCTACTCGGTGTGTGAGGCTCGCTGTGGTTGCGTCCTGAGGCAGGGAGTCCTGCTAACAGCGTCGTTTGTGTCGACTCGGCTCAACGGAGAGCAGAGATCTTACAGAGAGAGGAAGACGAAGCAGGAGCGTTGAGTTTCTATGAGGAGCAGCTGGAAGAGTGTGAGGCCTGCAGAATCAAAGTTACACATTCCTCAGTCTAGAAGGAGACATCTGGAAAACTTTAACCACAAAGAGGAGGGGGAGGAGAGGACAAGTCTCAGTCAGAGACGTTATGATTTAAAGGTGCAGCAACCTAAAATTACACCAGATCTTTGGTCTAACTGAAGCTTTGGAGCAGAGAGAAAGCTCAGAGAGAAAGAAGACAGAGTCGGTGGGAGGAAGTCTGACCAAAGTGTTTGGCCTCTTCCTTTCTCATCTCGAGTTCAGGAAGTTGACACAGAGTGAGGGAGGGCTGAAGCAGACTAACGTTTTCCTGCTGCCTCGCTGTTTTTCCCTTTTTCAGCCCGGCTGAGCAACAGGAGGGGAACCGGAGGCGGAGTTTCCCAGGGAGCCGTCGACTCGCCGGACTCTGCAAGCTTGATGGAGGCCAGCGGAGTTCCCCAGGATGCAGGGTGAGTTCCTGAGGGGGCCGTGGAGCAGGCTGAGGGGCCAGGGGCCGGGGGCCGGGGGCCAGGGAGCAACATGAACCAGAGGGGGGGCAGGTTGTGCTATGAACCGGGTGCTGGGCTCCGGAGCCCGTGGCAGCAGGAACAGATGTGATGACTCAGCGCCTCCATGTGGATGAGCAGCGGGTCTGGAATATTCTGCTGCTGAAACATTTCCATCACACATCCAGAAACTGGGACCCAGATCTGCAGCACAGTTTACTCCGTCTGGTTTGTTCCATAATCTGACCTACAGGAAGAAAAGCTCCACGTTTAATTCTGGGAATAAATTGCTTTCATGGTTTCATCAAAAACTATGAAAGATTCTCAGTGCCAGAGATCGAGTCTGGTCGGAGCGCCGGATCCGGTCTGGATCGGGTTCTGCTGTCCAGCAGGTGATTAGTAGAACTGTATTCATCTGAGACGGGACGCTGTTGGTGGGTCCGGTCCGGTCTGTCAGAACCATGTTGGTAAATTAGAATTTTCTAGAACTTCATTTCTGGATTTGCAACATTAATTTTTTTTTAAATGAAAAATGTTTTGATAGAATAATCCGTCCGTCCGTCCATCATCCGTCCAGACTTACTAATTACCAGCCTTCCTGTTCCCATGATCCATCAGTCATTGACCCACAGCATCACTCCTGCTGGATCAGGAGGAGGGCTCAGTAATGAAGAGCAGCTCTGTTAGGTTAAAGTTTATCATGTGTTTCTTCTTCTTTGCAGCCACAGCGCCCCCTTCAGCCGTTCATCCTGCTCTTCTTCCCTTTCCCCCGCCAGGCCCGGCCGGACCCAGCCCCTGCCGCTCCTCTTGAGACCCTCCCAGCTCCCAGCGCCCCTCTGCCCTCCTCTTCCTCCGCCTCTCTCTCCCATTGTCCTCTCCTCTCCTCCTTCCCACGAGGCGACCTCTGACCCTGCCCTAGCCCTTCCCTCCGGTCCGTTTCTGCTAAGCTCTTTGGACCGGCTGCTGGGGAGTGTCTCGGTGTGGCAACCCAGAGGCCTCAGTCCGGACACCGCCTCCAGACTCCTGGAGAACCAGCCAGCAGGGGTAGGACTTTAATTGTTCCCTCTGACGTTCCCCTGATGTTCCCTCTGACGTTCCCCCTGATGTTCCCTTTGATGTTCCCTTTGATCTTCCCCCTGACGTTCCCTCTGACGTTCCCTTTGATGTTCCCTTTGATCTTCCCCCTGCTGTTCCCTCTGACCTTCCCTCTGATGTTCCCCTGATGTTCCCCTGATGTTCCCCCTGACGTTCCCTCTGACGTTCAGTCTGACGTTCCCCTGATGTTCTACAGACGTTCCTGGCTCACACTGCAGCAGATCGGGTCACCATGATTTCGGTCCGCCTGCCTGATGAAGGCGGTGCTCCGGCGATACGAGGCGTGGCGGTCCAACAGCGTCACACCTGTACGGGTCACAAGATATCTGCACAGAACCAAGGGCATTTTTTTATCATGCGGAGCGACAATCATGCTCATGTAACTTCTACCTGATCCTGTTCTCAGTTGTTCACCTGGAGGGATCCTCACTGCTCTTTGATGACATCTTCAAGCTGATCTCCTTCTACTGCAGCAGCAGGTAACACACACACACACACACACACACACACACACACACACACACACACACACACACACACACACACACACACACACACACACAGGGAAGCTAAGCTAAGGCCTGCTGCGGTTAAGCCTGTCATAATTCATTTCATTTCTTGTTTCTGTAGTTTTTATTTGTTTTATACATTTCAAATGTTTTCCAGTTCAGGTTTTTACATTTTCAAGTTAAAGTTTATTGATCCCTGAGAATCTGTTCTTCCATTTTTGTCATTACTATTATATATCAAAACAACAACAGCAACAGCAATTTATCATAATTCATTATCATAACAGACCTAGCTAAGCTAGCTTAAGCTAAGCTAGCTTAAGCTAAGCTAGCTGATATCAGCTAAGGGAAGCTGATATAAACTGCAGGTTTATGTTGTCAATATATTTTTATGACCTGCTTCCTAAACCAACTATGTATGTTGGCTGATCTTGCAGATATTTCCTGTTTTTCTATCGTTAGTAATTAGTGTGTAAAACTGCTGAACGTTTTTAAAATAAATGTCTTCATTTGAAGGACGGCGACAAAAACTTTTGAAACTTAAAATGTGGATCCATAATAGTTGAAGCTATTTTAATCCAGTGGTGATTTTTATGAACTTGATCCTCCATTCAGAGACATTCTTGCGATGCCATTGAAGTTACCTCTGTCTGTTGCCGTGGCAACCAGGGAAGAGGACCTGGAGGTCCTTTCTGCTTTGGGTGCAGGTAAAGAAACCCGTCTGCTTCACTTCATTGTCTCAGAAGCTTTAAACATTTCCTGAATGCTTGTGCTGCAGATTTCTGGATGTCTGACCTGAACCAGAGGCCTCAGAACCCGGACCGGACCGTTCAGCCCAACGCCTACCTGTATGTCAACCCAGTGCCTGTGGAGGGGCCCAGTTCAGAAAGAAGCTCCTCCGTCTCCAAACCAGAGTCCTTCCTCACTGAAGCAGTCACCCCCTCCCTGCAAAATGGAGAAATGTCAAAGAAATTAACTCCACAGGTCAAAGTTCCCAAACGGCCGCCCCCCCGACCCCCCAGCCTGACCTCAGGCCTTCTCTCCTCTCCTCTCTCACCTCCAGCTACGTCTTCTGTCACTCCACAATCTGACAGAAAAGAGGAAGGAAGAGCAGTAAGTGAGAAAGAAGGGAGGAAGTCAACATCACCTCCACCACCAAGACCTACTGCCCCCCAGCTGCCCCAGGGGGCAGTACCTCCTGCCCCTCTCCAGTGTACCTCAGGATCCCAGCTGCTAACCAAGGAAGACAAACAAAATCTTGCAAAGAACACTGAGGGAGAAAGGAGGAAGGAGAAATGGGGCAGTAGGGCAGGTCTACTGGGCGAGGAGGCTGAACAGGAGGAGGCGGTGAATAGGAACGCGCAGGGGGGACAGGAGCTGATGCTGGGGAAGGAGGACATGCTAAAGACCAACTCCACACCTTCTCTGGCAATAAAGAAGCCGTCCCGCCCGGTCCCGCCTCCAAGGACTAAACCGTCCTTCGCCAACTCAGCTGGGGGCTCCAACCAGGAAGCTGGAGGACCAACCGATCAGAGTGCAGGAATGAAAGTTCCCCCTCCCTCACCGCCTGGGCGCCCAGATGTTTCCCTGTACTCGCCACAGGGGGGTGCTGCTCTGGCAGCCGACCTCGATTCCTGCTCCACCAGCAGCACAGAGGAAGAGGCAGAGCTTAACCAGGAGCAGGATGCAAACCCCAGGTGGGTCTGGGGGGAGTAAGGGCCGGTTGGGTGTTTAAATCCTTCATCCAGGCCCAGTGGAGTTTCCGTCTGCTGGCCTGTTCTGTGTGTCTCAACATGACAAATAATGACAGTAATAAGGAAACGTCGATCTGGTGATGCATTTTGACGGTTTCCTGCTTTGAAGTTTGTGTTCACTGGAGATCTACGGGTTAGGGGGTTAGGGTTAGGGTTAGGGTACATCATGACTACGTAACTGACTCTTGAAGCACATTGTAGTCATACTTTGGTAGAAATTTGTGACGAGGATCAGTTGTTCTGGAACTGAGTGTGACTTTCATAAACCTGCTGCCTGGTGAGGAACAGACCAGCACAGGGAGGTTGAGTGATGGTCGCGGCGGTAAAGTTGAGTTCCAGTAGTTTTGGTTGTGTAGCAGTGAAAAAGCACTGCAAGGTGATCACTGTGGTTGTGACGCGTCGATGTGTTCCCATGGCAACACAGAAGACAGGGGCAGACTTGGGCAAGTGAAGGTCTGCTGTGTCTTCCCTCCAGGGTTCCTGCAGACAGAAGCTGCACCAAAGCATCCGTCAGGAGAACTCCGACCATCATGTTGGACCGAGCCCGCCTGCGTCTCTCTACCGTCCTGACTGGACTCATCTACCATGACGGCCGCCTCACCAAGCGCATCATTGAGTTGGCCAGAGACCCTGCTAGCTACTTTGGTAGCCTGGTGAGTATGGTGAAGGGTCTGTAACCTTCATCGGCCCATTAACCAGCTGAATCTCCTTCGCTCTGTGTCCAGGTCAAGGACCACAGAGCTTTCACCCTGGAGACAATGTCCAAGCATACGACATCCACAGAGCTCCTGCAGGAGATCAGACAGATGATGACCCAGCTGAAGAGTTACCTCCTGCAGAGCACAGAGCTGCAGGCTCTGCTGGAGCCTCAGCATCAGTACACGCAAGACAAGCTGGGTAACGTTGACCTCTGGCAGCTATCAGAGCCACTGACTGCGGCCTCTCTGTCATTTCCTGTAGTATCATGATACTGAAATATGCTTCCTGTTACTAACCAGATCACAGGCTTTACTGTTTAGTTTCATTTCCATAGAAGAAGCCACTTTTTTTAAATACTGTTGCTTTGTGGGAACTTCCAGTTAAAGAAGAGGTAGTTGCCTTTTTACCAAACTACAATTATTGCAGTTTGTTATACGCGTGTCATTTAAAAACGTGTAGCATGAGAGGCATGAGCTTTAGGCAAAGTGGAAATGATTGGTGTCGTCTGCAGCAGCGAGTAGAGTGTGGTCTATCTAGGGAGTGAACACTTCCTGTGCTGTGCAGAGAGCCTGGTGGAAGCGGCTCTGTGTAAGAGCGTCCTGAAGCCGCTGAAGGAGCCGATCTACCGGAGCCTGGAGAGGCTGCACACCGAGAGCCGGCGGCAGCTGGAGCAGAACCAGGTGGGAAAAAGTATTCACACCCCCACTGAGCCTGCACAAAGTATTTACACGCACCAGTCACCTGCCTCCTGTCCCCCTGACCCCAGGCCGTGGTCCTGGCCAGCACCACCACGGCGTTGGGGATCTGCACCTCCATCCCGGAGGCGGCAGCAATGGAGCGGATCAGCCTGAAGTTCAGCAAGCTGCACCAGGAGTATTCCCCCCAGAGGAAGATCCAGCTGCTGCTGAAGGCCTGCAGGCTCATCTACCACTCCATGTCCATCAGCTGCCCAGGTCAGAACCGCGGCTCAGAACCGCGGCTCAGAACCGCGGCTCAGAACCTCGGCTCAGTGTTTAGATCACCCCAAAAGCAGATTAGCAGTGTTGGGTCCAAACCGGTTCCATGCAATTCTAGCTTTCCGTGGTTCAGAACCAGAACCTTGAATCAGGGAGCACCTAAATCCGTTTGGACCAGACCGTCCTCTAACGTCCCATGTGTCCAGGGCGGGCCCACGGTGCCGACGACTTCCTGCCTGTGATGATGTACGTCCTGGCCCGGTCCAACATGGCCACCCTGCAGCTGGACGTGGAATACATGATGGAGCTGATGGACCCGGCGCTCACCCAGGGCGAAGGTAGGGCAGGGGAAAGTTAGTGCACCCTGAAGTCTGTCTTTCCTCCTGACTAAATGGAGCAGCGATTCTAAACCATGAATGCTCCGTTTGGAAAGGTTGGAAACTTCAGCTTTTTAATCGCTTCATCATCAGCTGGTGGCGATCTTTGACCCTGAATTTGACCCTAAGTTGGTGGTGAGGCATCTCCAGGCCCAGATCGCTGTGCTTTGGTTGAGGTCTTGGTCCTCAGTGACATCACTTCCTGTCCTTGTGTCTGAGGTTCCTACTACCTGACCACCACCTACGGTGCACTGGAGCACATCAAGACGTTTGACCAGCAGAGGTCAGCAACGCGGCAGTTGAGCAGAGAGGTCCAGGACTCCATCCACCGCTGGGAGAGACGGCGGACCCTCAACCAGGAGCGGGGCGGCCACAACTCTGTTCGGGTACCAAGGCTTTCTTGGGGATTCAAGGGGACCCATGTGAGCTGCCTGACGTTGAAACGCTGTGGTTGTTCCTCTGCAGGACTTCCTGACTGTGTTTTGTCCTGAGATCGGCGTCAACCCGAAAACTCTGGGCGTCCTCCCCACGACGAGCATCCAGGAGCTGACCGAGCAGTGCGCCGCACGCTTTGAGCAAGGTACCGGTCTGCTTCTAGCTCCCACACGTGACATCATTTCCTGTTTCCCATCAGGATCGAAAGCACAACTGTGATGTGGAAACCTTATGAAATGAAATAGACCATGAGAGTCCGGAGGTTCTGACCTGTCCTCTCTGTCTCCCAGCCGGCTTCATGCTGAGTGTGTTTGTGGATGGAGTCCTGCAGCCCGTCGCTCCCACAGACCAGGCCCTGAACGTCAAGAACCTCTGCCAGCCCGGAGCCTACTGCTTCCTCTACCACCCCCCCGACCAACCCCCCCCCCGGCCGACCCGACCCCCCCCCGGTCCGGACATGTCCCTCTGCCCCGCCTCCTCCTCCGCCTGGTGAGGACCTCCAAATCGTCAGTCCTGGAAAACCGGAGGAGGAAGCCCTGATTGACCTTTAACCCCTGAGGCATCCGAGGCAGAGCGTTGCCATGGTAACTGCATGACAGAGCAGGAATGTATTTTCACCTCTGACCTGAAGCTCAGGAGACCCTGGAGAACCAAATCTGGACCAGATGGGTCAGAACTGATGATGATGATGATGACCTTGATAGTGATCACCTTCACCTTCACCTTCATCATCACCATCATCATCATCATCATCCAGGGTTTCCCCAGTATATTACTGGCCTGGTGGCCCGCCATGCTTTACAAGCCCCACAGGCTAAGCTTTTCGTTTTTATGTTTTTACAAAAATTAAAACATATATAAATAAATAGCTTTTTTTAAAAGCTGGATTGCAACCTTTTCTCTTGCTCTCAGCGTTTCAATCACACCACTGCGGCAGCTGGACGCGCGCTGCGGCAGCTGGACGCGCGCTGCGGCAGCTGGACGCGCGCTGCGGCAGCTGGACGCCTTAAGTTTCCCTCAGCACAGATCGCAAGCCTCTGTTCACTCAAACTGTATCAGAACCTCAGCGCCTGACCAGCGGGCTGAGAAGGGTTACTGGTTACATCATCACCATTATCATCATCATCATTATCATCATCTTCATCAGCAGCTGCAGCAGCTGCAGCTCTCCATGCTCTGTGGCTGCTCAGTGCCGTTGAGCAACAGCGATGTGGTTGTGAAACCAGCCACAGCCACTGCCTTCCAGCAGAGGGCGCTGTTCTGCAGGTGCATACTAACGCTTCACCAAACTGACACAGTTACTGGAAGAAAAGCAACCCGTTACCAAGGAAACAGTGCAACGTTACTGCAACTGCATTTTATCCTTTTGGGTTTGTTAGTCCTTTAGCCGGTTCTGAAGGACCGGCTACGGGACTTTACCCGACCCACTTCAGTTGTGAATGGTTCCAACTGAAGCTGGTGGTTCTGTTCATATCTCCAACAGGAACCAGAATGTTCTGATCCTCAGTTTAAGATGCCACATTTTCTTACAGAGATCACCATAACAACCAGTAACTCAATCATCCCAGTTCAAAGTCTCCATCACCGCTATTGGTCCGAATCCAAAAGGAGGCGGGTCTTGGCAGCAGTGATCCGGTTCACACAATATTAATAGAAATATTCATTTAAAAATAGTTAAGCAAAATAAATGTATTAAAACACAATTAATTGGAAAAACAAAACCACAAATTAACAGTTAAATTCATGAAGTGATAAAATAATATAATAAATTTCAAATGCATTTTATTTTATTGGTTAATGGCTCGTTAAATGTGATTCATTAAACTGCTAGCAGCTCAGCTAGCAGCTAAGTTTCAGCCTCTCCTGCTAACTACTGGTGTAGTTTGATGAAAAACTAAACCAGCTGTTTAGTGTTACTAACGATTGCATTTCATTTCACAGCTGAACCGACTCAAGTCCAACGTTTTGTCCTGCAGAATTCAGATTCTCTACTGTTCCAGTGCCACCGTTTGAGGTGCTGCCAAAACCACAGATTTCATTTGATCAATAACTGAATTATTGATAAAATGATTAACCAATTAATAGATTGGTTAATCTATTAATAATTCTATCAGCCAAACAACAATATGAATTCTGATTCCCACATGATGATGAAGCTTCAGGCGCTGAAGGATGTAGTGACCATCTGTGTGGGAGGAAGTCAGGGATCAACATTCAGATGGCCCGTTTCGCCCTGGGTTTCGCCTGGCAGGCTTTGGGTTCTCAGGCGTCAGAGAGGCGCCGATCCATGTGGCCACCATCTGAGCCACTTCCTGCCCCGCATCCAGGACGAAGGCATGGCGAACGCCTCGCTCACACAGCCGGATGTCTCCGTGTGGGAAGTCCCTCCTCATGTCCTGGAAGTAGCTGACCGGACACCAGTGGTCCGTGGCTCCATAATAGAAAATGAGCTGCAACAGAACCAGGCAGAACTTGGAGGTTCAGATGGAAGCAGTGAGGCGGTTCTGACCTATACAGACGGGTTCTTACCCTGTCCAGGTTCTTCTGGATGGTAACGTTGTCTCTTTCCTGAACCATCCTCATTTCCTGGCCACCCAGGTACATGGAGTTCACTGCAACCAGAACCAGAACCAGAACCATGAAGGTGAAAGCCATGCAGTGGTGGGAGAACGTTCATCATGTTGGAGTTTCAGAGCATCAAACCTTCGGCAAAATCACTGAATCTCAAAAAACTTCAGTCTGGAGCTTAGCTCAGTAATTCCTGAGTTGAGGCGGTCCTAGCCTGTAGGGCCCCCAGGGCGACCCGCCTGCCCCCAGGGCGACCCGCCTGCCCCCAGGGCGACCCGCCTGCCCCCAGAGCGACCTGCCTGCCCCCAGGGCGACCCGCCACCTCTCCAGGGCGACCCGCCTGCCCCCAGGGCGACCCGCCACCTCTCCAGGGCGACCCGCCACCTCCAGAGCGACCCGCCACCTCTCCAGAGCGACCTGCCTGCCCCCAGGGCATCTCTGCAGCATCTCTGCAGCAAAACACCGACATGGTGAAGCAGAAGAGCAGCAGCTCAGCTCTGATCCAGACTCACTTTCCTCTAGAATCGCCTGGTTTTTCACTGCAGCAGCGGTTTCTCTTCCGCTGTCATTGGAACATTATGGAAACTTGAGCTACGCCAACAATCACTGGTTACTGCAGCCCAGTTTGGCTGCAGAGGAAATATTGCTCTGTTGTTTAGAAGGGAGTTTCTGCTGCAAAGTCAAGTAATTCTGCTCGTAAAAGGTACGTTCCTTTTTTTCCATCCTTATCTGTGAAAGTTAATGCCAGTGTTTTGTAAAACGGTTGAAACAAGACCACACAGCACAGGACTCAGGGAGCTCTGAACGCTCTACTGCCACACACAAGATGGCCGCGACGTATTCATGTCTATGGTTACCCATAACAGAGACAGTCACTGTTCCTGGGTATCGATAAAAACAACTGGGACTTTTCTGACAGCAAATAACTTTGTGACAAAATCTCCTGCTGCAGTTTTAAAATAAAGAATCAGGAAAAGCTTCTTTATTTGCTGACAGCTTAGTTTTAAGTTGTTTTTTTCTTTATTCAAGTGTTTTGAGATATTAAAAACTAGACATTTACTGAGATTTTGTGTTTTTGTAGTAAAAATATGACGGTAAAAGGCAGCCACTAGATTTAGGAGGCTGCTTGATGCAGAGGAAGTTGCTGACCGCTCAGAGACCCGGTAGAACCCAGCAGAACCCACCTGCACAGTCACCGGAGAACATCTGCAGCGCCGGCCGCAGCACGCAGGGGTCCAGCGCCGGCACGCCGCGCAGCAGCAGGCGGACCAGCAGGGCGGCGACACGCTGCGGCAGCAGCGACAGCAGGAAGAGCGGCAGGTAGGCCAGGTAGCGCAGCTGGCACAGCATCGGGGTCATGACCTTTCCCTGCGGGCTCTGGGCCATCCGCTCGATGGTGGGGAACAGCAGCACGGCCTTCAGGACCTGCAGGAGGACGAGACGGGTCAGCGCCACCCAGACCGGACCCGGTTCTGGTTCTGGTTCCGGACCTCCAGCTCGGGGCTCCTCCTCATCATCTCCAGTATCATGTAGCAGCCAATGGAGTGGCCCACCAGAACCAACCGGGTTCCTCTGGGGACCCGGTCCTGGATAAAAGCCAACTTGTGTTGGATCTGTCCGTCCAGTCCAAACACGTCCCGTCGCGCCGCCGCCGCACCATCTGGATCGCAAGAAGACACCACCATCAGAACCGGGTCCAACACGCTTCTGTTGCTACAACCAGGCCGGACCAACTGTCAGAAACGTCCAGTTGTTTTGCTGCCAGTACCAGATCTACCTTCTACGAGGTCCATGGAGTCCGGAGGAGCGCAGTGGCCGGCGTGGCTTACCGCCCAGACGGGCCTTCCCAACATGCAGTGCAGCGTCTGCATGAAGCTCTCATAGAAGCCCACAACCCCCGGGTTTCCTGTGGAGACAGGAAGTACAGTCAGGGGGACAGGAAGTACAGTCAGGGGGACAGGAAGTACAGTCAGGGGGACAGGAAGTACAGGATCAGGGGGACAGGAAGTACAGGATCAGGGGGACAGGAAGTACAGGATCAGGGGGACAGGAAGTGATTTGGACCCTCAGCAGAAAGTTCTGACCCACCTGGGATGAGGAGCACCAGAACTTCTTCTTCTTCTCCTGACAGCTGAGAGGAACCGACTTTCAGAACCTCGGTGGCTGCTCCGCTGCAGAAGAAGAACTCTGACTGGGTCTCCATCCTGGGTCTCCCGGAACCTGAACTTCCCGTTAGTCCGGTGTTCTGATCGGTCGGAACTGTTAAAGTTTCCGCTTTCAAACAGATGTTGTCGTCTTTGGACCGGATCCTCTGCAGAACCTGATCATGTTTTTTTGAGTCCAGACAGGTGAGGCTCTGCGAGAGGTTCTGGACGGATTCGGACTCCCGGGTCCACCAGGCGACTTTGGACCAGAGAGAAATGATGCAGATTGTTGAATGAACCTTTGCTCTGATGTTATCAGCTTTTATTTCTCTGTGAACTCTGAAATGATTCCTGCACAAGAACCGGATCCTTTCCTGGAGCTGATCCAATATGTTCTCCCTGGCCGTCAGTTACGGTTCTGGTTTTACTACAGAACAATATTTCCTAAACAAATAATAAAGAAATAAGAAATTAAAGAAGCGAAACGGTCCCTGAACGCATCACCATGTCCAACAGCACCAACCTAGAAGTTCTCACGGTTCTGGTGGAAACCCGGCGTTTGGACCGGTCCACCCAGAATCTGCTCAGCCAAGCTTGTAGAGCTTACCTGGTAAACACAGTCAAACGATCTGGTCATCGATCATGACCGATCAGAGCTCTTCTTCCGGTCTGGTCGTGCTACTGCCCTCTGATTGGTTAGCTAAGGTGTAGAGTTGTTGCGTTTGAGGCGCAGCAGAGACTCGGAATTTCTGTCGTCAGAACAAAAAGTGTCGAAATCAGAAGATTCTGGATTTCATCATGAATTTGATGTTAAACTAGCAAAAATCCCGCTGATGGTCACGTGTTTCCCACAAGGCTGACGTTTCCACGGTGCACTGAAAGCCGCGCGAAGGTTTCTGAAAGAAGTGTTGGAAATCAGATGCGCCCCCTGCTGGCAAAGAGCTAAAAAATAAATATATAAATCTTAGGATGCCGGGGTAACACCGGTTTGGTTCCTGTTGTGGTTCTCCATTTTGTGTTATATTGTATTTCTCTCCACAAATGAGAAGGACCTGCTGCAGCAACAGGAAGGGGCGGGACGGGCCGCTGGCAGTCTCTTACCTTATATGGAAATGGACGGTTGCACTCCGGAAGTGAAGGGGGCGCTATTTCCTATATTATCCATGTCTCCCGTTTTTATTTTCCTTTGGAATCTGTGCTGTATTTTCACCTTTAGGAAGGTTTTCACTCTCAGCTTCTATTTGATCTTCTCTCTATTATTTACTTAGTGCAGCTCACAGTTTTAACACATTCTGTAGTTTCCTGTGTTCTTCTAAATCTGCTCCTTAGTTGCATCTTTTGGGGCCTGATGCTGCCTCTAGTGGCGTGGGGTGGTAGCACAACTAATATCATTACTTTCTGTCCTAAGGAATTTACAGAACAGCCTCAGTGTTCATTTCTTCCTGGGACGTACTTTTGGTTCTTTTATCCATGTGTGGTTTTTTCTGGGGTGCTGTTCGGGGCCCTGGCTTCACTTTCCCTTTGCTAGCTGCAGCTAACTCCATTAGCACTGAATAGTCTGATCACTTTCAGAGCTCTTAGACTGCAGGTGGTATAAACTTGCTGCTTTTCTTCATACTTCAATCTGAGAGCTGATTTAACAAATAATTATTAGTAGTTTACTTCATACAATAGTTTAGAGTCAGGACCTCTTTAGGGAGCTCAGAGAAACGCTGTCCGCCATCTTTCCCGGAGCCTGAGGTGAAGCGTTTCCTATGCAGCACCCTCCATCCAGTTGGGGGCGCTATACATAGACTTATCTTTACCTGACAGTGAAGTGTGGGATTGGAAACATTGGGGGGGAAAACTTGTGGGAAAATGTAGAGGTGTGAATACTTTTGTAAGGAACTACTCATTCTTTATTAAAGGTCCATTAAATCTACCACAAAAGACCCTAAAATGCATAAATTACAAAACTAAAACTATTCATACAGAAACTCATCCTGAAGATTACTGGACTGTACAGTGTTAGAAGTCTGAGACAAAACTGGAACACGTTCTCATCATTCTATTTATTTATTCTGCCAAAGATAAAAACATTGATAATGTACCAGCAGGATCCTGGAGGAACCAGGTGGATCCAACACTATCCAACAGGCACCTGGAGGAACTTGGATGTGAGGGTTAAGGTTAGATGATGATTGGTTGGGCGTTCAGGGTCTGAGCAGAGTCGGCCATTCGCTGAAGGACTTCCAGAGGAAAGGAAGAGGAACTTCTACATCCAGCTTCTCCTTCCCCACCCGGATGTACGGTGCAGCACTCTGAGACGCCGTCTTCATCACGTTCAGCCTCTCACTAACTGCCTGAGAGAGATTAGACTGTAATGTGCTGATGAAACCCTTGGTGGCGCTGTTCACTCTCTCCATGCTGAAGGCACCGTAAGCCTCATGGACCTTGAGTTGGACAAGGTCTTTGTATGCAGAGACAAATGTCTGTGCTTGGTCTGTGTGCTGCTTAAAGAAGGTTCTGATGTTCCTGTGAACTAATTGGACCAGTGGGGAAACCTTCAGGTTCTGATCTTCTACGTAAACACGGAGATGCTCTGCTTTTTCAGCGAGGAGCTGCAGCACATCTTTAAGGGTCCTCTGAAGAAACTCCATGACATGATGGATCATAGCTGCTACGTCTCTCTTCACAGTCTCCATGATCTTGTTTCCATCAAGAAGAACGTCAGTCCCGGGAATGGTGAATGCCGTCCACCTGATCTGCTCAGAAATCCCCTTCATGACGCTGGAAAACATCTCCATGATGGACATCTTCTCCCCTGATCCAGGAACAGAGAAGTTTTTATTGTCGAGGAAGTCTCTGACCGGACATAGCAGAACTTCTGTGCTGTGCCAGGTGTGCTTGAGGCCACTTCTGAGCTCATCCATGAGGATGTCTGTAAGGTTCACCATATTGGTGGACCTTAGGATGTCAGAAGCTTCCATATAGGCGTTGTTTCCTCGATCAGCAGCGGTTTGGACTGAATCCTGCATCATGCTGACGAAAGCTCGAACCTCCTGGTGAATCTTCTCTAACAGATTCAGCACAGCGTTTCTCAGCTTCACAGAACCTCGGTTCAGGTCGAAGCCAAAGTGTGAGGTGTGGTACTTATTGAGGAACTTGATCAGGGCATTGGTCATTAGAGGGATTCGGTCCTTGAAACCCGTGATCAGAACGTTGACAGAGTCCCAACTCCACGACGTCTGCAGGACCAGCTTGTCTGAGTTCCTCAGCGATGCTTTGGCAGTGACAATGTTGGTGTCCTGGCCAGGAGTGGACTGAAGAGGAGAGGAGAAACAGCCTCAGCGAAGACAAAGTGTGGTTAGGAAGGAAGTGTGAGCATCAGAGAGGCTTACCAGATATCTGCTGAACACTTTTCCCTGCAGCTGTGACAGAGATCTTCGCTGAAGCTGAATACCCAGAAAGCCGGCAGAAGGAGACCACACGGACGCTGTGATGCTGTCCTTACGGGAGGCACAACGGACACTTAAGTCTGTGAACATCCGGCTGGTGATGTCGACATCAAGGGTGTGACGAGACTCCCTGTGAAACAGCCACAGTTAGAGCTGTTGTTAGAGCTGGTAGTTTAGACTGTTGACCTGAGGTTCCCTCCACGTCAGGAACCAGAGAGCATCAATGAGGTCACAACCACAGAGCTGCCCCATGCTGACTGGGCCTCATTAAATGATGCTCACCAATAGCAGTGCTTTAATTAGTCACATGACCTCCAGGAAGTAATAGAACTGTTACATTATTTCCTGCTCTTATTTTTATCTGTGAGAAATACATTCTCAGCAACATGTGAGCAAAGCTAAGGTTTGGCCATTTATTAATGGAACGGTGGAAACATGTAAAAATGCGGCTCTTGCCATGAGTGTGGTCTTCCAGAGGAGATTAGAAATCAGATTGAACCTGAAGATAACAGTGTGTTGGACTGATGAGGGTGAGAATGAAGCTGCAGGCAGGGATCTGCAGAACATTAGTCTTCTTCCTTAAAGGGTCAGAACCAGGCAGGCTTTATTCTGTGAAAGGAGTAAAATGTGTAGAATGAAACAGAATCAGGATTGTAATGTTTAATTCCTTGTCTCCACTGAGCGGTATGGCACAGACCAGTGCGCTTTGGTAAGGGGGAATGCAGTTCAAGTACAGGTTGATGTGACTTGATAAGGGGTCAGTGCGGTCAGTAGCTCCACCCTAAACAGACTGTAACATTGTCCCATGGACCTGTGACTGAAGGCAGCCCAGGAATGGTGTATTATGAATCTTTTGCAAAAATTGTCTTTACAATGGAAACAGACAAAGTAGCATTCTGAACCACTCACTGGAAATAAGGCTTAAGGGAATCCTTTATCCAAACAGGTGGATTTTTGTCTCATCTGATCAGTTGGAACACTGTTGCCTTGATCTGGGCTCAAATCCTGGCCTGTCTCTCTGCATGCAGTCGTTCTCCCTGTGTATGAGTGGGTTCTCACTGGGTACTGCAGCTTCTGCCCTCAGTCCATGAACGCGACTGCCTGGCTCTCCAAATTGCCCTTAGCTCCCGAGGGTATCTATAGTTGTTTGTTCTTTGTGTCTCCATGACACTGAGATCAGACCTGGGCATCTTTGGCCCGCGGGCCACATCCGGCCCTTTGTGCGTCCCTGTCCGGCCGCGTGAGGCCAATCATAAATTACAAAATAAATTTTAAAAAGTATCAATGTCGAGTGTGCAATACAACGGTGCCGCTTTTGTTTTGAAAAGCGTTATTTGCATTACTTCCGTGGACGTATGCACATGATTGTGAGTGAAGGTCAACAGCAGCAATCACAAATTACAAAATAAATTTTAATAAACATCTATGTCATATGTGCAATACAACTGTTCTGCTTTTATTTTGAAAAGCGTCATTTATGGAACTTGTGAGTGACAAGTGATGCTAGGCTAGGCTAGGTTAGCCCCAAGATGTCCGCTCACGCTAAAAAAAGAAAAGTTGATGAGGAATGCCGTGTTTTCAATAAGACATGGACTGCCAACTATTTCTTTACAGAAATTAAAGGTAAAGCCGTGTGCTTAATTTGAGGTGCACAAATTGCTGTGTTTAAAGATTATAATTTGAATCGCCACCACACGACGAAGCACGAGCTTCACAACGGAATCTGTCTGATGAAGAGCGCGAGGAAGGCTGATGCGTTGATGGTAAAACTGCAAACCCAACAAGGACTTTTTACCAAACTCCACACCTCCAGAGCCGTCAGGACAAGTTTCGTAATTTCTCACAAAATCGCCAGAAAAAATAAGGCGTTTTCTGACGGAGAGTTTATTAAAGAGTGCTTATTGGACTCTGTTGCGCTGATATGCCCGGAGAAGAAGGGCGCATTTGAGAAACCTGGAGCTTCAGCTGAAGAACAGAGCGGCCACCACCACTTTGACTTTGATTGTTTTTCTCTGGCTTTGGATGAGAGCTGCGATGTACGTGACACCGCCCAGCTGCTCATCTTCTTACGTGGGATAACTGCAGACTTTCATATCACGGAGGAGCTGGCAGCCATGCAGTCAATTAAAGGGACAACCACAGGTAGTGACTTGTTCACAGAGGTAAATGCGTGTTTGGACATGTAGGACTGAAATGGGACAAACTGGCAGGTGGACAACAGATGGTTGTCCAGATCTGACGGGAAAGATGTTGGATTTTTAAAGAAGATGCATGATAAAGTGACAGAAATTAACCCAGTGCAGAAATTGACATTTTTGCATTGTATTATACATCAGGAAGTGTTGTGTAAGACAGTGTTAAAAATGAACCATGTTGTTGATGCTGTAACTAAAACAGTTAACTTCATCAGAGCAAGAGCATTAAATCATCGACAATTTGTTGCACTTTTGGAGGAAAATGAGAGTGAACATGGTGACATAAGCTACCACAGCAACGTCAGGTGGCTCAGCCTGGGCAAAGTACTGAAAAGTGTCTGAGACCTGAGAGACCAGATTCAGGATTTCTGTGGGAAGAAAAGACATGCCATCCCAGAACTTTCAGATGAAGACTGGGTGGCAGACCTCGGATTCGCTGTGGATGTGACTGCACTCATGAACCAACTGAATGTCAAATTGCAGTGCAAGGGCCTTTTTGTGCATGAGATGTACAGTGCGGTGACAGCTTTCATGAGAAAGTTGCAGCTTCTTTCAAGCCAAGTGAAGGACAACATTCTGACCCACTTGCCAACAATAAAGGAAGCCACAAGATCACCTCCACAAGTACTCAAGCAAGTTAGAGGCACTGCATGGAGAGTTTTCGAGACGATTTCAAGATTTGAAAACTATTGAGAGTGAAATGCACATGGTTTCTTCTCCCTTCAACTGCAGTGTGGATAATGCACCAAGCGATGTTCAGATGGAGCTCATTGACCTGCAGTCTGACCTACTTCTGGCAGAGCACTTCAGGTCAGTCTCACTGCTGGACTTTTACTCCTCCCTCAAAGAGGAGAACTTTCCACACCTAAGGAGTCGTGCTCAGAGGATTCTGGTCCTCTTTGGATCCACCTATGTATGTGAACAGATATTTTCAGTGATGAAGTTCAATAAATCCAAACACAGATCCTCTATCACTGATGAGCACCTGTCAGCTGTCCTTCGCATAGCCACCTCAGACATTCAACCAGATTTCAATGCTCTTGTTCAGGCCCAGAACAGACTGGATTACTCTCACTGAAGAAAGGGTTAGGGGTTAGGGTTAGGGGTTAGGGTTAGGGGTTAGGGTTACCTCTAGAGGTAAAATGAGGTGGAAAACATAAGTTACTGTTTGTTGTATTGCAGTATTTCTATGAACTTGTTAAGTTGTTTTGTTGTTTTTTCTTGTTTGTGTAACACAGTTAAAGTGTGAAATATTTTTCAATGTGGCCCTCAGGCAGTGCTCGGTTTGCTCATTCGGCCCCCGGTAAAAATTAATTGCCCACCCTGACTGAGATGATCTGAAATCCTGCTGGGAGCGACTGGTCATGTCCAGATGATGGTACAGAGGCGTCCACTCCTCTTTTGGAACACAGCGATGCTAACAGCATCCTTCAGCAGCTCAGCTCCTCCCATCAGCATGTTGGTTTGTCATGATATGCTCCCTGAGTGACACCTTGCTATAGCCTGTCATTTGGATCAGAACCAGTTACATCTGGTAACTGGTTCTGATCCAAATTGCTTCCTCGTTACTGATCGACCTCAGGCGATGTGGTGATTTTACAAGCCTTTATTTATGTGTTCAATACTTTTTTCCTTCTATTTTATCACATATTAGTTCATTTATGGACATCTACTGTTGTGTGGCCTGCATAGGTTCTTACAGCTAGGTGAGGTGATGACCTCTGACCTGACTCTGCAGGTCCAAAGTGGGCGTTCTAGCAGCTGCAGAACATTTCCAGGACCAGAGACTAAAATCTCCAATCTGAGAAACTTGATTCCTGCTGCAGGTCCGACTGACAAACCAGAACCTGCTGCTGGAGTTCTGACTAGAACCAGGAAGATGGAGACACCTGCCGGTTCTGCACAGCCGGTTCTGCACAGCCCGGTTCTGAACAGCCCGGTTCTGAACAGCCCAGTTCTGCACAGCCGGTTCTGAACAGCCCGGTTCTGAACAGCCCGGTTCTGCGTGTGATGTTGAAAAATGGCTCTTAACAAAATGGGATGTTTCAGTTGTTGACTGTGATTCCATGACTTTGTATTTTTGTAAATGAAATGTTGCTGAAATGTTTTGTACAAAGTGTACAAATAAACTTGACCCGACTCGACATGCGCTGAGATATTCATGCCACTTTTGTCCTGTGCTTCATGTGTGATGCGTTAAATACTTATTTCTCCAATGTGACATCAGGAGCTGCTCTTTTTGGAGACTCACCGGTTCACAGAATCTCCTGCAGAGAGTTCACGTTTTGTTCTGAAAGATCAAAGAGTGCAGGAATTTAACCCTTTAGTTGTATCTATAAAAGTGATTTAATGTTTTTTTTAAATATCTAATATTAATGTAAACTGAGAACAAGAGGAGGAAAAGGAAATGTGTGATTGATTGTAATAACCCTTCCTGGAGGGGAAGCTTGTTTCCCTCCACATCTGAAGGGAGATGAACTTGATTAGCAGGTTTTAAGTAGTTTTGGTGGAGGAGTTATGATGCTGTGGGACTGCGTCTCTCTCATGGAAAACAGACTTGGTATCACTGGAGGTGATCTCAGTGCACAGAGATTTTGAGAGGAAATTCAGCAACCAGAGCAGCTTGAATCCAGTATCAGTAGGGGGGACCTTCACAATAAAA
This sequence comes from Poeciliopsis gracilis, assembly GCA_911649635.1. Classification (NCBI taxonomy): domain Eukaryota; kingdom Metazoa; phylum Chordata; class Actinopteri; order Cyprinodontiformes; family Poeciliidae; genus Poeciliopsis; species Poeciliopsis gracilis. Next base: position 573,848 of record CAJVRI010001528.1, on the reverse strand, counting down.
GCTTCATCAAGATATACAGAGCACTGAAATCTAATTAACATAAGTCTAATTAACTGGGTGTGTTTAGTCAATTATCCCTCAGTGTTGTTTACTTTGAAGTTTGGGGTTGGACGAACACTTTCAGACTCATTTTATGTTTTAAAATTGGGAAAATATCTCCTACAGACCAATTCTTTATGAGCTCCACTTTATGAGAGGAAACTGATCAAATCTGGAACTAAAACAAACAACTGAGATAGAAAAGAAAAGGAAGTTTAGCTGAGTTTCACTGAAAATGTAGAGCCAACATCTATCATAACATCAACCAATTAGTTAAAGGGAGTCTGAAGTTAGCTAATTACAAGGCTTCTTCCTGTGTGACATCAGAGCAGAGAGACAACATCGTTCGATTAGATGAAGGACATTCATCGTAATGAGGATAGTCTGGATTATTCTCAAAGAGATGCAGAATATTTTGGGCAATAATCATTATTGTTAGGAGAGATTATCCCAATTTGTTCCTCCACGGCTAACAGCAGAGCACGGAGTTATGACGGCAAACACCAACCTGAGTGGACGGTCCAACACATACTGCCAGTTCATGTTTCCATCCCTGTGGATCAACCTGCCATTCCCATTCAGCTGAAGCATCTTGTCGTCATATCTAACAACTGTAGAGGCTGAAGAAACAATCAGAGATAAGAACACGTGAGAACATGCTTCAGGGACCATGGAGGAATCATGTCTGTCCTACCAGTGAGATCATACTCCATGAAGACCAGGGTGGACGTGCAGCGGGAGCTGACGGAACTTTCAAGGTTGGGGTCCTTGTTGCTCACAGAGACAGTAGTTGACACTTTGTAGATAGGAGAAGAAATATTTAAAGTGGCACTTAGGGCACCAAAGGATGGGATGAAGATGCTGGAAGGCAGATGTAGGACAACTTCTGGGATCTCCACTCTTTGTTCTGGGATGACCATTGTAGGCATTTTGAAGTTTGAGATGTGACTCGTGATATCGTCCAGACTGATGGCGACGTCTCCAATGGTGATGGATTTCGGTAAGGTGAAAGAAGACACCCTGATGTCAAACTGTGGAAACTTGAAGGACACGAAGGACATCTTGTCCCGGAGATACTCTGTGTTAATGTCATAACTGGGCACTGATATGACAGGCAGGCTGGGGAGCTTAATGTTGAAAGCTTTGGTGGTGATCAGTTTAGGGATGTTCAGGTTTTTTGGGTCCACTGTGAAGGACTCTATGTCCAAGCTGGTAAATGGGACATGAAAGGCAGGGATGAGGACTGCGGGAGGAAGACGGACCTGATCCGGGACCACCACATCGTCTAATCTCATGTCGATATTCCTGATGGAGTGAGGGATTTCTTTCAGCCAGGAAGGCAGAGTGATGCTAAATGCTGGAAGCTGGAACATGATGTTGTCTTCCAGGAGATGAGCTGGTATTTGGTAGCCATAGCCATCCGTGCTTTTTGTGTAGACAACAGCAGAAGAGAAGTTGAAAAACTGAACATCATTAATGTTTGACACTTCATTAAATCCGAGCACATCCCACAGCGTCCTCTGATAAACAGGAAGTCTGATGGACATCATGAAGGCCAGGTTCCCTCCGACCGACCCAGAAAAAGCCATCCCTGCTTCAGATCCTTCGTTGAAGATTTTCCAGTCAGAACCATGAATGACTGATCCCAGATGTTCCTCCAGACTCCAGGAGAAGGATTGCTTCTCAGAGCTGATAACGATGTTTATCTCCTGACTGAGACCGGCGTCGGCCAAACTGCTCGACTGATCAGCTTCACATTTCACTTTAGTCGTGAAGGTTTTTAAAGGAACTAAATCCAGCTCCACCCCAACAACATGTGTTCCAGTCATTGATAAATGTCTAATCTGAACATTGTTCTTGCTTTTACACTGAATTGTTGTGAAAACCCGGTGTAGGGAAACATCAGAGGCAACTGTGTTTTCCAAATCAACCAAGAATAAGTTGCTGCTCAGGCTTCGTTTCCTCTTCTCTTGTTGGTTCATCTTTAAGCTCAGGGAAGTCTGGCTGGTGGTACGCAGACCATTAACACTGATGGAAAAGGTTTTCCTGTTTTCCAGATTGCCTGAAATATTAAACATGCTCATTGTCAACATGTCTGACTTTCCTTGAGCAGAAGATTCCAGTAACACATGAGAGGACAGAGCTTCAACGTTCCAGGTCATGTCAACACTTCCTTTGCCTGCAGATGCAATCTGGGGAACATTAAACATGTAGTTCAGCTTTTTCTTGGACACAAGGCTCAACTTGGTTCTTGTGTTCCCACTGAGATCCTGACTCATTTCCATTTGGAGGAAGGGAAGTTGAATCTTTATAGAGTTGGCTGCAGAAGCTTCCATGCTCCTCTTGGTGAGGCTAACAGAACATTCATGGTTGCCCTGAACATTGCTGTGCTCTAAAGTGACAGTGGAAGCCAGTTTCAATCCCCTTGTCCTTGTCAGACTGGTAGTCCCATCCAGTTTTCCATTCAGAATATCAAACACAGACACAGACAATGCACTGAAGCGAGCAATGATGTCTGACTCGTTGTAAAGGCCTGCGCTAGCATTCAAGGTGATAATGGTGGACTTAAAGGAGAAGTCATAGGTGATGTTGCCCATTGCTGGGATCACCACACTGTCCTGCACAGCTGGCAGGGTGAAACTGGGCAGCTTGATTTCACCCAAAGTTTCTGGAACATGGATGATAGGAAGCCTGAGAGATGGGAGCACAAAGGTGTAGGACGGTAGAGAGAATCCCAGAGCCGGGACTCTGAAGCTCGCTGTGCTGACCTCCTTTGGAACAAAGTAACTGAATGCTGGCATCTCTGCTCTGAAAGCAGAAACCTGGATGTCCAGAAAGGGAATTTTGTATCCAGGGACCCTGAAGATCTTTGGAGGAAGACTGGATGTGTTGATTTTGTGTTTGATGTACTGTGCCCTTGCTTCATGGTATGAATCTTTCAGAAGTGTTACCACTTTGTCTCTGCAAGCTTCAAATTGACCCTGGATGATTTCAAAGTTGTCGTTGATTGCACTGTAGATTGGTTCAAGGTGCAATTCAAAGCGGTGTGAGTCTGCGTTCTTGTGGTACTGGAACTTCAGGTCCATGTCAAATAACTGTTGGGGGTTGATAAGCCAGGATTTCAAGCCAGCATCTTCCCACAGAGAAAAGTCTCTCAGCTCTGGGGTCTGGATTTGGAAATAAGGTAAAGTCATTTCTGGGATAGAGAGAGGAATGATCAGAAACTCCAAATTAGCCTCTCCCTCTGCTCTGGACTGGATGTCGATGTTCTTCTCATTGTTTTCTGCTGTAAGGTTGTGGCTGTATTTGTACTGATTGAATCTGACTAAAGCAAACCAACGTGCGCTCTGCCTCTCCAAGTTTATCACAACAGCATAATCATTCTCAAGATCAACCTTACCAGTGAGTTTTAGGGGGAGCAAAACTTTGGAGAGCACCTTGTTCTTAACATCAACAATAATCTCAAATGGCTGGGCTCTAAATTCCCAGGAGTTGGACATGGTTCCTGCCAGACCTCCAGTGAGCTCAGCCTCATGGGAGACTATCAGTGCAGCATTCAGGTCTGCAAATTCAGCCTCTCCTTTTAAAAACAGAACGCTGTTTTTCACAAATGGTGTTTTGGAATCACATTGAGCTTTTACAGCAACATGGCTTAAGAGGGTTGAGTCAACAGTCAGTGTGTGCTTTGACTTGAAAGCCTGGTAGTCTATGTCTCCTACACATGTCAGCTTTGCTGTGTTAAAGTCAACTTTCAATTCTACATTAGTTCTGTGGGTACCTTCATCAAAGAAGTCTTGAATGGACCACTTCCCAGTACCACTAGTTTCACCAGTCACAGTAACCCCAACGGGGTCCATTTTTGCTGTCAAGCTTTGCTTCAGTGATGCTTGACTGGAAGCTTCTAGTGTTGGGATGTCCAGTTTGTGATTGTAAGATGTTTCTATTACTGCAGATACTCCACTCTCCAGTGATAGAGCTACACTACCAAGCAGGTCCGCTGTGTAAAACTGAGTGGTGACTATTGTGGTAGACTTGGCAAAACTCTGTGCAGGAGAAGCAGGAAGAGCCAGAGAGCCTTCATGGTCAACTGAGAAGGCAACGTGTGTAGCTTTCAAGGTCTGTGTGAATTGGAGGCTCTCCATTCTTGGAGCCTCCAGCTGAGTCTCGACTTCAAAGGCATGCTCCAAGACTTTGACTGGTGATTTAGCATGAGAAGTAAATATGGCTGTGAACTTTGGATTTGACAAATCTGTAGTAGAATTCTCAATTTTGAATTTGTTGATAAGAAAATACTTTGGAAAAGAAAGACTAAATTCTCCATGGAGTTTTCCAAACACTGGGAAGCAAATGTCAGTGGGAATCACTGGGAATGTCACATCGGGAATCATAAGCATTTTCATCCCTGAGTCCTGCACACTTAGTTTGGGAATGCTAATATCTGGAAATGTTATTTCAATAAGAACGATCTCTGGGAAGGTGATGTCTGGCAGCTCCGGCAGGTAAAGAACTTTTAAGTTGCCAAAGATGTCTTCCAGGTGAGGCATTTGGATCTGAAACCCCCGGATGTCATCAATGATTGCCACTATCTTGATCTTGATGTCATTGAAGTCTATGATGAAAGCAGGGATGGTACATGACCTGAGGATGGTGAATTCAGGTACTGATATTTGGGCTGGAATGGTGATTTCCTGCAGTTTATTGAGGTTGATGGTGAATCCTGGTATTTCCAGGTCTGTAAGAGGGACGGTAAAAGTGGAGACTTCGATGTCGGCTCTTTTGATGTGATCCAGAACTCCTTCCACCATCTGCTTTATCTGGTCAACAACCTTATCACTAGCCAATGACTTCATCCACTCCATGAGTCCATCAAAATGAGCAGAAAAGAAGGAGACTATGTTTCTGTAGGAGTCACTTGCTCTCTGGAGATAGATATGAATTTCATCTCTAATGTCCATGTCTAGAATTCGTTGCTTCATGTCCTCCAGAATGTCCTGAACTTTCAGTTTGACGTCATTGTAAAACGCACTGTCAATCACATCCTTCAGCTTCTTCAAGGCATCGGCCACTTTGGTGTTTTTCAGTTCATCCAGATAGGTATAGATAGAATTTTGAATTTCTCTGAAAAACTTCCTAACAGCCTCAATCTTCTTCACAATCTCATACTTACTGATTTCATTGTTCAGGTAATCTGTCAGCTCAACAATCTTAATATTTGATTCATCAACAAATGAGCTGTAGTCAAAATCCTTCATTGACTCAACTATTGAGGCGATGCGTTCATTAAGGTCATCAATGCTGTTTTTAAAGTCAATTTCTCTAATCTTGTCTATTACACTGTGTAGACAGTCCAACATTTTATTGTAAATCATCTCAAGTTTGATGGATTTTAGAGCTGTAACAATTGACTGTACAGTTTCTTCAATCTTCCATTCTCTAATAAGAACCACTGCTTGATCCATTAGGTCCTTGAAAATATCATCAATTTCATATTTTAAAAGAATATCTTTGCCATAGGTGTATACTGTATTTAGCTTGTTGGGGATTTCATATTCATCAATCCAGTTGATGACTACCTCATTCATTGATTCCATCACTCTTGCTATCTCTGACACTGGGATTTGATAGGAAAGCTGGTCCACATACGAAGCCCAGTCAAATGACAACAGGAAGTTCTTCACAACTTCCACAAACTGGGAAAAGTTGAAATCCTCCAGGTTATTTTTCATCTCAGACAGCTTTTCCCTGATTGTCGCCAGGATGTCGTATTTTGTATCAAGATCATGCAGGAATGCTGCACTGCTTTCCCTGAGCTTTTGGAAGTCCATTTGTCTGATGACATCCTCCATGAAATCGAGTGTTCTCACAAGCCACATCTTAATTTGGTAGTTTGCATCAAAGGCCTGAAGCTGATCTCCAACATACGAAAATACTGTTGTTATTTTATCAGCCAGATGCCCAGCATTGATGAACTCCTTAGATGCAGAGATGAAGTCATGTACCTTTGTAACTATGTCTACAATGGTTTTTTCTAAGATCTGTCTCATATTGCTCACACCAACCTCCAAGTCATCCATTGTCACAGTGAACTCATTAATCAAGTAATCAAGTCTTTCTTTTATTTGATCAACTTTGTTCTCCAAGTCAAGATTTCTCATGAATCTCTTCACTCGTATTGGCAGCTGATCCAAGTTGGCTCTGAAGTCAGTGATGATCTGACTGATGTTTAAATTCTCTATTAACTGTTGGAGGGATTCTAACGCTCGGATGACCGTCATCTTAAAGTGCTCAAAAGCAGCAGGAAAGCTCTCAATGAACGGGATCTCAATAATATGACAGTCACTGTTTTTGTCGTACTTTAGGAAGCCAGCCATACTGAACGTTTGTGGTTCTGGGTTAGACCTCTCGTATCTGCTGAGAAGGTCTGTTAGGGCCACTCCTGATAACTCAAGTCCAATCTTCTCAGGATTATTGTAAGCACTGATACTCTGCTCATAGGCATGATTGTTCACTTTGGAGTTGACTTTCCAGTCCAAAGATTGGCCTTTTGGAGTTAACAGACCTTCAAACTTGTTGCTGAAGCTAGTTGAAGACTCTCTAGCAGAAAGTCTGTGAGTGGTCGATACCCGGCAGTCATGTGACCATCCAAGAGCTAGTGGGGTGGTTTTAACCAATAACGTGCTGAAAAGCTCTCCGCTGTGCTTCCCATGGAGACTTAGTTCTCCAGCACTGTCCATAGATGAATCAATAGCCAGACTAAAAGGTAATGCCTGGATGTGAAGGTGTCCACTGAAACGTAAAGGTTCAGAACTTAACTTCGCCTCACACTTTGAGTTGGAGGAAAGTCCAGCAAATTCAAGTTCGCAGCTATGACTTAAATGTGCATCCATTATGTTTCCAGATGTACTGTACTTCATTGAACCTGACCAGTGTTTGTAGGTGAGTTCATAGGTATGTTTAATATTTTCTTCTTCTCTGAAAGCTCCATTCAGTGTTCCCCGGAGCTCTGCCTTAAGGGGCTCAAGCTTCATGTGGCCTTCCTTGTCCAAATTGAGGTCGTAAAATCTGAGTTTGTTGTTGAAGTCCACTCCCAGGATGAATGGTTTCGCATCAATCTTGAGGTTTTGCCTGTAGTAATGATCTTCACAGATGAAGTTCTCGGTCTTGGAGCGGAGGGATAAAGTCCAGAGAGTGAGGGTCAATTTATGGCTGCTTTCTGTCGACATCTGCCTCAGGGTTCCCTTCATGTTACCAGAGAAAGTCAGGGCCCTTCTGTTCAGCACAACATTCATGCTGTTTGCTGTGGCTGCATCGTAAGCATGACCCTTAAGGTCACCATACAAAGAAACCTCTGAAGGAGTGATTTTACCTCCAAATCCAAGTTCTCCTCTGCCTTCCTCAACCACCACTTTGGTAGTTGAGGAATAGGATGTTCCATTGACATCAATTACACCATCAAAAATGTTCTCTATTGTGACAGGGCTGCACTGAATGATGTTGATTTCGCTGAAGCTTAGACCATCTCTTCCAGCTCTTACAGATGCTTTATGCAAAGCCCGACCCACTTCAAAGGTGAGGGAGCCTTCAGAGTTAACCTCCACCCCGTTTGAACCTAGGGATCCAGTTATGAGTGAGTAAACCCGATTGTTGTCATCGTCTGCCTGAGACTCAATTCTGATGATCAACATCCGGCTTGATACACCAAGCTCAACAATGTTATTTAGAGATTTCCCCAATGCCAATCCAATAGCCTTGGACTTCAGGGATAGTTGTGCATCTTTGTACTTGAGCTCTGCAACATGCTTGAAATCATCTCTCTGGGTACTAGTTTTGGATACAACATTCAACTCAGAGTTTGCATAAAGTCCTCGGATCTCATTTTGTAATTGGATGAAGGGAGAGTCGAAGCGTAAGATGGACTCTCCTCTTCCTTCTCGAGCCAGAGGACACAGATTGTAGCTGTGGCTATAAGAGGTGTTGGTGTGAAAAGAAGCTATTTTGAGTAGTCCAGTAAGATCACCATCTCCTGAAACTTCATCCGAATTCAGAGTAGAAGTGGACTGAGCAGAGTAGTGGAGAGAGGCTTCGAGGCCCAACGGACTGGAGGCCTCTAACTTGTAATTGGCTTGAGCGTTCAGTTTCTCCGTCACTCTTAAGGTTTCCGTGATGCTGATGCTGCTATCAAGGAAGATGTGGCTGAAAGAACAGTTGAGGAGATACTTGAGATTATCTTCAGCTCTTCCTGATATCATCCCGACTCCTAGAAGCAGGCAGAGAGAAAATATACAGAAATCTGGTATTTAATATTCTCCGGAAAACACCAACAACACAGGACACTGTTTTAATAAGAGAGTTTACCTTCAAGTTTATATGAAAGTAAGTGTATTGGGGCCCGAGCCATAGCCTTGTACTGTGCTATGTAGCTAGGAATATCCACAGTGCTGTTGCCTCCAGAGATCGACCCTTCCCAGCTGTACCAGTTGCTGTGGATCTTGGTCGATGCTTCAGCCAGTCCGAGAAGAGGAATGGGGAGATCCAAAGAGGTTGGTACACTGAATGATGGAAGTACAAACTTTTTAGCTGGGATATGTAATCCAATCTGAGGTAACTCTATGACTGGAAAGGACAAAGTCTTTGGAAGATTCAGCTCCTCTGATGTTTTGCCTCCAAGTGGAAGAGGGAGACTGATGATTGCCTGTTCTTTGTTGAACTGGTATCGAAACAAACTGTCCCTGTTCAAATCAAATCAGGCACAAATTATGAGATAGAATGAAAGTCTTATTGATATTTAAGACACTTCATATTTCTGTTTGAAACACTTACGACTGCAGGAACAGTTTCTCAGGCAGGGCTGGCAGCATGAGGTCTGAGATGCTCCTCTTACTTCGAAGGTTTGCAAGAGAAGGGAACCGAGCCGCCAGTTTGTCCAGCCAGTTGTTCCCTGCCTTCACAGACAAATGAATGATAATTAATGATCTGAAAGAAAGAGATCAACTCATTCATTTTATTGAAGTTTTCCTGTGTGAAGAGAGGAAAATGGAGTTTGTCTATAAACATTCAGAAACTGAGTATGTTATGCTTTATTTTTATTTCTTTTACCACTGTAGGCTGTAGTGTAGATGTTTGGAGTTGTCCTATCTGGATTTCTTATTTTAATAACTACAGAATTCACTCTGTTATTAGTAGGTTAACTGATAAATACTGTTGCATAAACTATGTAGCGATCTCACAAGCTCCCCCGTCTCTTTGCGGCGTCTCAAAAACATCCTGCTGCAGTATAATGGCGAACATCTGAAAATGTATCATAAAGAAATTCCATAATAAAGTCTCTGCTGTGGCTACAGCGGCGTTAGGCTCTGCGCTGTCACTCAGGTCCATTTAGAGCTGGACGCTTGGAACCTGATGACCGGATCCTGAACAGACTTGTAACTTCAGACTTTGTAATATTGAGGTTTTTGTTCACTACAGCATTGGTGGCTTGTACAATTGTAACATTATAGAGGTGGATTAAACCAGCAAACCCAACTGAAGGACCAGGTACCAGATGCATGGGCCAGAATTTTCTGGACTAAAAACAATAAGATATTTGCTGAGGTGAATAAACATTTGCACCTCAATCCCTTTGCTGACTATATGACGCAACTTCATGTCAGTCTTTGCAACTTTGTGCTCCAACATTTCATCGATGAGCTTCTGGAGCTGCATGTGACGGTCTTCTGCATGTGGAATCATCTTTTTGATCTCTGCAGCCAGGTCTGTTTTCAGTTCCAGCTGGACTTTATCTTCATCTGAGGAAGGAAAATCCAAACAATACTCCGCTATGCAGATAATTTAAGGTTTTAAAACCAGAATAATTCAGACATCAGCAAAAAATACCATATTTTAGAGAAGCTTTCTGTTGGTATGAAGCTGCCGGGAGGTGAAGGACTGATTCCAAGTCCATCAGCACATTCTCTTCATTTTTCAGGGTTGCAGTGACGGATGCATCCGTTTCCAGAGACGGGATGTCCATCTGGAGTTGCATCATGACCTCTTTCATCATTTCATGTCTGCATTTAAAATAAGAGCATGGAGGCTTGCAGCAGGGCACCATGAACTGCTGAGCATTGGTTTCCTCCAGAGTTTTCAGGGTCTGACCTGGCTCGTCCTGTTAGAGAGAACCGGGTGACGTTCCTGTTGGTCACGTCAATGCTGAAGCCTCTCGTCTTCCGCCCACCTCCATCCGTCCGGGTTACAGCCAGGTTCACTGTCGCCTCCACGTCACAGTCAGGAATGAGCAGCTCAGCGGAAAAGGTGTTTTTATTCTGGTTGTACTTGACAGATGCAGTTGCCTCCGTTGGCTCTTCTCCTAAAAGCAGAACAGCTTTAACTCATCACTTGGGTTTCATCAGAACTATAGAAACAAGCAGTTTCAAAGTCAAATGTATTGACCCCCAAACGTCTGTCAGAAAACAGCTCAGAGCTTTCTGCTAGGTTTTAGGCCGCACCTTCACTACCGTGGATATTTCTAAATCAAGAATCCATGTGGTTTGTAGACTCTGACTCCAGTTAAATGTGACAGGAGAATCAATGTTAATATTCAGAAATGACCTCAGCGCAGCCGGAAGGAGGAGTTAAAGAAAAACTGCTGTAATACCTGTGCAGCACCAGCAGGTGGTGATCATGATGACATAACCCAGTGACTCCCAAACCCCCTGCCCCGGGGCAGTGTTTCCCACCCCTGGTCCTCCACACACTGCCCTTCATGTTTCAGCCGGCTGATTTCAGTTGACAGACGTTTGTTGAACTAATCAGCCGAATCAGCAGGGAAACATCTAGAACATCTAGACCAGGGATAGGAAACACTGCGCTAAGGAACCACAGAGTTCAGACAAATGTCCTCATGCTTATTATTGTTATTATTAGTATTATTATTGCATCTGGGACTAATGGATAGTCTTCAAACTGGACTGTGTTGCAGTTGCAGCAATGCCCCTTTAACTCCATCAGAACCCAGAGGATGGCCCGCTTTGCAGCCGTCAGTCCTGGAAGTTTCAGATCCTGAATCCAGGATGTAATGAGCCTGGATCTGAACGGTTTCATCAGTGGGTGGACTGGTACCTTCTGCCCTCAGGGTGAGCTTTAGGGATTGAACTTTGTGTAGGCCCTTTCTGCCCTCCCTCAGAGTCTCGTCGCTGATGGAGGCCGTGTATCCGGAAACTTTCTTTGTGGGCTGGAGTTCAACTGCAAACCTTCAACAAGTGACAACAGTTTGATGTTCTTATTTTATCTGGGTAATATGTAATAGAAGGTAAAATGAAATAAATCGGTGTTTCTAGAAGCCATTGTGTCTGGAGCAGAGGTTCATCTTACATAGTGTCTCCAGTCAGAGGGAAGGAAGGCATCTCTTCCACAGAGGAAGCGTTGGTGTAGCTGACCACTGTGCAGAGGTTGAGTCCTTTAAGCAGAAGCTGGCAGTCAGTGTGGTCAACCCGGTTCTCCACCAGAGATGGCACCGGCTTAGTTTGTCCAGATGAGATGGACAGCAGCTTGTTGCTTCATCCAGAGACCAAGAGAAGAGAGAATGAACACCAGAACAGCAACCAGAGGAAGAGCTTCATTTGCTTTATCCAAGCTGCTGCTGACCTGACGCTGAGCAGCGGATGGCTGGACTTTGGAGCAGGGACGGACACTTCAACCTGGTTCTTCTTCACAGTCACTTTGGCCTGAAATGAGCTCTCGTGGTAGAGATTAGTGAGCATCTCAGTTCCTGCATCCACATAGTCTGGAAGGTGAACGCCCATATGGGTGATGAACTCCAGCCCTCCTGAAGGCATGAAGGACACGCCAGTCTGCAGAAAGGAAGAAAGGAGCATTGAAGCACGGAGAACCAGGAAGTCCTGATGATGAAGAAAAGGGATCTACCACTGTGGAGGGGGTCAGGCCTCCTCTGGTGCCGGCGGCAAACACTCCAGACAAGGAGAACTTGAGAGGAAAACCAGAGGCAGTGGGGAGAGAGAAGGAAGTCTCTGTGAAGACGTAGTGGAGAAACATCTCGTTTTCGGTGCTGGAGGTCAGTTTGGAGAAGGCCTGATGGGATGTAAAACAAGGTGGATGAACGGCAGAAAAATGTTCTAGTCTCATTCTGGAAAGTACTTTCGAAAGTTCTGTAAATCATGTGACCATGACCATCAATATTCACAAACGTAGCCTGACTATTTTCATCCTGGACTGATAAATTAAGACAGTCCCTAAAATAGAAGTGTATCATCCCAACAAATATTGAAGTATTTCTACAACTGTCTGGATGAAATCTGGCCCAGAGGAGGGAATTGTAAGATCATCCAGGTGAGTAAATCATGGCAACATCTGCATAAAGGTGCACTGCAGCTATAGACATAGAAACATAAGGAGTCTTAAGATCTTCTGAAAATTAAATATGTATCTTCAAAAACACACTGTTTTACCTGAAAGGTACCTGCTAAATCAGGCCCCATCAACCAAACCATGACAAATTAACATCATGGAATTAAAGATGGAAGCATGAAACATCACATAGTTAATCACAGCAGAAGTTATGGATGGAGCTCAAGAAGGCGTGGAAAGCAGCTCCGCCTTTCAACCACTGGAGAAGAAAGGCGACATTTCAGCCATAAGTTTTCCCACCTAATGTGGCACCGCAGCGTTCCTTTCTGTTGTTACTCGGCTTTAACGAGACGTCTACATGCAGATGATCTGTGTGAGAATAGTCGGGTTTGTTGAGACAATCTGCTAAAGAGTCAGCAAAGCCAGTCTGACCTGTGCAGGTAGTACTCTGATGAAGACATGGTAGTACATGAACAGAGTCTCAAACATTTTTCTCATTTCACTCGTCTTCATATATCCGATTTCATCGCCCAGCAACCGGAGGAAGGCAGTAGCTTCAGGAGCCACAGAGATCCGAACGTCCTGAAGGAGCTGTTGGAAGCGGTCTTTGATTGCTTTCAGATGGACTTCTGGGACCTGAGGAGACATCACCAACGCTCATTTCTTTGAAACCTTCCTACAAAACCCTTAAAGAGGCCATAATCCCAAAAGCTGCTGCCACCTGTCTCCTGTTTCTGCCTGGACCAGGGGAAATCCTGTCCAGAACTCCTCGGAGCATCGGAGCTCTGTCGCCTACAAACCTCATCAGCCTGGAGAAAGATTCGAGTAGGAAACCCTTCTCCCCGAAAAGAGCCTCGACTGTTGGCTCAAATCCTGTTCCTTCAAGTCCAACCTGAAAGGACACTTCCTGGTGAGCGATCTTTCTCTTTCCAGGTTTTTTCATCGTGAAGAACCGATCTGCTGTCACCAACCTCAAACATATCAAAGCTGCGATCGTAGGCCTTCAGAGAAGCCTTCAGCTTCATCTCCTTGGGCAGCGTGTTCCCGCTGTCAAAGATGACGTTGCTCTGGACCGAGCCCAGCGGGGAGCTGAGCATGTAGTTCTTGGACAAACCATTGGACCTGGTGTCAGTGGATGATGGTTTGTCCTGCAGAGCTGCCCCAATAAGCTGTCTGAGTCTGGAGACGGAGACATCATGTTCAGAAACCGTCCCACCACCTGGACCATCAGTTCCTCCCAGTTAAATACACACATTACGATTTATTTAGTGGACAGACACTGACTCAAACAGAACTGGACTCAAAGGACTGAAAGAAGCACCAGAACTGATTGTTACCCTCAATGATTAGATTAAATTATAATCTGCCTGGAGTTGTTTACTGCCAAGTCTGAACAGGTTCTAAAAGACTCGGAGGTCCCACCAGCATCCTGGGTTCAAAGCAGAACAACCGGACCTGCAGAGAATCAACTGGACCTGCAGAGAATCATCCGGACCTGCAGAGAATCAACTGGACCTGCAGAGAATCAACCGGACCTGCAGAGAATCAACCGGACCTGCAGAGAATCAACTGGACCTGCAGAGAATCAACCGGACCTGCAGAGAATCAACCGGACCTGCAGAGAATCATCCGGACCTGCAGAGAATCATCCGGACCTGCAGAGAATCAACCGGCTTAAACTGAAAAAAATGAACATTCATTTAGTGAAAATTGAAGGAAAATCTCAGCAGAGACCAAAGTTATGCTGGTTAAATCTAAGGACCAGCATGTTGAAGGGCCTTGGAGGGAAGCAGTTAGAGTAGGTCAAAGGTCAGACTAAAGACAGTCTAGCTTTAGCATTTTTTGATGATCTCCTACCAAAACCAGAAGACCCTCGGAAAGGAACCTGATAAATATGAATCCAGCCATGTTTGGAGATGTAATCTGATTACTCACTCTGGTTTCTCGTCATCAGAGTTCTGGATGTTTTTTAGGTGGGAGAGCACGAAGCTCTTTAGCTGCTCATCCTTCTCGCCCCGCAGGCCGCTGCAGATGTCCCTGATGAGGCCGGAGTCTGCGTCCTTCATCAGCACCAGGTACGCTGCCAGGCGTTTGTCAGCAGGACTCTGAGGGTCCTGGTACGCCTCCAGCAGGGAGCGCCGAATCTGTGCCCGACCAAATATTCAGAGTTCTTGTAACAACAGCAACATTTTCTGCTAAAACGCCAAATAACCCAGAACATGTTTGATTCATTAGGAGTTCCACCTCAGCAGTAATGTCCATCAGCCTGAAGGCCTGGATAGCTGCCTTTTGATTGGATAAGGGAACATCTGGTTTCTTCATGCATCGCAAAATCGAGGAGATGAGTGATGGACTGACGTCTTGCATGGCCCGACCCATAACACCAACAACCTGCAAGAGAGGAAGAGTCACACTCCACCAGCTGGCGTGGCACTGCTTCAGATGCTGGTGGAACCTTGCTCACCCTGAGGACCAGGAAGGCCTCCTCCGTGGGATCTGGAGCGGGCTCTCGGTCAGGATCCCTTATTTCCTCTGAGCAGTCGTTTAGGATTGTCTCCATGAACTTTGACACCTCAGTGATCTCTGGGGTAACCTCCCCCCGATAGAACCTGTAAGCAAACATTTACAGCTCCAGCACACAACCGTCTTACAGCTGGGGGCGTTAGCATTAGCATCAAATGTTAATGTTGCTTTTTAGCATTTTGATAAAAAACTCAGACTGACAACCTACAACCATTAGAGTGAATGCTAACATGAACATAAACATTAGCATGCGGGTTACCATCCATCATCCATCCATCATCCATCC
The DNA here is from genome assembly GCA_911649635.1 of Poeciliopsis gracilis. NCBI lineage: Eukaryota > Metazoa > Chordata > Actinopteri > Cyprinodontiformes > Poeciliidae > Poeciliopsis > Poeciliopsis gracilis. The sequence goes on along the minus strand of CAJVRI010001528.1, from coordinate 558,658 downwards.
ATCCATCCATCCATCATCCATCCATCATCATCCATCCATCCATCCATCCATCCATCCATCATCCATCCATCCATCATCCATCATCCATCCATCATCCATCCATCATCCATCCATCATCCATCCATCATCCATCCATCATCCATCCATCCATCCATCCATCCATCATCCATCCATCCATCCATCATCCATCCATCATCATCCATCCATCCATCCATCCATCCATCCATCCATCCATCATCCATCCATCCATCCATCATCCATCCATCATCCATCCATCCATCCATCCATCCATCCATCCATCCATCATCCATCCATCCATCATCCATCCATCATCCATCCATCCATCATTCATCCATCCATCATCCAACCATCATCCATCCATCCATCATCCATCCATCATCCATCCATCCATCATCCATCCATCATCCATCCATCATCCAACCATCATCCAACCATCATCCATCATCATCCATCCATCATCCATCATCCATCCATCCATCCATCATCCATCCATCATCCATCCATCCATCCATCCATCCATCCATCCATCATCCATCCATCATCCATCATCCATCCATCATCCAACCATCATCCATCATCCATCATCCATCCATCATCCATCTCTACTTTAGTTTCTTTTCTTCTATATCTCCATCTGTTTTACTTGGTTCTGTTTATTTTCTTTAAGGATTCCTGTTTGTCTCACACTGGGAAGTTTTAACAGGGATTGTTCTGTCCAAGATCTTCCACAGGGAAGAAACCTCTCGCTCATACAAACACATCAGCGAAGACCTCGTTGTCCCTGTAAGACATGCGGACCCCCTGTTGCTGAAGGCGTGACTCACTTTCTCACTGTGTTTGCCAGAGCGAACATGATGGCTTTGCTCTGTTTGTACTGAGCCATGCTGAGCATGTCTCTCACACGTGCTGCATCCGGATTGGCCTGCAGAGCCAGCGCGTACACCAGAGCGTCCACCTCCAGAGAGACCCCGTCAATGGTCCAGATGACCTGCATGATGGCGCTGGTGCACTCTGAGGTTCCACACTGGAACAGGGCCTGGAAGGTCAGCCAGTTGGACACTTGGACCATCTCAGCAACTGTCTGGCTGAGGGTCTCGTTCCTCAGGACTCTCAGGTTGGACACCAGCTTATGGAAAAGGCTGGTCCGTTTCTGACCCTGATCCGTGCTCGCTAGCGCCACCAGCTCCCGCAGGGTGCCCAGAACAGCATCCTTCATCTGGACTGGAGTTTTGTCTTCTGGTTTATCAAAGTGGAGAGGCTGTGCCTGCAGGGGGTCTGCATCTACGAGAAACAAGAATGTTTTAGGTCCTCAGTTTTAAAAAAGTAAATCCACAGCAGTTTTAGAAATAACAGCTCACCAAATCTTCTGCTACTGGTCCTTTTTACACTTTGAAAGCTCAGATCCTGGATCACCACTGATGAGATCCCGTCGTCTCTGAGATGCAGACGACAATGTGGATAAAAACCTTCAATAATCTCCAGAAATGCAGCTCAGCTCTGAGTCAGACTCACCTGCTGGAGAACGGCAGGTATATGTGCTTTTCGGTGCATTTGGCTGCGGTGATGTGTGTTCCTCTGTTATCAAACTGGTATCTGCAGCTCTGGGTGCTGCTGATGAGTTTTGAGACGGGGTTGTGCTGAAAACCAATCAGTGAGCACTTATTACTGCTCAGTAGAAGCAGAAGCTTCTCCCAGCTGCTGCATGCGAGCATGCTGAAGTGGTTTAAGGTGGTCCTGCCAAGTTGATCTAGTCTAGACTAGATCAACCTGAGGACAGTTTCTCTCCAGGTGATCCATGGAGTGAGGCTGGAGGCTCCTGTACTGCCTCTGTGCTGCGGTTGAAGCTGCACCCTGCAGCCAGGCTGCACTTTCCAGAAGTCAACAATCAGTGACATAAAGCGAAGAGCGTTTTCTCACCAGCTGCTGCAGCAGAGCCACTGGGCTGCTGGTGATAGTCCTGCCATAGAACTGGTCGCACTGGGACAGGTCTCTGGAAACACTGGCGTCTGTGGCAACATCCTGCCTGGAATGAACCGTGACTGTGGTGAGACAGCGACCATGGACCGAACTCTGAGGGAAAACACAAACACCTGTTAGTCTTGGAGCGTGTGAAGATCGTCCTGCTGTCTCCAACCAGTTGGAGCTCTATGGTGTTGGACACTAACCACCAGACCAGTCCATCCATCCTCCATGACGGGAACCAGGAATGCAGAAATGATGCCTCTCTTGATGTTGAGGATGTTGATGGACTCGTCCGCCTTGGGATAAAGCTCCACCCGGCCGTTTGAGTGGACGCTGACCTTCAGCGGACTCCTGGAATAAGACACTTGTGCTTCAGCAAAAAGTAACATTAATTTGGAGAGAAACAGAATTTTCTGAAATGAGTAATTAACAGAGATTTAGCGGAGATTTCCCTGATGCTCTCCAGGAGATGTTTGGTGTCAGACCAGGAGTCTGTCTCATTACTGTTCTTCTCTTTAGTATCTTTTGATGATCACTGGATCTCAGAAATGTCACTACTTGTGACGCCTGCATCACAAAATGCTGGGATAATAAGAACTTCTCAACTTCTGAACCACAACAAGGAAATGTGAGCACATGGCTTCAGTACTGACGGCCGTTCACTGATCAAGTTGACGCTCTAATGGACCGCTCCCTTCCTGTCTGTTGTTCTGCAGCTGAAAGCTCATGTTCTCCGATCTCAAGGCTGCAGCTTAAAGATCTGTTGGAGAGCGCGCGTTTTCCGTTCTGCACCAGTTTCCCTGCAGACTGTAGCTCGACCCGTTCTGTTTAAGCCGAGTTGTTCTCTCTGGTTCATGCGTCTTAATTTTCTTGCTTTTCTTGATGTGTCATTTTGGTTTGATTAGTTTTTATCCATATTGTTATGGGTTTTATCTATTGCAACAGAGCGCTGTGTAGAGTGTTGCACAGTGAGGAATTCTCTACATTTTGTATGATTCTTCACTAAACTGCTCTTAAGCCTGTCAGATGGCTAACAACTCCTGGGTGGAAGTTGCAACATTGTCGTCCACAGAGGAGTCTGTCTGCAGAAAGGTGGCGCTCTCTCAGTGATGCTTCGTTAAAAGGAACTGGAGGATGCAGGGAATGGAACCCTGGCAGCCTCAAGCAGGAAGTGAGACCCCAAGCAGCTTGCATCGCCGTGTGTGAACACGAGCGTCCCAAAATCAGGTGACTGTGCGCCGACTGCTCGGTTGAAGGTGAACTCAGAGAGTCTGCAGAAGAACAAAACCAGCTCTGAACCTCATGTAACATCAGAAGTCATAAACCAATTGAGTGAAGCTGACAAAGTTTGCACTTCTTGAAGTGTCCTGTTGTTTTTCTGGGACAGATCTAAACTTATCCAGGCCTAAAAATGCTGAAGTGTGTTAGTTCTGCTCGGGTTTTACCGGTACCAGCATGTGCTCTGACCTCTCCATGACGGCTCTGAAGGTGTCAGAGCCGGGTGCCGGGCCGTAGGCCGCCTCAGCCCGAGCGTCTGTGGCGGACGCTTCGCTGACGGTGCAATCTCTGGTGTACATGATGAACCTGCACATCTGGGGGACTTCAATCTCTACCTGCAGACGTGGGACGAGTCAGTGAGGGGCCCTCAGATAAGAGCTCTTATCAGTTCAACGGTTTTTACCTCACAAGTGACTTTAGGCCCATTTTGGAGGCTAGCAGACCCCGGCGCTACGTTCCGGCCCTCTGCGCTGTACCGGTACACGTACTTCCTCTGGACCTTAAATCTGGAAGCCACTGAAAAGAAGCATCTGCATCTTTATGCTGAAAGCATCACTTCAGTCAAACCCTGATTCCATATTTCTACATCCTCCTGTATGTCAGACAACCCCCCAATACTGGAACAGCTGACCTTTGAACCCGTTGTGGCAGAGCTGCTGCTGCTATCTCCAATAAACAGGCCTTAAGCTCAGAGAGCAGCATTGATCCATCAGCAGCTCTGTGTCTGTTTGCTCTGGATCGACCTCTGACCCCACATGTGTCTGTGGTAGATAACTTACTCTGACATGAAGCTGGTTCCTCCACATCCTCTGGAAAACAAACAGCGGGGTTAGAACAATGAACATCAACAGAAGACCCTCATTAAACCCAGATCAGATATTCTAAAGGTAGAAATCTGGAGACGGAACCAGAAACATTCTGCTGTTCTAAAGGAGTCCAGTGGCCAAAATCGTTAACCAGTAGAAGAAGAAAAGAACCAGCAGGAGGCCAGAGATCAGGATGGATGGATGGATGGATGATGGATGGATGGATGGATGGATGGATGGATGGATGGATGGATGGATGGATGGATGGATGGATGGATGGATGGATGGATGGATGGATGGTTGGTTGGTTGGTTGGTTGGTTGGTTGGTTGGTTGGTTGGTTGGTTGGTTGGATGATGGATGGATGTCATCATAGATTAAGAAAAGAATCATTGCAGAGATGTGAGCTGTCTTTGTGGTTGCTATGGTGATTCCCTGTTTCTGGTGACAGGGAGCCCACAGGACCACAGATAGATCAGACCTCTGCCGTGTATTAAAGAGTTAGTCATGTCATCCATCAATCTTATTAAAGTATTGATCGGTGCAAAGTTAACAATAATCAATAATAAATTATCATTCATAATTATCAAAAAATAATCAATGACCTGAACATATTTAGCTCTACAAACGCTGGAGCCGCTGGATGCTGCCAGCGTCACCGTGGCAACCCTTACTGGTTGATCAGTTACTGCCAGTAAGACCAGTTTGTCACACAGCCTCACAGAACCAGTAAGTCTTTGCTGCAGTTCTTATCTGTTCCCAAAGCCAAGTGGGGTCCAATCTGAACAGCAGAACCAGAACCAAGATGTTACCGCTGCAGATCCGAATCAGCAGATGCTGCAGCCAGCTAACAGAACCGGGTCTGTTACAGGTCCAGACGTTCTGATGTTCTCCAGGAAGGTCCAGACTTACGTGCCAGAGCGGCGCTCAGCAGCAGGAGCAGACACAGCGGGCCAGAACCCATTCTGGACCCAATAACCGGGTTCTGCTGCCGGGCCAAACTGACGAGTTCTGCTGGTGTACCTGGAGCGTCCAGCATCGACTGCGGCAGCTCCAGTCCGATCGGATCTTTTATCTGCTGCAGTATCAGCCGGGTCAAAGTCCAGACTGTGAGCCGGTCAGCTGGTTCTGATTCCAGTTCCCTACAGCTCCTCCTGAAATCCTCTTCTGGGTTCTTCTGGATCTGGTTCTGGTCCAGTGATCCAATTCAAGGTCTTCCCAGAATCCAGCAGGACGGAGCCGCTAGACCTCAGAACCAGAACCAGGGCGATTTAGAATGATCCCAGAACCAGAACCAGAACCAGAACGTTCTCCTAACTCAGGGGTGTCAAACTCCAGTCCTGTAGGGCCGCTGGCTGTCCTGCAGTTTTTCAATGTGCTACAGGTAAAAAACACAGGAATGAAACGGCTTCATTTCCTCCTCCTGCTGTAGATCTGATCTCCAGAACCTTAATGACTCATTATTGTGTTCAGGTGGAGCAGAGGCTCATCTAAACGTTGCAGGACACCAGAACTCCAGGACTGGAGTTTGACACCCCTGTCCGAACTGCTCAGTTCTCCTGAGGTTCTCCAGCTCTGTAGCAGTTCCGCTCGCTTCCACCAGGAGGCGCTTTATGTGAACCCGCAGCTGAAATCATTTTCAGAGCGACGGTGCCCTGCTGTCAACACTGCTGTCCAGTAGGTGGCGGCAGCGCGCTGGTCCGCCACCCGCCATGAAACACGGGAAGAAGAAAAACGCGGAACTTGAAGGTAAAAGAAGGAAAACGGCGAAGATCCGGGATATTAGAAAATAACCAGACTTTAACAGTTTGAACAAGTTTACTGTAAAATGTAGCTTCCGGTTCCGGACGATTCTTCTTCTTTTCTTTTAATAAACCAGATTATTTGTAATTTGATCCCAACAAACAGAAAGAACTGCTGGAAAAATCAGGACAGTTTTTATTTGCTGTTTGGTGATTTGGACCAGAGTTCAGCTGATGAGACGGTCCGAACCGAACCGAGTCCCTGCAGACCCGAACCGAACCGAGTCCCTGCAGACCCGAACCGAACCGAGTCCCTGCAGACCCGAGTTACCATGAAATGTAATAATCATCCAAAATATAGAACAGCTGTTTTTCAATCATTTTCCATACTAAAAAGCTGATTTATTACTCTTCTAAAAGTTGATCAAATGCAATTTAAATAGAATAACTTGAGTCAGGACTCTGCTGGGGCTCCTTTAATCTCGGTCCCAGAAATAATAAGGAATAATCGAGGAGGAAGTTCACATTGACCAGTCTGGCTGGCCGGTCGGCCGTCCACCGGACTGGGCCCAGAACCAGGAAACATGGTGGTGGCAGCATCATGCTGTGGGAGGACAGATAGAGATAAATCCAGGAATCAATCAATCAGTCAAATTTTATTTGTATAGCACATTTCAGCTACAAGGCATTTCAAAGTGCTTTACATCATAAACACAAAACACAAAGTCAAACAACAGAGAATAAAATACCAAGTGTTTTTTTGTTGTTGTTTTTTTGTTTTTTTGTCACGGAATTTAAGCGCCTGTTTTCGCTGGACTCCGCCGTCCGTTTAACCACAGGTATTCGTCGGGCCCCGTTGTACACAACAGGAGAGAGAAAAAAAAAAGAAGAAAACAATACATTGATCCATATTACATTTCAAATAAAACTCTAAACAGGTGAGTTTTTAGTCTAGATTTAAAGGAAGTCAGGGTTTCTGCTGTTTTACAGTTTTCTGGAAGTTTGTTCCAGATGTTTGGTGCATAGATGCTGAAAGCTGCTTCTCCTCTTTTGGTTCTGGTTCTGGTTCTGGATGCAGAGCAGAACCAGAACCAGAACCTGAGAGTCTGGCAGGTTGATACAACAACAGCAGATCTTTAATGTATTGTGGTGCTAAACTGGATTAGCCTGGACGTTGTGAGCATGCTCATAACGTGCTCATAACAGAGAGGTTGCGTCTCCATGGCAACTGCCCTGGAGGAGGACATGACTTCTGGTTTCTCTGGTTTCCCCTTCAGGCGAGACATGCTGTCTGCCATGAGGACCGGCTGCCGGCAGACCTGGAGGAGCCTCAGGAGACACTCCACTCAAGGTGACGACCTCCGTGACCTTGAGAACCTGGAGCTTCCTCTGCAATTTTAGGGTTCTGGTCTGGAGAGACAGAACGGCTCTGAGATGGATCAGAACCAGATCCTAGAACCACAAACTGGAACGAGCTGAAAGTTCTGGAGGAAGAGCTAAGATTGGAAAGACTGGTTTATACTGGTTTATACTGGAAACGTCAGCGATCAGAGCAGAGCAGCAGCTGCTGGCTGAGCGAACCAGAACCTCTACTGGATGTCCGGATGGATGAAGTGTTGGGTGGCGGTGGTAGTGCAGGTCCTGTCAGGACGGCGCCCCCTGCCTGTTAATGTTTGCAGGGCTTTGCTGCTCATTAACGGAGCACTTCCTGCTCTCCGGTTCTTCAGCCGTCAGGCTCCAGGAATCGCTGCAGATTATAATCCGTATCTGAATATGCATCAGATCCAGAATGTGAGTCGTCTCGGTCCAGGAGAACTCAGGCTGTTAATCAGACAGAACCATCCCAAAATAAGAACCACGACTGGCCTGGCTCACGGTAAGATGGTTTATGACCTGCGGCGCTTGGACTTTACTCTGCAGTCGCTGGGATCAGATTCAGGGGGTAAATGTGTTACATGAACGAAGCCTGAAAACTAGAGCTAGATCAGGGTAACTAGAACCGCTTCTGTAAACGTCTAGAAAGGAAACGGGTCGTCTGGCTCAGACTAAAGTTCTGAGGACCCGTCTGTGTCTGCAGGGTATTGGATTCTTCAGGGTTTATGAACAGAAAAAGCTGAGTGTCATCAGCATACTGTCTGATAATTTTACCAACTGAAAGCAGCCAGAGCTAAGTGGACCCTCGGCCCGGCCCGGCCCGGCCCGGCCCGGCCCGGCCCTGTGGACCAGAACCGGAGAGGCCGCAGCGTTATCCATAATGATTCTGATCGGATCCGTTCAGCATCTTTCTGTGTCTTCATCAGGGTACCAGCAGGCCAACGTCGTGGTCCTGCCGCGCCGCATGGCCGACGACTTTGAGGACTTCTGTCGCAGTAACCCCGCCCCCCTTCCTCTGCTGTATCGCAGCCAATCAGGGGAGACTTCCTGTGAGCCTCTGGCTAAACATGCTGACATCAGGTTGGTGAGAATGAACGATCCTCTGCTGCCGCTTCACATCCAGCAGAGGTTCTAGAACCTCCCGGGCGGTTCGGCGCCACGGCGGCACCACCAGAACCCGGTTCCCTCATGGTGTTCTGTCTTCAGGACGGACGTCTCCGAGTTCTGTGTCTATCAGGATGGGCGTTTGGTCAAGACCGTCTCCAGCCTGCAGGGCTACAGCGATCCGGCCAGGTGGGTCAGAACCGGGCAAGCCCGTCCCGGGTTTTCTGCTGCTAACTGTTGGTTCTGTCTGTCTAGAACCGGGTCGCTGCTGGCAGACATGGTGACCTTCTACCTGGGCTGCAGTTTCGGGTTTGAGGGCCGGCTGGAAGAGGCCGGGGTTCCGGTCCGGAACGTGGAGCAGGGTCGGAACGTCAGCATGTTCCGGGTAGGACCAGGATTAATCCAGACAACAGCGGCTCTGTTCAGTTCTGAACTCGAACGGAACCTGACCGGAACCTGACCTGACCAGAACAGAAGTTCTGTCTGGCTTCTGGCGAAGCCAGACAGAACCAGCGCTGAGGGTTCTGCAGGTAAAGTAGGGTGTCCTTCCGTTGCTCACCCCTAGTGGTGGTGTGTTGCAGACCGCGGTGCCCTGCGTTCCCAAAGGGGAGTTCCGCTGCCCCCTGGTGGTCACCATGCGCCCGGTGCCAGCCGGGCTGCTGGACACAGCGGTGGAGGTGACCCATCAGAACCCGGGCCCATGGCGCTCCGGTTCACATCGGAGACCCAGGTGCTGACTGGTCCGGACCGGCTGGGAACCAGAACCGCCTGCTGAGGCTCATCGGATTTGCTTTCTCTGCAGCTCTGCTGGGCATTCTGGACCTGACCCGACCGGACTATGGTGACCCGGTGGAGCTCCGACCCGGTGACGTTCCCGTCTTCTGGGCCTGCGGAGTGACGTCTATAGAAGCCATCCTGAGCAGCAGTGAGAGACCGGAACCGACCGGAACCGACCGGAACCGACCGGAACCGACCAGCAGTTATGTTCAGATGACCATCACTGCTGTCTGTTTGGACCTTTCAGAACCGCCTCTGGCATTCAGCCACTCTCCGGGCTGCATGTTCCTGACCGACGTCCCGGACGCTCCGTCAGCCGGCACCGACCCACAGCTGGTCCCGCTCTGCTTCCTGGTTACCCACAATCCCCTGCTCTATAGCCTGGTCTCCAAGGAGACGACCGAGAAGATCCGGCAGCTGGAGCGGATCATCGGAGACGACCCGGGTAAAGGTCCCGTTCTGATGAGAGGGACCAGAACCAGAACCTTCTGACACCATCTCAGAAGGTTCTGGTTCTGGTTCTGTGGTTCTGCAGGCCAGCGGGGAATCGCGGCTCTGTTTGTCCAGGATGAACTCCTCCGCTGCTGCCTGGCGCTGTCCCACTCCTCCTCTGTTGCCATAGTAACCGGTTTCCCCACACACCACCAGCACAGGTAAGCCGCACACCTAGTTCTTCCCGAACAGAACCCAGAACAGGACCGGTCCAGTGTGTCCTGACGTCTTAGATTTAAGTTTTAGATTATTCTGCAGAGACTCGGATTACTGAAACCCAGAACAGGAATTAGACCAGAGGACATTTTCTGACCCTAATCTAATTTACTTTGATCAACATTATTAACTTTTTCTTTTTCTGCTCTTTGTTATTTTGTTTGTTATTTTTTAAATGTAAAGCATTTTGCATCGCCTTGTTGCTGAAAATGTGCTATGAATAAAATGACCTTCACCTTCTGGGTTTACTTACTTCCTAACTGACCTCGGGTATCTTAACGTTTCCTGGTTAGTCCACCAGATGAGACAGACGGTCCGCCCGGAGCTATCGCCATGGCAACCATGTTGCTGTCTTTAGGGAAACGTGTGACGCTGCTGACAGACCGCAGGGCGGCGGATATGAACCGAGCTCTGGTGGACGAAGCGGTGAGGACAGGTGAGGGTTTGGGCGTAGCGCTCATCTGTTGGTGGGATTTAAAGAGACAGACCCTGATTGGACGTTTCCTCCATTAGGAGTCCTCAAAGATGCCATCCCATTGGTCACCTTCGAGGATCGCGGGCCTGACTCTGCAATGCACTTCCTGTGTCACCAAGGAGACCCCACCAAGCCCAGGTCACATGACTTGCTAAGGCACTATACCAGGCTAGTGTTTAGCGGAAGCTAATGCTAAGGCGCTATACCAGGCTAGTGTTTAGCGGAAGCTATGACTTGCTAAGGCGCTATACCAGGCTAGTGTTTAGCAGAAGCTAATGCTAAGGCGCTATACCAGGCTAGTGTTTAGCAGGAGCTAATGCTATGGCGCTATACCAGGCTAGTGTTTAGCAGAAGCTAATGCTATGGCGCTATACCAGGCTAGTGTTTAGCAGGAGCTAATGCTAAGGCGCTATACCAGGCTAGTGTTTAGCAGAAGCTAATGCTAAGGCGCTATACCAGGCTAGTGTTTAGCAGGAGCTAATGCTATGGCGCTATACCAGGCTAGTGTTTAGCAGAAGCTAATGCTAAGGCGCTATACCAGGCTAGTGTTTAGCAGAAGCTAATGCTAAGGCGCCCACTGAGTGTCAAGGCCACAGCGTGTTTTACAACATGCCGCCTCTGACCAGGTTCGACCACCTGGTGGCGATAGAGCGCAGCGGCCGGGCTCAGGACGGCAACTATTACAACATGAGAGGACAGAATATCAAACACCTGGTGGATCCCATAGACGACCTGTACCTCGCTGCTCAGAACATTCCCGGAGTTATGACCACAGGTGAGTCCGGCTCCGTCCCGGCCGGCGCAGGAAGCCTGACGCCGTGGAGCCGGCCCGGTTTCTCAGAGTGACCGGTCGAGTGACCCGTGTTACCATAGGGATTGGAGACGGAGGCAACGAGTTGGGGATGGGCAAGGTGAAGGAGAAGGTGAAGCAGCTGATGCCCAAAGGTGACCTGGTGGCCTGCGATGTGGCAGCAGACTGCGCTGTGACTGCAGGTAGCATCCAACCCTCATTTCATCCATCGATTGTGCCACATTCTGATGGTTCTGGTTCTGACCCGCTGCAGGCGTCTCGAACTGGGCCGGCTACGCCGTGGCCTGTGGGCTCTACCTGCTCCACACCTGTCCTGCTCACCAGCGCTACCTGAGGAGAGGACTGGGACTGCAGCCAGTGACCTCTGACCTGCAGCTGCAGGACTGGAGGAGGAACCTGCCATCGGTCCAGAAGGTACCGTGAGGTTCTGATGGTACCAGAACCATAAAGTGACATCCTAACTGTTGCTCTGCGTCCACCAGGAGGAGCTGTTCCTTGGAACGCTGGTGCGTTTCGGAATACGAAGCGGGAAAACTGGGAACCTGGCTATGGAGGTAGATGGCTTGACCTTTCACCCCACACACTCCCAGATGATCAGCCGGCTCCTGAAGGTCACACTAGGCTCCCTGGATCAGAACCGACCCGTAGGCCATGATTAGGTCATTGGCACGGAGTGGCAGCCGGTTGCCATGGTTACGACGGTTTATTATCAACCCTTTATGATTTCTCTGTAATAAAGATATAAATCATGACTGACTCAGTTCACCAGAACCGGGTCCAGAACTCCGGGCAGATTCCTTCGTTTGTTTCTAAAATTATTGTTTTTATTGGTGTGACATTTGAAATGTTTTCATTCAATCATCATAATAAAGAAAAGAAATATTAGAGCAAACGGAGCCATAAAAACTGTTTGACATGATGGAGTCACTGAAAGAAAAGAAGGTTCAGTGAGAACTGCAGCCCAGCTGACCGGTTCCATCCGGTTCCAACCGGTTCCATCCGGTTCCAACCGGTTCCAACCGGTTCCAACCGGTTCCATCCGGTTCCAACCGGTTCCAACCGGTTCCAACCGGTTCCTCCGGTTCCAACCGGTTCCATCCGGTTCCAATCCGGTTCCAACCGGTTCAATCCCGTTCCATCCGGTTCCATCCGGTTCCAACCGGTTCCATCCGGTTCCATCCGGTTCCAATCCGGTTCCATCCGGTTCCATCCGGTTCCAACCGGTTCCATCCGGTTCCATCCGGTTCCAATCCGGTTCCATCCGGTCGGTTCCGGACATTGGGTTCCTGCTATTCTCCACTACAAAAAGTTTCTGGCTTCCGGCTCAGTCTGCTCACATTTCTGCCTTTCACTCAGATTGTCTCCAGTCGGTTTTTGACCAATCAACAAAGGGCAGCCAATCCCCCTGTAGAAACCACAGGTCAAAGGTCAAAGTTTAACGTTCAGCTGATCGGATGAAAGCTCAGAAACACCGTAAAACCCCGGCTGGCGGTCTGACCGCCTGCGGCCGCCGTGTTTCAGCTGCACTTCCTGTCCCCAGTCCTTCCTCCCACGTCCCCCCCGGTCTCGGCTGGGACAGTCGAGGGGTCAGAGGTAGCATTTCCGCTGCCTGTCTTGGTGTAGCTGTGGGTCAGCAGCATCACACTCCGGCCGCCGTTCCCGTCCGTCGCCACCTCGTGGGAGTCGCCGGCGGGGCCGACAGGGCTGGCGTTGCCTCTGCGACGGCAGCAGCAGACGAGCCTGGCGACGGGCCTGAGGACGGCGCGGTGCAGGCCGCGGCGGGCGCTCTCGCTCACGAAGCAGTAGAGCGCCGGGTCAGCCACGCAGTTCAGGCTGGTGAGCAGCAGCGACACGTGGTAATAGTTAAAGATTCCTGCAAGAATCAGAGACGGAGATGAAAAACCGTGCAGCAGTCACCTGTTCCCGACAGGAAACTCACCTGAGATGAAGCTACAGTCGCGCTCCAGCAGCGTCCGCAGCAGCAGGAAGACGTGATACGGAGAGAAGCAGACCAGGAAGATGAGGATGGTGCTGCTGACCAGCTGCCGGATCCGGGTCTTCTGGTCCGGTTGGGTTCCCGCGCTGCGGCCCACAGCGCGAAGAACGCTCAGGTAGCTCACCTGCATCAGGAGCCACAGACGTAATAAGGACCAGTCCTGCACTGGCTGCTCGAGCGGCGGCCATCTTGGAGAGATGCTCCTACTTCGCTAAGCTAACAGCAGAAGAAACTTGAGCTCTGTGGTAATTTGTGTTCAAATCGACGGGCTGCTGATGCTCGTGCATGATGTCAGTCAGATGTTAGAATATTATGTATTTATGGCCACCAGATAAGATTAGCCATAAAGCCAGGAGTAAATCTTCAAAAGTTTGAATTATTCCTCAACCCTGACTTAGAAATAAAACATTACTGTTCAAATTATAATATCATATTTCATAACATTCACCAGTTCACACAGCACCATGATTTATATCATCTTCTGAACATCTGAATGGGAAAACGCAAACAATCAGAGAATCCAAATTGATAAAGTTAAATGAAAAATAAATACTGTACAATCCACACGGTGAAAATAGCAATATAAATGATTTTATCATATTTTTCCGTTTTGCCTCCCCTGACCGCACGTTGTTATGTATATGCATCACCTAACATATATTTCGCTAGTAATTATTTAATCATCTTTGTTTCTCTGTAATTTGTTTATTTTGCATGTACTATACTAAATAATTTTGTATGTTTATATAAAAAATGATGAATGGCTGTGTGCTTTGTAAAGCTCATCATACATCAAAACACAATATTCATTTTATTCTGTTTCCCCCAGTAGGAATGTTCAAATATGCTGAGCCATCAATCGATCCAATTCAAAAATACTTCAAATAAATGACTTTTACATGTAGCTATGATTAGATCTACAGCAAAAAAGCGTGAAAATCCGATTATTATACATTTAATGCGCCTGTCAAACATATGACGCTCTAGGGAGCGGTTGACCTGTCCAAGATGGCGGCCTGTCAGCAACAACAGACGAGCGATCCATGAGTTGTCTGTTCTCTGTATGGGTGGAGGTGCGAGTGGCGCCCTCTAGTGGTGGAACCAGGAAGACGGCAGGCAAATCCAGACTTTTCAGCTGATCGACCCAGTTCTGATCTTTTCTCCCAAATCCAAATCCACTCTGTTCCACTTTCGTACACTAAATGATAGTTGTCAGTCTGAACGTCGCATTTATCCAATTTTTATGTCGTTGATGTGAGAGATGCGCCATAATTCAGCAGCAGAAGAAGACAGACAGTAAATCTGATAATGAAGTAATGACAACGGTCTGAGTCAGTGAACGCATCACATCCCAAACCCACCGACCCCACTCCGACTCCAAACAGAACCGGGTCAGAACCGAACTAAAGCCCGTCGTTAGTTTTTATCAGCTTCCTGACCATCTGCCAACCGTGTCGCTCTGCAGCTTTATAATCCACAGGTGTGAAACTCCAGTCCTCAAGGGCCACTAACCTTTAGCTGAGCCTCTGCTGCAGCACCTGAATAGAATAATTGGATCATTAGCAAGACTCTGGAGATCTGATCCACACCAGGAGGAGGAAATGAAGCCGTTTCATTCCAGTGCTTTGAACCTGTGGCACATTGAAAAACTGCAGGACAGCCAGCGGCCCTACAGGACTGGAGTTGGACACTCCTGTTAATCCATCAGAGATGGCGGCCATCTTTACCCAGACTGCATTGGGGTACAGCTGTGGCCAAGCTGCTCTTCTGCGGGTCGCTTTGAGGTCTGACTGCTGGCATTAATTTACATCCATAATCTAAATAATTCATAATGTAGAAAAATTCACATTTCATGAAGAAATGGGAGTTGAGCATCAAGTCATGTTGTGAACGCGCAGCTAATGGCTAGCAGCTAACCCTAACCCCAAGAACCTGGCTGGAGGTCAACTGTCAGGACCTTACAGCGCTTTGAGGCTCCTGGTCCGGATCAAGACGGTACCTGGAGCCTTCCTCAAGACATTGATCCGGATCAGTTTGGGTCAGAGCAGACGGGTTTCTTACGGACAGGATGGCCAGCGGGAACAGGAAGCCGACGCTGAAGCGGTAGTAGTTGACGGGGTATTCCCACGGCATCATGGGGTAATGTTCGAAGCACACCGACTGGTTGGTCTGGTCTCTGCTCACCTCTTTATGGCGAAAGAAAACCACACCCACAGCTACCTCTTTAAGCCAGATGGTGGCGCTGGCGATCCATGCTGCAGTCATAGAGCGGAGAGAGGTAAACCTGGAGACGGGAAGGCAGAAACGTTTTCTGTGGGCCTGAAGCTGCCGGCGGGACTCGGTTCCAGCGAATCTACCTGAGAGGATGGACCACGGCCAGGTAGCGGTCCATGCTGATGCAGCACAGGAAGCCGATGCTGATGTAGATGTTTTCATAGAGCAGGAAACCACAAAGCTGACACAACCACTCTCTGTGCTGCCAGTCGTCATTCTGAAAGAAGAAGACAAACAGAAACAACCAGGCTGTCATAAAACTGCTCAAACCTTCAGAGCTTCTCTTCTCTTCAGCAGAACCCGTTACCTGAAAGATGTACTGCAGCCAGAGGGGCAGAGACGCCAGGTAGAGCAGGTCGGACACGGTCAGGTTGAGCAGGTAGACGCCCAACTCGTTCCTCTGCCGCAGCTGGACCGCGGCGTGGTACAGGGAGTACAGGTTGGAGGGAACGCCCACCTGAAATCAGCCACCAATGTTTGACTTTGTGTGTTAGGGTAACATCAGCTTCCTGTCACTCACTGACTCTGAACCTGGGTATGCTAATGCTAACAGTTTCTTTGGGGCTGTACTTTCTGTCCATGTCTACTGATGTTTGGGGAAATCAATTAAGTTTGGATAGGGTTAGGGTTAGCCCCAAGTAAAAAGCACAAATACTTCAGAACTCTGCTTGTGTTGATACTTCAGACACTGAATATACCTTAACATGCATTAATGTGCAGCGGAGGCAGTTTTAGCACTTCAACACATCCACAGTCTTCCCAATTGCTGCTTTTGGGGCTGAGCCAATCAGCACCAAGGAAAATAAAAGGTGCTGAGCCCCAAATACAATTGCAATCACCACCTAAACATGAGGCTAGGCTAGGTTTCTGCGTTTTCTTCCAGAAAAAAAAAAGTCAACTAAAAACTCAGCGAATGGTTTGAAGTTATGTTAACGCTGAGAGGTCGGCCAGACGTCGCTGTGCTATGATTGGGCAACTAGTCAGGATACTGTGGTGTTAGCATGCTAGCATTAGGAGTAAGTGAGCATTAGCAGGCTAGCTTTAGCTGAAGAATTTTATGGTCTGTTGCTGTGGTGCTAAAGGT
Source organism: Poeciliopsis gracilis (assembly GCA_911649635.1). Taxonomy (NCBI): domain Eukaryota; kingdom Metazoa; phylum Chordata; class Actinopteri; order Cyprinodontiformes; family Poeciliidae; genus Poeciliopsis; species Poeciliopsis gracilis. The sequence continues at coordinate 542,247 of CAJVRI010001528.1, read as the reverse complement.
TTAAACCTTGAGAGGCTTCTGGTCTGTTGAAGGGTTCAGTTCTCCAGAACTTCAGGGTCCGTTTTCAGACTTTGATCAGACATAAAGTTAAAAGTCTAACAGTTTTACATCCCACAATAATTTTTATAGTTTTATAGAAGTCCTTAAATGGACTGGACCAGAACCAGGCAGTAGCAGCTTCAACAGCACAAAATCAAGGAACTCTCCAAACCGACCGCATTGATGCAGCAACCCTCTCCTTATTGGTCACAGCTGCAGCAACCGCTTCAGGCAGGAAGCTGCATTTCCGCCACCCTCTCAGCCTGAAGAGTTCAGCATGAATGAAGCGTTGCTCGGCCGGTGCAGAGCCTCTCACCATGAGCACCAGGATGTAGACGCAGGAGAAGACATACTGGTGGACTTCATGGCTGATGGTGCAGTTGATCACGCTGTCTTCAGACATGGCCGACTCACAAACACACGACCCAGCCGGAACAGAACCGCTTTGCTGCAGGACGGAGAAGTGCAGCTGGTCCTGGTTTCTGCAGAGAACATCAGAGTCTGGTTCAGAGCAGATCCACTGTTTCTTAGCTGGTGATCCACCAGATCCCTCCCAGCAACAGCTGGCTATCACTGGTCACAACTCACTAACACTGGTCACAGCTAGCTAACACTGGTCACAACTCGCTAACACTGGTCACAACTCGCTAACACTGGTCACAACTAGCTAACACTGGTCACAACTAGCTAACACTGGTCACAACTAGCTAACACTGGTCACAACTAGCTAACACTGGTCACAACTCGCTAACACTGGTCACAACTCGCTAACACTGGTCACAACTCGCTAACACTGGTCACAACTAGCTAACACTGGTCACAGCTAGCTAACACTGGTCACAACTCGCTAACACTGGTTACAACTCGCTCACACTGGTTACAACTTGCTAACACTGGCCACAGCTCGCTAACACTGGTCACAACTCGCTAACACTGGTTACAACTAGCTAACACTGGTCACAACTAGCTAACACTGGTCACAGCTCGCTCACACTGGTCACAACTCGCTAACACTGGTTACAACTCGCTAACACTGGTCACAGCTAGCTAACACTGGTCACAACTCGCTAACACTGGTTACAACTCGCTCACACTGGTTACAGCTAGCTAACACTGGTCACAACTCGCTAACACTGGTCACAGCTCGCTAACACTGGTCACAACTAGCTAACACTGGTCACAACTAGCTAACACTGGTCACAACTAGCTAACACTGGTCACAACTCGCTAACACTGGTCACAGCTAGCTAACACTGATCACAGCTAGCTAACACTGGTCACAACTAGCTAACACTGGTCACAGCTCGCTAACACTGGTCACAACTAGCTAACACTGGTCACAGCTAGCTAACACTGATCACAGCTAGCTAACACTGGTCACAACTAGCTAACACTGGTCACAACTCGCTAACACTGGTCACAACTCGCTAACACTGGTTACAGCATTGACATTAATCAACAGTGATGTGTAACGAAGTCACTTGACAAAATTGTTGTCTGTCTATAAGTTTGTATTTTTGTTTTTTGATGTAAAGCTCTTTCAAACTCCTTGCTGCTGAATTGTGTTACTAATAAACTTGACAGATTGATCAGAACCTCCAGACCCGGTGCTGCTCAGTATTCTGGGTTCAGACTGAATCAGGTCAGTGTCCACACAGATACATTTCCTATCCGCGCCCACCTGGCCTGCCGCGCCCATAAATATGTAAATAAGTGTCAATACCCAAAGGCTGCCAGTGTCCCAGTTACCATGGCAACGGCCCTTCATTACACCTTTCGGGAATGATGTAATGATTATTGATATTAATCACAGATTATCAATGATTTCCAGGAAGAGATGTTTGATCAGCTTATTCCAGCTGGGACCAGTTCAATCACGGAACCAGAACTCTTACCAGAACCAGAACCAGAACCTTTAGCAGCTCCTTGATCACCTGGAGAACCAACCTGTGTGTTGGCAAGCAAATCTGCTGATGAAGCAACTTGGGGGAGAGAGAAAGTGTGTGTGTGTGTGTGTGTGTGTGTGTGTGTGTGTGTGTGTGTGTGTGTGTGTGTGAGTGTGTGTGTGTGTGTGTGAGTGTGTGTGAGAACATCTGTTCAGCAGCTGAAGCTCAATCAGAACCGGGTCATCAACAGAACCAGGGTCCCAAAGCAGTAGAACGTCCTAGTCAAAGTCCAGCACTTCACCTGACTGAAGGAGAATGTCTTGGATCGGTAACTCCCAGACCCAACTGGACCCGTCAGAACCCATCAGAACCAACTGGATCCATCAGAACCAACTGGACCTTCAGAGCTGAAATGTTTCTTTCGTCTCTGGAGGGGAAAAATGAGGAACTTTAGTTTCACTGAGTTTTTACATCCGGTTCTGGATTTCTAACTGGACTTTTCTCTTGACGGAACCAGGAGATCAGGACCCAGCGAACCGTGCCAGACCCCCCTTACTCCCCCTTCTCATCTCCATGGCAACATTCCCGCGCGTTCCTACCATCAGCTGCAGGTCCAGCGGGAGACCCGTCCTCGGTCCGCGAGGCTCCGCTGCTGGTCGGGGAGCCGCGCCGGGAAAGAGCCGGGGGAGAGCCGGGAAAGAGCCGGGGGAGAGCCGGGGGAGAGCCGGAGAGGCTGCTGACCGGTTGCTTCCGCTCCGGCGGTCTGCAGCAAACTGACGGCGCTCCGTACACGAGGCTCCGCTGCAGAGGGCGCATGCGCATCTGGAGTCAGGACGGCAGGAGGCTGCAGGAAGTTTTAGTCCCTCCGATCAGAACCAGACCTGGGACCAGAACCGGGACCAGAACCGGAAACAGACCTGGGACCAGAACCGGGACCAGAACGTCCAATGGGTCCGACTGGATCAGCAGAACTATCAGTCCAGGTCATGTGGAGAAATTCTGACCAGAACCAAGGTCCAGAAAATTCTTTCTGGTGCCAGCAGAACTCTGGAAGGAGTTCTGTTCTACAGGTTCCGGTTCTGTTGGGCTCTGACCCAGCGCTGGAACCAGGTTGTCCTGGTGCATTCTGGGAAGTAAAACCTTGAAGTTTGAATCATTTCAGGGAAACATGAACAGCAGAAAATAATTTAACTCACTGAAAATTTAAGATTCATCCAAAACATGGATTGAGTTTGGTCGGCGCTGCAGCAGGTTATTGATACCAATCATCACGATTCCTAATATTATCAATCATAATTGGTTCTTGTGTTTTGAGGAACAGGAAGTTTTAAGCAGCAGCCTGAAGGTTGTGGGTTCGACTCAAGAGGTCAACAGGTGACCTGTGATGGTTACGCATATTGGAGTCTAATCTGTTTATCTGATTCTTTCAGTTTATAGAAAATCACTGACCTGCCATTAATATACCTAAACACTAGTTAATTACCAGTTAATTACTAGTTAATTACCAGTTAATTACTAGTTAATTACTAGTGAACAGTTTACATACATTTTTGCTAAATATTTCTGCAGGTTCTAAACATTTGGTTTGATGACCGGGTTTGGATTAGGAGGTTCTGTTGGGATTCTGACGGTTCTGGTGATCCAGAGGACAAGGTTCTGCTGCGACCCGCCAGAACCGCCCAGAGAATCCAAACCCAGTTTGGAAATGAGCAGCGCACGCCGGTTCAGTTTAGAGATCTTTATTCTACTGAGTCCAGCAGAACCAGAACCAGAGGTCCATTTTCAGCAGTCATCACATCACAGCAACAGAACAGTGCAGCCAGAACCGAACCGGTTCTACCAGAACCACCGCAGAACCTCTGCACCCGGCCGGGTTCTGGCTCCAATATTTACAACTACTAAAAATTTACAAAAGTTACAGAATAATTTACACAAAACGATCCAGAACCGGTCCAATTCAGTGTTTCTTCATCATCATCATCATCATCATCATCTGTTAAAGGAAAACCAGCTGATCAGAAATTTGGTTCTGGACTCTCCTCCAGAAACATTGAAATTCAAAACAGAGAACCGAATCAGAACCAAGTTCTGTTCAGGACATCTGGAGAGAAAATATGGACCAGAACCGGAACCAGATCCTGGGCTCAACAAGTTCACCACATTCACACTGAGCTGGTTCTGTTGGGTTCTGTACCGGATCTTTACGACGTATTTCTCTGTATTCCTGGTCTAGACGCTGGACCGGGTCAGAACCAGACTGAGTGGAACATTCTGGGGACTGGTGGTTCTGGAGGTTCAGATATGGAGCGGGTTTCTTGCTGCTGTCTATGTGGAAACAGTTCTGATTCTCTAATGGTTCTAATGGAACCAGAACCAGAGGTCCAGTTCCTGAACGGACCAGTTCTCAGGCTGTGTTAACAGAGGTCCGGTTTCTGCAGCCGGTTCTAGAGGCCCAGCAGAACCTCGGCCGTCTGGGCCGGGCCTCAGCCCACACTCAGTGGTTTTGGGTCGGACCCAAAGGTTCTGCTTCCCGGAATGTGCCAGAGCGATGCATTCTGGGACGGCGGCTAAACATGGAGGAAGGCTGTAATTACTGGGCGGTTCTGTTTACCCGGGCCGGAATGTTCTGGGCCGCTTCCCAGCATTCAACCTGCTGGAACCAGCAGAACCCATCAGAACCAGGGTGTGAGCGAGTCCAGTTCTGTTCCGGGATGTGTTGTGACCCGGTCCGGTTCAGACGCAGCCGTACTCGTACCAGACGGTCTGCGGGTCGTTGTTGGGGTCCGGAGACGCCGGCGTGCTTTTGGGTCGCTCCGAGGAGCCGCTGCAGACGCCATCTTTGTTGGAGTGGGCGGAGTCAGAGGGCTGCTCCTCCGTCGGCGCTCCGCCTCCCACGGGAGCAGGGTTGGGCTGCGCGGCCCTGACGGGGGTCACCATGGCAACCTCTCCGCGGTGGCTCCGCCCCCGCTCCGTCTGCAGGTTGAGGGATGGCGAATGGCGGACGGCGGGACTCTGGAGGTCCGTGGCGGCGAACCGGGCAGACAGGGGGCGCTCGCGCTGGACCCCGGCTCCGCGCCGCGCTGCCCCCTCTGCCTCGTTTCCACGGTAACCGTCGGGTCCCTGGGACCGCAGCAGGTCTGCGGAGGCCAGGCTGAAGGTCCTGCTCAGTGATTGGCCGACCGGCTGTCGAGGGGAAGGCTTCACGCTCTGACCCGGCCTCTGATTGGCCGAGTGGACGGTGGGAGAGACATAGCTGGTGGGCGTGGCCTGATCCCTGGCTGACGCAGCAGAGGGGGCGGGGCTTCGGCTGAAATAGTCCGCCATCAACTCGTCAGTGCCTCCGGTGGACAGCTGGGGAACAACAAGCCGATCAGGAAGGAAACTGATAATCGCTGCATTGATCTATTGGTGCCTGGGGGCGGGGCTTCTCACCAGGGGCGGAGACAGCAGGTTGCTCTCCTCCAGGAACTCCTCCAGTGTCACCATCTCACTTCCTGGAGAATCTGGGCGGGGCTTAGTCCTGGCCCCGCCTCCTCGCTGCGGTTGGGCCCTCTGGGGGGCGTGGTCATAAGGGAGGGTAGAGCTCCGCGACAGGCTCTGCTGCGATTGGCTGAGGAGCATGACATCATCACTGGACAGGCTGGTCAGGTGCCGAGGGCGATCAAAGGCATCTGAGACCAGGAGAGAGATTCGGTTCTGTTACCGACCCGGTTAGGGTTCTGGACCACGTCTAGGTCGGCGGTACTGCTTTGGGTCGGCGTACCTCTACAGGTGACGGGGGAACTGGACCCGGACGTGTTGTGGCTGAAGTCTCCAGAACCGGGTCGACCTCCAAAGACCGGGTCTTCATCAAAGATGTCTGGGTCAGGAGCGCAGCGTGTTCTGGTTCTGCGGGTCGCTGCCGCGCCGGCTCCAGAGGCCCGGTTTGGAGTGGAACTCGGGCAGTTCTTGTGGATCGGACCTGAGGAGAGAACCCGAGTTAGCGACCGAGTGTTCCCATGGAAACAGAGATGTTCTGCCCGCGCTGCCTAGATGAGCGTTTAGTGCTGAACCAGACCAACCAGTCCAGAACCGATTCCAGACTACAGCCTGAAACAGAAACCTGTCGCTGTGGTTGCTCCTCCTGAGGTGAAGGGGGCGCTGTTTTACCCAACAAAACCAGCGCTTTTTGTTGGGCTGTTGCGATGTGACCAGCTCACTCCCTGGTCACATCGCATGCAGCACTGCGACCTCACCTGCATGTCTGCAGCCTGATGTGTCTAAGGCTTGGTTCACAATGCAGCCTGAACTGTCCCAATTCCCATCTTTTTGACGTAAAGCGACCTGTATTCGATCTTTTCGTGACAGTCTGAAGAACAGAGCTCGGATTCTTTTTGAATGCGACCCAGGCCACTTGGGTATCCGATACGTATCCGATTCAAAAGCGACTTAATGTCCAGGTCGCATTTATCCAAACTGAATGTCACTGATATTTGCCAAACGTCACTATTCTGCATCCTGATACACAAGCGGGAAGACTAACAACAAACATGGTGGACTATGAGGATTGAGATGTTAATATGTTGCAGATGTGTAAACTATGCTCCCCCGTTAGCATACATGTTTGCTTCCCCCAAACACTGAGCACTTCTTCTTCTCATAGAGGTTGGGACAAGACTGAGAATGCTGACATTATTGCGCCCTCTGCTGGGCAATTGGGACACTTCCAGGTCACATACAGGTCGTTGTTATTGTGTGAAATTGGGTCACTTCAGGCTCCAGTGTGAACCCAGACCAATAGTTTCAGGTTTAGGTCTGGCTGGTGATGTCACGGTGATGTCATGGCGATGAGGCGGCTGCTCACCGTCGGCTTCGTCTCCGTTGACGCTGTCGCTGCTGCTGCGATGGCCGCCGTGCTCGGCCGGGCCTGTGGACCAATCACAGAGCGTTAAACCCAGGCCGCACCAATGAGGGCAAAGCCGACGTCGTCCTTCTGGGTCAGGGCCACGGTGGATAGTGGACCCGACCAGGACCATGGAAACGGTTCAGGCAACATGTCCTGCTGAGGTTCTGCTCAGGTCCAATTCCAGGAACCGGACCAGAACCCCTGCAGGCGGAGCAGCAGCCAAACAGCGCTGAGCGTAGCAGGAAGAGGCGGGGCTTGGGCAGGAAGGAGGCGGAGCAACAGGTAAACACAGAACTACTCACTATTAACTCGTCCATCAGCATGCAGAGAGAGAGAGAAAGAGAGGGGAGATGATGATGATGATGATGATGATGATGAAGGGGGAGGGGTCTAGAAAACTCCTGTGGCTGGGATTGGAGGACTACTGATGATGTCATCTGTGATGTCAGAAGACGACCAAAACCGCAGGCGACTGGAGAGAGAGAGGGCGGGGCGAGACGAGGAAGAGGAGGAAGAGGAGGAAGAGGAGGGGAGGAGCTTGTCCTGACTTCTGCTGCGCAGGAAATGGAAACGTCTGGGGGGAGGGGCTAATAGGAGGAAGATGAGTAAAAGAAAAGTCATTGATCAGATATTGATTGTTTCCCAGCAGAACTAGGGATGCACTGATCTGATATCAATATCTGATATCAATATCTGATATCAATATCTGTATGGGTTTGATACTGAAGGAACTTATAGGTCAGGTGTTTCCTCAGTTTCCCTGGCTGAGCAGGTAAATGTAACTGTAGTTCCCCAAGATGCATCAACGTCCAGCTAAAGTCAAACATTAAACTGAAACCATCTGATTGTTGCTATGGTAACAAAACGTTTACAAAGTAAACTTGCCAGCTCCTTAAAATCTTACATTTAAATATTAAACATTTGAAAATCTTTTAATTACCGTATTTTCTGGACTAAAAGTTGCACCAGCCATAAAATGCATAATAAAGAAGGAAAATACATATAGAAGTTGCATTTTTAGGGGAAATTTATTTGATAAAATCCAACACGAGAACAGACATGTCATCTTGAAAGACAAACATAGAATAGAGGCAACAACAGGCTGAATGATTGTACGCTTTGCTAACGTCACATGACACATAACGAACTGAGAACATGCCTGGTATATTAACATAACATATTAAGACTTATTCAGATAACTACCGCATAAATAACATGCCTACAAGTTTACCAAACCATCCGTCTCTCCAAATCACTACATCTTCATCCTCAGTGTCGCTGCAAACATCTCCGCTAACTCCAGAGGTAGAATAACAGGCCTAGAGCGCCCTCCTGTGGTTTAATGTGACAACAACATGTGATCTGATATAATGATGTGTAAATAATTTCACACATAAGTCGCTCCGCAGTAAAAGTCGTCCCCGGCCAAACTGAGAAAAACTGCGACTTATAGTCCGGAAAATACGGTAATCTATGCTGAAACCATTAAATCAAATTTAACAGCATTGATATTCTCTGAGTTTGTGCCCAGCATCCACTCACTGACCCTAACTCTAACCCTTCATTTAATTTGACACAATAATTTATTTCACTTGTATTGTTGTTTAGATTCTATAGTTGTGGGTTGAAGTCACAATGTCTCCCAGTAATGTGAATTCATGACGACATAGAAACTCCACAAAAATAGGGTATTTTTAGGATTCTTTTTCTAAAAATACTATTGGCTTGAATGGGATTTTGGGGCGTCGTTCTTTTGCGACTTATGTTGCCACGGTAACTCCGAATCCCACTAAAAGTAATAACTCCCTTCTGGAGATCGAGCTGCACAATTTGATACCACTTTTGTACCGCTAAAATAAAAATAAATAAAGATATAAAGAGACATTCTATTGGGTGTAGAACATTAATATTGATCTAATGTTGGTCCACACAGTGAGCTCTCTACACGTTCTCAAATACAAGCTAAAGAGCGACTGATTCATTCCTTTTCGGTGTTAAAAGTGAGTACGTCTCAGGTTCTAACGAAATAAAATAAAAAAGAGGAAAGGACACATTGGGGCACATGGCAACATTCAGACAAAGCTAAGGGCAAAACAGAGACATGAGTGAAGGCGGTGACATCAGGGGCCATGAAAGCAGGTTGCTCAGCCTCCCAGCAGAACAGGAGGTTTACTTATCTTCAAGGAGATTAGAAATATCTTCCAAGGCAACACAGGGGAAGCCAATTCAGATCCAGAATGTCGTAGGTCAGGTAGATTATACATTTCAATTTTCCCTGAAGTCTCTCCAATCCATCTCAGTTCCCGGTTATCCAAATTAATTTGGTTGTTCCACTGCACCGAAACGACCAACTTCTGCAAAATCGATTCCATCCTATTAGTGAGTTTTTGATTCCTCAGCTGGGCTGTGAGTCTCAGCAAGCATCACATCCAACTTGCGTTTCTGTCCTCACAAACACTCAGTTTTTGCTAGTTTGGCCAAGTCCATCACAGATTTGTCGATACGCCAAATATCCGCAAGCTCCAAACAGCAGAAATCCTATTATCATGCATAAACATCAGCCGCATCATCAGCTAGCCCCACTGCACCTCGTCCCCCGTCAGTTTACGCCCGTTTGCCGGGCGACATTTCAGCTGCCGCGCTGTGAAGGCGTTGCAGATGCCAGCGTGCGACGGCAGCTGCCAGCGTGCGACGGCAGCTGCCCGTCGGCCGTTTACACCAACAGAGGGAGCCTGAGGCCGTCCTCTCATGCAGATTATATCGATGGGTTGGTCCAAATGGTTTTCCACTTGGATCCACTTCCTTTGAGCATGTCTCCAAGCAGCACTCACTGACAGTGTCTGTAATCAGAACTGTGACGATAATAATAATAATAATATAATGATGGGGGAACTGGGTTCCAATCAAAGAAAGGAATTCAAATAAATGAAACACTGAATTCCTTGGTCAATTGCATTGGAACAGATTCACCAGATCCATATTTTTATAGATTTGGAGGATGTGCAAGGAAAGGCTCCAAAAACATAGAAAAAGACAAAAACAGAGCAGGCAGGGCAGGGAGGGAGCAGAGGGAGAAACCAGCGCTAACCTCAGCATGCAGGTTCGGCTCAATGAGGAGCTTTGCTGCTGGCTTTATATTTTATTATTATTTTTAATATTGTTTTTTCAGTTACATGAAGCATCAAACCATATCAAAGGTTTTGTCCACTTAGACACAGTTAATGCGCGCAGAGATCAGAGAAACTCCAACAATTAAATCAGTTTCTGTGACTGAAAAACTGAACAGACAGACATGTTAGAGCTGCTAAAGCCACATTAGCAGGTTTAAATTAAATCTCCGTTTGTTGCTCATCCAGCGGTGCAGCTGGTTGAGCTCATCCTGCAGGGCCGGTCGAAGTCTGCATGAGGCCCGGGGCAGAATCTGACCTGCGGGCCCCTCTTGCTGCTAAACCATCAGAACCTCTAACACAGGGGTCAGCAACCTTTTTGAGACTGGGAGCAACTTCACGGGTTCAGAGCAACACGAAGGGCTACTTGTTTGATACAGTCTATATATATATAATACTGCCTGATCATATTAAAGTCAGGACCACTCACAATAGTTATCAGTAATAATTTACCATGGCAGCTGGTTAATTGCTATTATGTGATCAGAGGTTTTTAGCTCACAGAGTTTTAACTTTGATTCCCTTTTGGAGTTTTTCTGTGATTCTAAACTGGCCACAAGTGACTGAAATAAACAAAAGCAAACTGTAACACCTGCAGCTGTACAGCACTGAGTACCTTGAAATGTTCCTTTAAATAAGAAAGAAAAGAAGAGTTATTGTTTTATTATCTAACCGTCTGTTCTATTAGCAAAATTGTGTTAAATAAAATATCTTTTGTGTCAAAAGACATTATACACACACAGCGGTGTTAGTCTGATGCTGGGAATCCCAAAGCCCAAGTCTTATTGGTCAGTTTGCTTTTGTTCATTTCACGGCTTTGAGTTTTTCTGCAAGCTAAAATTGAACGAGTTGGGTTTGAACCTCCCGTTGTTCTACGTTCAGCCTGAGCTTCTGACAGTCTGCGCGGTTCTGGCGGGTCGCCGGTTTATTCACTTTTTACGTGGTTTCACGAACCGAACAGCTGACGGGTCACCCGCTGACTGACACCAGCAGATGTGGAAAAATAAAGGTCTGACCTCTGGGAGGACCAGCAAGAGCACAAGCGCCTCTCTAATGCGCAAAAATCAGCACAAGCCTAAACCACAAGAGCAGCGACTTTTTTTCCAGACGTCGCTAAATAATAAAGACATGGAAGCGAAGCCTCTCCATGAGGTTCATGGAAAGAGGACGGTGCTGATTCCAGGTTCAGGTGTTGCCATCGCGCTACGAATAAGATGTTTTGGCACAATTTATTTATTTTTTCTTCACAGTTTTGTTAATAGAGTTAAATAATAAAAACTCCAGAAGTTATTCTTTTCTTTGTTTACTTAAAGGAAAATGTGACGGTACGCAGAGTGCTGCTGCTGCTGCAGGCGCTGCTGCTGCAGGCGCTGCTGCTGCAGGCGCTGCTGCTGCAGGCGCTGCTGCTGCAGGCGCTGCTGCTGCAGGTGCTGCTGCGCTCCAACAGTTTCCTGCAGGCGCCTGCTCGCAGTTCTGAACTTTAACAGCAGGAAAGAGTTTTATACATAAAGCAATTTATTTTAAACGTTTTCATCATTTCCTGTGTTTGAACTCTAAATATAAACAATCATTGAATTCAATGATTTTTGGTAGTGCTCCCTAATGATAATGGCTATTTTTAGGAGTCGCTCCGCGGGCGCCGGGTTGGTGACCTCTGCTCTAACAGCTTCTGTTGGATTTAATCTGAGAGATTATAGTAGATTAACTGGCCAACATAAAAACTGTCAGTTATATTTTGTATTTGTGAACAAACAGATCAGTCAAAGATTAAATTGAGCAGAACCAGCAGGTGGTCCTTGATCTTCTGCTATGGAAACACAATAATCTAACTTTGAAGATTGTTCTTTGAACTTTTACAAAGTTAACAAAGTAAACTTGCCAGCTCCTTAAAAGCTTACGTTTAAATGTTGATTTAAAATCTTTTAATTTATGCTGAAACCCTTAAATTCAGCAGCATTGATCATCTCAATAAATAAATGTCACATTTATTTATAAAATATGATCATTTATGGCCCGCGGGGGCCTGGCACAGCCGCTGACTTCATTTGGATTAAAGAAGTGCAAATAACTGAGGTGACACTTGAGGCTGCCATGACTTTCATAAACATGACAAAACACCCGTTATGAACATGAAGGAGTTTTGTCATGTTTTTATGAACGTGTGTGACGGCTGTCACTGAGTGTCACTCGGGAAATAAAGTTGCATTAAAAGTTTAAGAGCTGGTTTCCAACAGGCTGGGCTCATGCAGACGGTCCTGGTCTGAACAACATCTGCCTGCAGGACGCCGCCTGGGTCAGAACCAGATTCCTCAGCCCGACCCCGATCTTGACGATGTCGTCAATGGCGACATGAAGCTCAGTGATTCCTGAACATGTAGTTTGTGTCTCTGCTGCGTAAACCTCTCGGGTTTGTTCCGTCTACATTTCCTGTCAACATCGTTTAATACAAAACCCTGGTGGTGGTTTTGTTGGGTTTTGGTGGTTCTGAACCCAACAGAAACCCTCACCGTTTCCAAGGCAACAATAACCTGCAGCAGCTGCTGTTTGGACCGGCAGGAGCAGACTGCCGGTTCCGGTTCTGGTGGAGCGGGCTCACCTCGGCTGGGGGGGGGCCGGCCGGGGCTGCTGCTGCGCGGTTGCTAAGGTTACTGAGCGAGTCACTTCCTGGCGCGGGGGGCGGGGCCTGCGGGGGGATCGGGGGCGGCGTGGCCGGCAGAGGGATGTCCGGAGCGCTCCGGGTCCGCTCCCGCTCCCGGTTCTGGTCCCGGCCGTTCTCCTTCCTGGGCTTGATGAGCTTAACCAGAGCTCTGGCTCCGGACCACTGGCTCCTCCTGAAACACACAGACCCGACATCAGAACCGGGCTGGACCAGAACCCTCCAGAACCAGCAGCGCCGCTACTTTTTGGGTGTCGGGTCGTAGAACTTGTACTGGTCCATGATCTTCTCCTCCAGCTTCTCCTTCTGTCGCCGCAGCGCGTTCAGCTTGTCTCTGAGGACACAGAGGTCAGACAGAGGTCAGAGGTCAGACAGAGGTCAGACAGAGGTCAGACAGAGGTCAGACAGAGGTCAGAGGTCAGACAGAGGTCAGACAGAGGTCCCGGTTCCGGTCCGACTCACATGTAGAGCTTGTGCTCCTGGTGGAACTGCTCCTTGCTCTCCAGGCTGCGCTCCAGCAGCGTCTGGTTCTGCTGACTCAGCAGGTGGATCTGGCTCAGCAGGTGGTGGTTCTCCTCCTCCAGGTTCCCCTTCAGGCGGCTCAGCAGCTGCACAACCAGAACCAGAACCGGGCCCACCGTTACTCTGTGTAGTTCCTCTGCAGATTAACTCTGGCTGGGTTCTGGCCCGGGTTCCGATCCAACCCAGCTCATAACTGGTACCTCACCTCACAGTGGTTCTCCAGTTTGGTCATGGAGAGGTCCAGGTTCTGGTTCTGGTCCACCAGCGAGTCGTACCGGGACGTCCACTGGCTCACTTCCTGCTGAGCTGAGCTTAAAGAGTTCTTCAGCTCGTTAAGTCGCTGCTGGAGGTTCTGGTTCTGCTCGGCATGCTGGTTCTGGTTCTGGGTAAACCTGGGCAGATGAGGAGAGAAGTGACCCGGATCAGAACCCGGCTGGCTCTGGTCTCGGTCAGCAGAAAAAACCACAAACCGTTTTTCTTCCTCCTCTCAGTTCTGACCCGGTTCTGACCCGGTTCTGACCCTGCTCACTAAAACCTGTGGTAGTTCAGTTCCTTCAGCGGCCATGTTGGTGTTTCCTCTGTCGCCCCCTGCTGGTGCAGGACGACTTTCCTCATCCAGAAACTATTTAAGCTAATTGGAAAAATGACTGCCTCTGTGTTCTGGACCGGTCCAGAACCAGGCAGTGAGGCCCGGCTTCTGGCTGACCCAGCACAGATTCCAGAACCAGCAGGTTCTGTTCTGGTTCTCTTACCAGTCCACTTCAGACTTCAGCTGCAGGTTCTCCTGCTGGAGGAGTCGGTTCTTCTGGACCTCCTGCTTCAGCTGCTGCGCCTCCTGCTGCTCCTCCCACCGGTCCTTCAGCTGCAGGAGAGCCTGGTACCTGCAGAAACACCTGGATCAGTGAACCGGGTCAGGTTCTGTTCACAAGAACCATCCCCCATCCTGCAGCTCGGCATGGACCTCCAGACTGACTCCGGCCACCAGGGGGCGACAAGCTGCTGGCCGGCCGCCCCTGGTCGGAGGAAGTAAAGTCTAAGATTGAAATATTTTATCATGTGCTGACGGAGAGGCGGCCGGTCCAATCCGGGACCGGCCGGATTGAGACGGGAAAGATGGATTCCTTCCTGTCAGACTCGAAGCTGATGGATCGTTTCCTTTCCTAGTCATCAGAAATAATCAGAAAATGCATCCAGAAGCAGCCCAAGTCTTCCTCCTGCGCGATCTGGAGGCGTGTGACGCCAAGAGGACTCACTTGCTGTGCAGCGCCCGGTGCTCGCCCTCCAGCGCCCTCTGCTGGCCCTTCAGCGCTGCGTGCTGGCTGATCAGCTGCTCGTACTCGTGCGCCTGCCTCTCGTGCACGCTCAGCAGGCGCTCATGGTCGGCGAGCGCGCTCTCGCGGGCGCGCCACGCCTCGTCGCGCTGCCGCTGCCACGACTCCGCCTCGGCCTCCAGGGCCCCCACCTGGCCCTGCAGCACGGCATTCTGGGCCATGAGAGAGGCGCTCTGCGAGGACACGGCTGAGATGTCCACCTGAGGAGGACAGAGGGTGAGACAGAGGGACTCGCAGCGCCCTCGGGGGACGTGCGGAGGCGCAGCAGCACCTGCAGCTTGGCGGTCTGGGTGTGCAGGCCGGCGTTGTGCTCCTGCAGGGTGGAAGCGTGGCGCTGCAGCGCCGCCATCTGGCTGTTGAGGGAACTGTTCTGGTTCTCCAGCTGCTTCAGCTGCTCCTTCAGCAAGCTGCTCTCCGTCTGCAGGGAGGCGTTCTGCAGGAAACCACCTATCAGAACCAGCACCAGAACCAGCACCAGAACCAGAACCGGCAGATGGACATTCAGGGAGGCTTACGCTCTTCTCCACGGCGATCAGATGGTCCTGGAAGCGCAGCAGCTCTGGAGCGGCACCGCGCACCGAGGCATGCTGGGAGCTGTCCTTCTGCTGCTGAACACAGGAACCGGCAGGACTGGGTCAGAACCATCTGATCCGGGTCAGAACCATCTGATCCGGGTCAGAACGTTGTGTGGACCTACGGTGGTCAGTTGGCGGCGCAGGGACTCGTTCAGGGCGTTGCTCTCCTCCAGCTTCCTCTGCAGGCCTCTGATCTCCTCCTCCAGGGTCCGATGGACGCTCAGGTCCAGCCACCTGCTGGAATGTGGCGACAGAGAGGGAACGTTGAGTGATCGTCATGGTAACACCAGATAAAAGTGGGGAGAGTGAAAGTGAAGGTTGAGGGAATATTGAGATAAGGAGAGGGAACGTCGGAGTAAAGATGCTGGTCAGAACTGGTTCAGAATTACAGTCGGCCTTCAGACACAGATTCAGGTTGCTGGTTGGATGGACACATCCAACCAGCAACCTGCTGTCCTCCTGTCCTCCTCTTCCTCCTGTCCTCCTCTTCCTCCTGTCCTCCTCTTCCTCCTGTCCTCCTGCTGTCCTACCTGTCCTCCAGTGTCTGCTCCTGCTGCAGCAGCTTCTCCCGGCTCAGTCCAATCCTCTCCAGCTCCTCATCAAGTCTCTCCTGCTCCTGGTTCTGCTGCTGGGCCTTCAGCTTTGCAGACACCAGCTCCTGCAGAGAGAAGGTCAGAGGTCAGAGCGCCTCCTCCTGGTCGCTGCTTCCAGAGGAATCCTCTGTCTCCTCCTGACCTCCCTCAGGGTGTCCAGGGTCTTCTTGTCGATGGTAGTCTCCTTCTGCAGCTCCTTGTTCTCCCGCTCTAGCTCTTTGGCTTTAGCCGACGCCTCCTCCAGCCTCTCCAGCTCCCTCTTCAGGGCTGTGGCCTCCTTCAGAGAGGAGGCAGCCAGGCTGGCTGTCTCCTCCAGCTCTAGCGCCTTGGCCTCCTGCAGCGTTCGGACCCTCAGGTTCTCCTTCTCCAGCTGCTTGCGGCTCCTCTCTGCTTGTTCCAGATCTAACTGAAGCTTCCTCCTCTCCTCTTCTGCCTCCTCTCTTCTTCTGCGCTCCTCCTTCAGCTCCTCCTTCAGCTCCTCCTCCCTTCTCTGGTTCTCCCTGGCCCTCCCGTCCGCCTCCAGCTTCTCCCCTCTCCAGCTGCTCCTGTAGATGTTGTTTCTCCTGGTTCAGAGCCAACAGGTTCAGCTCCAGCCTTTCTGCCCTTTTCCTCTCTCCCTGTGCTTCCTCCTGGACCTCCTCCAGACTCCTCTGGGCCTCCTGGGTCTCCCTCCGCGCCTCCTGCAGCTCTTCCTGCAGTGTGGGCAGGCGGGCGGAGGAGGAGCGCAGGTTCTCCATGGAGCGGCGGAGCTCCAGATTCTCCATGGACAGCAGGCTGTTCTGCGCCTCCTGCTGGGCCAGCCGCTGCAGCTCTTTCTGGGCCTCCTCGGCATCCCGCCTAAGGCGGAGCGCCTCCTGCTGCAGGGAGGTTACCTGTCTCTCCAGGGCCTCGGCGTTCTGACTGCATAAGCGCAGCGTCGCCACCTGGAGGCAGAGCGGGGATGAGCTGATTGCATCTGGACCAGGAACCAGCACAGATCCTGGTGCCTACCTCTCGGGTCAGAGCTTCCCTGCTGCGCTCCAGACGGGCCGCCTCCCTCTGCGCCTCCTCGCAGCGCCCCGCCCGCTCCCTCAGACACTCCGCCTCCTCGCTCACCACCTTCAACTGCGCCTCCAGGCTGGCCAGCCGCGAGCCGGCGTCCGTGACGCTCTGGTGCAGCAGGCGGTTCTTGGCCTCTGCCTCCCGGACTCGGGCCTCGCTGCTGGACTGAGCGCGCTCCTGGAGGGCCTTCACTGCCTCCGACAGGTGCTGCTGCTCGCTCTGCAGCTCTGAGATCTGATTGGACGAGACGGTGAGGAGGCTGGGGGGGTAAATGATGGGGCGAGGCGAAGAGGCAGACGTACCTGGCGGTCCTTGTCGGCCCGCAGAGCGTGCATCTCTCGCTCCAGACTCTGCTTCTCCTTGAGGAGCTCCTCCCCCAGAGTCTCCATGTCCTGATTGGTCAGTTTCTCCTGGTCCAGCAGAACCTGGAGATGCTCCAGCTGGGAAAAACACATTAGGGTTAGCCAGCAGGAACCGTTCGGCTGGACAGCTGTCCACAGTGGCGAACTCAAAGAAACACTGTGAAGATTTACACGCAGGTATTACGATGTGTGAAAGTTTGCAAAATATACGCAAACATTTCTATGGTGATGCGTCTTTATCCACTTGAACTGCTTCAGATTTTCTCCGCAGTGCAGACCTTCAGTATGAAAGCTGAGGCCTCTTCCTGGACGAGCCCACTGAGCTCCTGTGGTTCTCCTCCATCTGCCGGTCAAGCTCCTGCTCACCTTGTTGCTCAGGCTGTGGTTCTCCCGGTCCAGCTCCTGTGTGTGCAGCTGCTGCTCCTGCAGGAGCTGGTTCTCCTCCTTCAGTGTCTCTATGGAGGCCTGCAGCTCCCGGTTCTCCTTCTCCAGCTTCAGAACCCGGCTGGAGACGCCCTCGTTGAGCTCGTGGACCAGAGACTTGCGACCTGCGGAGCAGAAAGGTCAGAGAGGTCGGCCGGTTCAGGGAGCTGACCCGGTAGCGGCCAGCCGAGCCGATCAGAAGCGTACTCTCTGAGGCGGGGCCGTCGTGGTTCTTGGCGAGCTGCTCCAGCTCCCAGCCCAGATGGGCCGACTCGTTCATGCTCTGCTTTTGGCCCAGCTCCAGCAGCAGGTTCTCCTCCAGCAGTTCCTCCAGCCGCCGCCGCTCTGCCTCGCGCTCCTGCAGGACAACCAGGACCGTCAGGTTTCGCTTCTGGTTCTGGAGGGAACCTGGACCCACAGAGGACTGTCAGGTTCAGGTTCTGGTAGCGTACCATCTCCAGGTCGTGGATCTTGGCGTGCAGCAGCAGGTTATCCTTCTCCAGCGTGTGCAGCTTGTCGCAGCGCCCCCTGGCGGCCGCCAGCTGCTCCTCCAACAGAACCTTGGTCTCCAGCAGCGTCGTGTTGTCGTCTCGCAGCTCCTGCAGGAGCGAAGCGCAGTCAGGAGGCCGGATCCGACCGGCGCCACACAAAACCTGTGCTCCAAGTATTCAGGCCCACCTCCATCCGGGTCTTGAAGAAGTGAACGTCGTTGAGCCGTTCCTTGCAGCGGCTAAGCTCCGCCTCCAGACGGTCCACCCGTGCCGCTCGCTCCCTCATGGCATCCACCTCGTCCCGGTACGCTCGGACCGAACGGGCCTCGCAGGACAGCGACTGGTTCTGATGCACAAACACACAATAAGTGTAACCGGGCCAGACGAAGGTTCTGGCTCGGACCAGAGCGAGATCAGACCTCTTGTTTGAGCTTCTGCAGCTCCTGATCCAGACGCTCCGCCTCATGTTTTGAATCCATCAGCTGTTCTGTTTTTTCCTCCCTACAAACAGAACCAGAACCATCAGATCCAAACTGTCACAGAACTGGTTCAGCAGCTTGTTACTTTAGACATCTTCCATATTTCCCATCAGCCTTTTAAACCAGTTATTGTCATAAAATGTTGTCCATTTTTACGACATTATGTCTCATCAGATGTTTCCCACTTTGGTCGACCTGTTTATGCACTTCAGAGTAAACCAGAAACCAGATTCTGACGTTTCTGCTAATACGTCTTCATAGCTTTAGCTTCTGCTAATCTTCTATGAGTTTAGCAGTTAAGCGTTAGCTTAGTCAAAACTGAAGTCATTATTATTGGACCCAAAGAGGAACGATCTAGAGCTACAGATCTAGAGCTACAGATCTAGAGCTACAGATCTAGAGCTATAGATCTAGAGCTATAGATCTAGAGCTACAGATCTAGAGCTATAGATCTAGAGCTACAGATCTAGAGCTACAGATCTAGAGCTATAGATCTAGAGCTATAGATCTAGAGCTACAGATCTAGAGCTATAGATCTAGAGCTATAGATCTAGAGTCAATGCACAGCTTCAGTTACTACAACTAAAAACTAGCAATGAGCCTGAAACCTGGGAGTAGTGATGCACTCGGACTTGAACCTCCAGAGCCACATAAAGACAGTAACAAAATCGGCCTTCTGTCACCTGAAGAACATCTCCAGGATTAGAGGACTAATGTCTCAGCCAGATCTAGAGAAACTCATTCATGCGTTTATCTTTAGTCACATTGATTATTGCAACAGCGTCTTCACAGGCCTGTCCAACAAATCAATCCTCCAGCTGCAGCTGATCCAGAAGCTGCTGCAGCTGATCCAGGAGCTGCTGCAGCCGATCCAGAAGCTGCTGCAGCCGATCCAGAAGCTGCTGCAGCTGATCCAGAAGCTGCTGCAGCTGATCCAGAATGCTGCTGCAGCTGATCCAGGAGCTGCTGCAGCCGATCCAGAAGCTGCTGCAGCCGATCCAGAAGCTGCTGCAGCCGATCCAGGAGCTGCTGCAGCTGATCCAGAAGCTGCTGCTCATGTTCTCACTAGAACCAGGAAGATAGAGACATAACTCCAGTTTAAAGTCCCTCCACTGGCTCCCTGGAGCTCAGAGATTAGACTTTAAAATACTGTTAGTTTATAAATCACTGAACGGTTTAGCACCACAATACATTAAAGATCTGCTGCTGTTGTATCAACCTGCCAGACTCTCAGGTTCTGGTTCTGGTTCTGCTCTGCATCCCCAGAACCAGAACCAAAAGAGGAGAAGCAGCTTTCAGCATCTATGGACCAAACATCTGGAACAAACTTCCAGAAAACTGTAAAACAGCAGAAACCCTGACTTCCTTTAAATCTAGACTAAAAACTCACCTGTTTAGAGTTTTATTTGAAATGTAATATGGATCAATGTATTGTTTATTCATGTTGCATGACTTTGTGTTTTTGTGTTCATGATGAAAAGCCCGTTGAAATGCCTTGCTGCTGAAATGTGCTATACAAATAAAATTTGATCGATTGATTGATTGATTAGTGCAGCTACCTGCACTCTGACAGTGGGTTCTGATGGAAAAGTTCTATTGCTGTTACCATGGACACGACGAGCCACAGCGACACACTGAGCAGCTTTTGGCAGCAGAAGGTCAGAGGACACCTCGTCCTCCCGAGGTGTCGACCCGGGACGAGGTGGACCAGCAGGAGGCGGAGCTTAGCCAGCTGCTGTTCATCACCAGGAAGGAGAACCACTGAGGTGGTGGTGGTAGCAGCGCTAACAGCATCGCTAACATTAGCACTAACAGCAGTGCTAACATTAGCAGTAACAGCAGTGCTTAGCACTAACAGCAGCGCTAACATTAGCACTAACAGCAGGCTAACATTAGCACTAACAGCAGCGATAACATTAGCACTAACAGCAGCATTAACATTAGCACTAACAGCAGCGCTAACATTAGCACTAACAGCATCGCTAACAGCATCGCTAACAGCACTAAGATTAGTATTAACAGTAGTAGGTGAGAAATATTATCTATAATAAGACAATTTATATTGCTATTTTCACCCTGTGGTTTGTACTATGAAGTATTTATTTTTCATTCAGCTTAACCAATTTTGTAACGTGTTTTCAGCTGAGCAGCGATCAGAAAACAGAGAACAGACTGGAGATGAGGCAGGCAGTTCTCTGGCGTCATGGCAGGGGGCGCTGACGATCACAGACACTGAGACTCCACACTGCAGATTGAGAGACAGCGAGCTAAACATACAGTAAATAAGTAAAGTGCAGCAATATATTTAATGTTTTCTACAATAAATCCTTCCTACCCTTAAATAGATTTCTAAATATGGAGCTAAAGCAGTCTCAAAATTCACCAATGTACAGTTTTAGCTCCATATTTAACGTGGATTTTCGATTGAAGCTGGAGACAATAGCTAAAGGAAGACCAACACCGGAGCTGAAAGGTTTGTTTCAAAGTAGGAGACAGAAAGGTGATGAAACGGCCTTTCCTGCTTCCTTCCTTCTTTTCTCAACTTGTGTGGAGGATAAACTTGGCTTTAGATGAACTGATATTTTTGTGCACAATGAGCGACTTCATTTACAAGTAAAGGTGAGATGGCAATAGTTTTGTTTAGTTTATTAATGAAATGTGCATTTTGAGGGCTACAGTTTGTATGAGTAAAGAATCCAGAAAGAAACTTGAGCCACAAACTACTGTTGGTTCAGCTAATAGCAGCGGCCACTTATTACTAATGGCAAAATAAACATTCAGCCTAAACCACTGCAACAGACTGGATGTTTTGTTCCTGGAACAGAAAGTGGCGTTGTTGTCAGTTGCCATGGTAACAAGTTTGTGTGTGGCTACACAGAAAGACAAAAAAGTGGTTTTAGATTGTTCCCTCTGCTGTGGATCACAGCACTAAATTATAAATGCCTACATTTCCAGGTTTCACTGAGTTAAAGGAATTATTGTACCGCGGCGGGGCGGCGGGCGGGGCGGCGGGGCGGCGCGGGCGGGGGCGGCGGGCGGGGCGGCGCGGCACGGCGACGCTGGGCAGGGGCGGCGCGGCGACGCGGGCGGGGCGGCGCGGCGCGGCAGGGCGCCCGGGCGGGGCGGCGGGCGGGCGGCGCGGCGACGCGGCGGGGCGGCGCGGCGGGGCGGCATGTAGAAGAAAAGTCTTTGCGTATGCAAGTAACCACATGCAGGGCGTCCATATTTATAAATCTGATTAAAGCGGAGCCTGACCGGCGCTGAGGTTCGTCGGGATGACTGGCACTAACAGCAGTGATGGCGGCGGCGACTCACAGCTCCTGCCGGTAGCGGCGCAGTTTGGCCTTGGCGTCGGCCAGCTCCACGGCCAGGTGCTGCTTCTCCTCCTGGGTCGGCTCGGTTCCGGCCGGCCGGCCCGGCTTCCCGCCTCCCTCCGGGGGCCGTTGGTCGGACAGGTAGTCCCTCTCCAGGGTGAGGTCCAGGATCGCCTGGGGGACGGGGCAGAGGTTCTGTTGGACCCGCGGCTCGGATAGAACCCGCCCGGACGGACCGGGCGCCTCCGTACCTCCGTGGCTTTGTCTCGCTGGTCGATGAGTTGCCGTAGGGACGCGGCCATGTGGCGGGACAGCGGCTCCAGCTCCTCGGGGACGAGCTCGGCTCCATCGTCCATCCAGGACAGATCCAGGACGTTCAGCGGGTTGTGAGTGACCTGAAGCAGAACCAGATTCACTCCATGGTGGAGCTAAGCCCTGCCCTCTACAAGCTCCTCCCCCTCTTAGCCCCTCCCTCCTTCCTGAGGTTCTGCCCCGGGCAGCAGAACCCCCAGAACCCAGGCCCGGTTCTGACCTCCTGGATGTGAGAGACGATGGCGGCCTGTGTCTGGATGTCCAGCAGCTTGATCTTGTCGATCATTTCCTCCTTGCGCTCGCTCTGAGGGCAGACAGGAAACATCAGCAGGTTCTGGTGCTGTGCTGACCCTCATGGCATAAACTGCTGCGTCAGCGGTTGCTATGGTGATTCAGGGATGGGGGGAGGGTGATGGGGGGAGGGGGGCATTTAAACCTCAGACAGCATGACAGCTTTGCGTCAGAACCGCCTGCTGGTCCCACAGGGAAATTCACTGGGTCTGCAGTGGTTCAAACAGATCCATCAGAACCAGCAGGTCCAATCAGAACTGGGAGTCAGTGACCCTGCTCTGGGCTGTGATTGGACAGGATGGTTCTGATGGAGGTTCAAACAGGCCTGCTTCAGTTCTTAGCTGAAGTTCTGACCAGTGTTCCCAGCTGGGATCTTCCTGTTCCAGGCAGGAAACGTTACACAGGTTTGTTTAACAAATTCCTGCCGGACCAAACAAAGACCGATTCACACATGTTGCCATGGTAACCACCCCCTTCCTGGAACCAGTCGGACCAGTGCGGAAAACAAAGGAAAAAACAGGAAACCCTCACCTGATGATGCTCAGGTTACAGCCAGAACACTCACACCATACCTCCCCTGCAGCCCCGCCCTCACTGAGCCCCACCCTCACGGAGCCCCACCCTCACGGAGCCCCGCCCTCACGGAGCCCCACCCTCACTGAGCCCCACCCTCACGGAGCCCCGCCCTCACTGAGCCCCACCCTCACGGAGCCCCGCCCATATAGCCAGACTCACCTGCACGGCGCAGCCCAACAGCAGCAGCAGCAGGCGCTTCAGCTCCTCCATGCTCCCCACTGAGGAGACAAAAACAGACTGTTAGTGGGAGCAGTGGGAGCAGCAGGAGCAGCAGGAGCAGCAGGATGAACTGCCTGGTTCTTCAGGCGGCACTGGGAAGACTGGGAGCAGATCTCCATGTGTTACCTGACATGGGGTCGTTAGCGATGAGCAGGATGTTGGGAGGCGGCATCACTACCAGCTGCTGCAGCGTCTCCTGCAGGAGAACCAGGAGGAGGTTCAGACCGAGCCGGGGTCACCTTCATCACCATCATCACCATCATCATCATCACAACCTTCATCTTCACCATCACCTTCATCATCACCTTCATCACCAACATCACCTTCATCATCATCACCATCATCACCTTCATCATCATCACCTTCATCATCATCACCATCATCATCACCATCATCCTCCTCCAAGTACCAGGCTTTATTTTTATTTAAGGGTATTTGAAATTTTAGGAGGTCAAAGGTCAATAGCAAAGGGGCTTCGACAAACCATTGGAACCGGACCGGTTCTGGACCATTTCATTCTAGACCGCCTTCCTCATTTACCCTCATTCTGTCCAAGCAGTGACACAGTAGACTTTGATTCCCTTTTGGAGTTTTTCTGTGATTCTAAACTGGCCACAAGTGACTGAAATAAACAAAAGCAAACTGTAACACCTGCAGCTGTACAGCACTGAGTACCTTGAAATGTTCCTTTAAATAAGAAAGAAAAGAAGAGTTATTGTTTTATTATCTAACCGTCTGTTCTATTAGCAAAATTGTGTTAAATAAAATATCTTTTGTGTCAAAAGACATTATACACACACAGCGGTGTTAGTCTGATGCTGGGAATCCCAAAGCCCAAGTCTTATTGGTCAGTTTGTTTTTGTTCATTTCAGGCTTTGAGTTTTTCTGCAAGCTAAAATTGAACGAGTTGGGTTTGAACCTCCCGTTGTTCTACGTTCAGCCTGAGCTTCTGACAGTCTGCGCGGTTCTGGCGGGTCGCCGGTTTATTCACTTTTTACGTGGTTTCACGAACCGAACAGCTGACGGGTCACCCGCTGACTGACACCAGCAGATGTGGAAAAATAAAGGTCTGACCTCTGGGAGGACCAGCAAGAGCACAAGCGCCTCTCTAATGCGCAAAAATCAGCACAAGCCTAAACCACAAGAGCAGCGACTTTTTTTCCAGACGTCGCTAAATAATAAAGACATGAAGCGAAGCCTCTCCATGAGGTTCACGGAAAGAGGACGGTGCTGGTCCCAGGTTCAGGTGTTGCCATCGCGCTACGAATAAGATGTTTTGGCACAATTTATTTATTTTTTCTTCACAGTTTTGTTAATAGAGTTAAATAATAAAAACTCCAGAAGTTATTCTTTTCTTTGTTTACTTAAAGGAAAATGTGAAGGTAGGCAGAGTGCTGCTGCTGCTGCAGGCGCTGCTGCTGCAGGCGCTGCTGCTGCAGGTGCCGCTGCTGCTGCAGGCGCTGCTGCTGCGCTGCGCTGCAGGCGCTGCTGCTGCAGGTGCTGCTGCTGCTGCAGGCGCGCTGCTGCTGCAGGCGCTGCTGCTGCTGCAGGGGCTGCTGCTGCAGGCGCTGCTGCTGCAGGTGCTGCTGCAGTTCTGAACTTTAACAGCAGGAAAGAGTTTTATACATAAAGCAATTTATTTTAAACGTTTTCATCATTTCCTGTGTTTGAACTCTAAATATAAACGTCAAACGTTACTTCAATGAAAAAACATTTAATTAAATTATTTTTTGGTAGTGCTCCCTAATAATAATGGCTATTTTTAGGAGTAGCTCCGCGGGCGACTGAAAAGGTCCCTGTGGGCGACCGTGTGCCCGCGGGGACCATGTTGGTGACCCCTGCAGTAGAACCATGCATACCGGTTCTGACCCAGTCAGCAGGAAACAGCTGCTGTCTGGGCCAGGAAGTAGCAGGGAGGGAACCGCGCCATTCCTCAACATCCGACCCCAGTCCCAACACCTGCACGCCCGGAGCTGGAGGGAGGGCCGTGAGGCAGACAGAGCAACCGGGTCACAGGTTCTGTTCAGAACCAGCGCTGTCCGGTCATGGAGGATCAGTTAACTGCAGGCGGTCCGGTTTCACCAGAACCACCCAGCCTGAATAAAACATGGCAGATGGTGGCTCATAGGCCCCGCCCACGTTCAGGCCCCGCCCACCAGGCCTGCTGGCAAAGGCAGCAGAGACTCTGGGAGTCGAACTCACTGAGATATCAGGTTCCTTTGCTGGTGGTTGCCCTCAGTTACTGGGGAGACTGGGAGCCAACCAGTCAGAGCGTCTGCAGGGGCCTCATCTAATTAGGAGCAAGCAAACACCCTGCATGGGTGGAGGGGCATGTGTGTGTGTGTCTGTGTGCGTAGGTGTGTGGATGTGTGCGTGTGTGTGTGTGTCTGTGTGCGTGTGTGTGTGTCTGTGTGTGTGTGTGTATGTGCGTGTGTCTGTGTGTTGTGTGTGTGTGCGTGTGTGCGTGTGCGTGTGTGTGTGTGTGTGTGTGTGTGTGTGTGTGTGTGTGTGTGTGTGAGAGCTGATCTGCACCCTGACAGCCTCTACAACTCATTAACTGCTGGTTAAAAAAACGAAGCGGAGATTAACAGCAACCTGACCCACTTCACACACACTAACACACACACTAACACACACACTAACACACACACTAACACACACTACAGTGTGACTCTCCAGTTTGAACCAGCCCCTTGGATCTTCTGGTTAAAATGACTTTAATGTTCGGAACCAGAACCTCCTGACCCAGCCAGAACCAGAGCCACTGTGATGTTTTATTCAAATGTTTTCACATGACTGGTCCGAATGGTCCGGTTCTGTCCAGTTCTGCTGCAGTGAGTGCAGTTCTGTACCTGATAGTAGGTTCTGATGTGCCGGGTCAGAACCGTGAGGTTGTAGAGGCGCAGCGACACGTCGTTGTTCACGTTCTTGTTCAGCCTCTGATTGGTGGGTTTGGGGTCGCTATGGAAACAGAGACAGAGAGATCAGAAGCTCCACTCAGGACAGTAACCGCCCTGCTGTCCTCATTCTGCCAGCAGGGGGAGCTGCAGCAGCTGCCTGACACCTGCAACATGCTAACACTGCCTTTGCCATGCTAACTGTAATGTTAGCATGCTCATGCTATCTTTCGCATGCTAATATTTAATGTACAGTGCCGATTCTGATGCCTGTCAGAGTTAAATGTTTGGAAACATGGGGATGTAACCGTCCAGGGTTATTAGCGTCCCTGTATTGCCGCTAACAGCTCTGGTTCTGATCCGTGTTGCTTCATGATGAACATATGAAGAACCAGATCGGTATCGGGAGAAGTTCAATTCACCTTGCTCTGCCTCTTTTAGTAAAACTGTGTCCTCTTAACTGTTTTACTTTCACAAAGTTGTTATGTGTGTAACCATGACAACAAGGTACTGCTTGACGACAGAGCGGCTAGTTAGCATCTCGTCTAAAGTTAGCATCTCGTCTGAACTGTGACCCCAAATTCCACAGGAGCTTTAAAGGAGGAATTATGGACGTTCTGACTGAGGAGCGTTAAAAGTAAAGGAGCTGGATTAGCAGAGCTAGCTATCAGTTGATGGAGCCATCCTGGACATGTTGTTGTTAGTGTGTTAGCATGAGACTGTCATTCAATCAGAGGCCTCATCAGATTTGCTGTGAGACTGACTGCTGCTGGAGATCCTGGCAGCCCACAGCATCACCTTCCATAACTGTTTGGAGAAATGTGGATGATCTCTCTTACAACATTAATTTGGTCAATAAAAGGTTTCTGAATTGAACTGAAGACAAGGCAGGACCAAAGTCTAATTCTTTGTGTCCAAACAGACCACTGCCGGTTCAGGTTCTAATGGTGGATTCTCAGATTAGAGGCAATAATCCAGCTTCATCTCAGCCTCAGATTGATGATTATTATTAGCAGGAAAACAATGAGCAGAGAAACATCTGAACATCTGGTGTGTCGCCTGAGGCAGGATGTGGTCGCTCCGTCACGCTGTCTGACACACACACACACACACACACACACACACACACACACAGACACACACACACACACACACAGACACAGACACACACACACACACACACACCCACACACAGACACAAACACACACACACACTGACACAAAGACACACACACACACACACACACACACACACACACACACTTACCTGTCACGCACAGGAAATCCTGGACTGATGAACTCAGAGCAATGAGAGCAGGCTCCGCCCCTTTAATCACCTCCCCTCTATGCACTGCCCCCTCCCCATGAGGTACTCACATGTGGGTCATGACCTTATGCAGGAAGACGCCGTCCACCAGCTCCATAAACATGGCGACCCGCTCCTCGGAGCCCAGCGGTCCCAGCATCCGCACCTGGAGACACACAGGACAGGTGAAGGCTGGCTCCTCCCCTTCCTGTCCACCTTCAGCCTGACAGCAGACTCTGAGTTCCTCGGGATCCACTGCTCCGAGTTCCCAGGGATCCACTGCTCCGAGTTCCCAGGGATCCACTGCTCCGAGTTCCCAGGGATCCACTGCTCCGAGTTCCCAGGGATCCACTGCTCCGAGTTCCCAGGGATCCACTGCTCCGAGTTCCCAGGGATCCACCGCTCTGAGTTCCCAGGGATCCACCGCTCTGAGTTCCCAGGGATCCACTGCTCCGAGTTCCCAGGGAGCTGCAGCTCGTGTTCGCATTTAGAGGTGTGTGTTGAGCATGCAGTGAGAATATTTCATTTTATGTGGTGTGTGTGTTTATGTCTCAACTTGCTGACTGTCTGCGGCGATAAACTTTGAGTTCCCGGTTCGCCGGTGTGTTCTGGACCGGGCCTCCAGCCTGTGGAGGAGCTTGTTGACCACAGGCACATCAAATGCTTTCTCTACTTAAAATTGAGTAGAGAAAGCAACTCTAACCAGAGTTGCTGCGCGGCCAAGTAGAGATCAACTGGTCCCATAAAGCTGCATAAATGAATCTCCCATTTGACCCTCTACATGCAGCTGCAGAGACGCGCTGTGCGGCGGGTCCAGCTACACACAGGGCCGGTCCAAAGCTGCATGAGGCCTTCAGCAGAATTGGACCTGAGGGCCCCTCTTGCTGCTCAGTTTACCTGGCTGAGCAGGTAAATGTAACAGTAGTTCACCAAGATGCATCAATGACCAGTTAAACTCAAACATTAAACTGAAACCATCAGTTTGTTGCTATGGTAACAAAACTTTTACAACGTAAACTTGCCAGCTCCTTAAAATCTTACATTTAAATATTAAACAGCAGTGAAGGGAACCAGATTAACGAGCTGGAGATCAGGATGAACATTTACTAGCTGGTCTAGTTAGTAAGTCGTCGTTAAGCTATGTTTACCAAATGGTTTACCTGGACTAGTTAGGGAGCGGTTATCTAGCTGGTTCCAAGTTAAGCAGGACTAGTTAGTGAGCTGTAATCTAGTTGGTTTCTGGTTAACCAGGCACCTGCCGCAGCAGGTAGACTCACCCACAGCACCAGCGGAGACTCCATGAAGGAGGCCAGCAGCTCGGACAGGGTCACGTCCATGCTTGGTCATCAATAACTCATCAATCCAGCGATCGATCCGGATCAAAGCATGGGCCCCCCTCCCCCTCCTCTCCCCCCGCCCTGCGCGCGAGCTCCGCAGTAGCTGCTATTGTCTGTCCGGGTCCCTCGGTAAGTCCGACAAGTGGAGGAAAGGCGGATATAAACCAGCTGGACCGGGTCGGAACCTCCCTCACGGAGGTTTTTCTATAGTTCTGGAGTCGGTTCGGTTAGTTTCGCCGCTAAATGAAAGCGTTTCTATTGCGGATGGTGGCCAACACTTGATCCAAACTTCGCTCGGATAGTTGATTTTGTTGCCAAGGAAACACAAAGCCGGCCGTAAAGAAATAAAAAAAACGCTAGAAAGTTAGAAAATATAAAATATCCGATGAGAAAAAAGCGAAAGTCTTCAGCAGAACCGGGTCAAAGTACTTTCCCCCGTCGTCTTCATCCGGACCAACTCCTCACCGCTCCAACTGTCTCCATCAACCTGTGAGACCAGAGAACACAGGAAAGCAAACCGACGGTACGAACAGCCAATCAGCGGCCAGCCGCCGCGCCAACTCCCGCCTTTCCTCTGTACCAACCAATGAAGAAGAGGGTGTTCACACTGAGGCTAGCGTCACCATCGGGTAGAGCGACGCCGAAGAGCTCGAGGGAGCAAGATGGTGACCTACCGTCAAATAAGCTTATTTTCCATCTCCCACCGGTTTTACTGATGGTTCTTATATTTCCCGTTTTTATAATTTTTTTGTGAATTTTTACACGTAGAAATGTTACTGTTCTCATTCTATCCTTTTATTTTTAATATCTAGTGTATTTATGCATGTTATCAGCACATTCATTCGACTCAATGAGTGTACTGCAAGTTACACCATTGAGAGGAGAGAGCATCCCATAATATGGCAGATCGGGTGAGGAGCAAAGTGTTTTCTTTCCGGACAGAAAAGAAATCAACTCCGTCGGCTCACCAGAGGCAGTGAAACGAACCACTGTGATGGTGGCAGGTACTTCTCTTGTTCTTCACTCTGATTCGACTGAACTGCTTGAAACGGAAACCAAATATCAGCTCAGATCAAAGGTCAGATGCAAATGTGCAGAAATGAAGGCCGGCAGTGAGAGCAGCAGGGTGTGTGCGACAAGCACTGGGTCTACTGTCTCTCCCAGAACCGACCCGGAACTGTAGAACCGATTCCCGGCTCCGGTTCAGTCTGAATGAGCTTGGTCAGCAGCATCACTGACATCCTGAGACACAAACTCAACTCAAAGTTCAGTGATGCAGCGGGAAAAACCACTGATCACACGTGGCGCCAGCGAAAAGGACGACAGCGCCACCCCCTGGTGAATGATGACTATTACAAAATCAACTCTTGAATTGGCATAAAATCTACTGCATTTTGTTCCAGACAGCGAGTCTGTGGAGAATCCTGGTCCGACGGTACCGCTATCGGTCCACCTGGGTCAAATGTTCTGGACTCATCAGAGGATGGCAGTAGCAGATCCAACATGGCATCTCCACGGTGATAAGCATTCAGCACTCTGGAGCGAACACCATCTGGACCTGCAGCCTGGTTCCGGTCCAGTCTGTCCGGACGCCTCTTCACCTGTGAACTGAACCGGGTTCCTGGACCTCCTGTTTCTAATCTGGACTATAAAATACTTCTGTAAACTCAACAATAAAAATAAACTGCATTTCATTATTAATTAATTTTGTTCAGGCATTGATGAGGTCTGCTGCGGCAGTCAGGACCCCAGCAGAGATGTTGGAGTAGGGGAATCAGATCAGCTGACTCCTGGTTGGAGCAAAGCCATCTCATTGCTATGGTTACCTAGAGTAACTGCCACCCACAGGGAAAGTGAACAGGATGATAATCTGCCAGGTTTAATTCGTGACATCGCTCAGGTCAGGTCCTTCAGGTGTAGAACTAGCTCAGGTGAGGTCATGTGACCTGCAAAGGACTCACATGACCCACTCAGGTAAAAACAGAAACCAGCAGCCAATCAGATTCTAACAATTCTCTATTTATTCCTTCATTGTGAATATCAAAACAGGAAACAGTTTAAGAGGTGATTTCAGAAGAAAACGATTTACATTCAATGTGCTCCACTTAGCCCGCCCCCACAGTCCTCCTGGACCAATAGCAGCGCAGGTCATGGTGGAAACCTTCCATCTTATTGGTGCTTTGTGAACTTCATAAGTCTATAACAATATTAGAAATATATAAAGTCTCTAGAGCGTGGCAGACACAGAAACTGCAGTCAGGTTCTACTGTAGTCAGGATAATAATACTGCACTGTCTCTCACACACACACACACACACACACACACACACACACACACACACACACACACACACACACACACACACACACACACCTTGTGACTTTCCTTTAGCCACAGTGGGACCAGGAAGACTCAGAGGAAGAACCAGACCGTCTCCAGACTGGCCAGTATGAGGTCAGCCTCTCTGGGTCACAAAGTAATGACCAAGTGGGTGAAACCAGGACCTCCCAGTTCAGCAGTTCTGGTTCAGAGCTCATCCTGGACCAGTTCTCTGTGGTTCTGGATGTTAAGTCTCAAAGACAGAACATGTCCTTTGGGACCTACAGCACCTGGAGGATCCAGCAGGGGGTTAGAAGCCACCTGGCAGCCATGTTTGTTTTCTAGAGGTGGAATCAGCTGGGCTTGGACTGGTTCTGGTCCAGCTTCTGATGGGAGGTCCGTAGATATGACAGTTCACGCTTCGCCTCTGCGTGAACAGTTCACAGGTTGCTATGGGAATCCCAGAAGAGTAGGGAATCACCATAGCAACCGGTGACTCAGCAGTTTCCCCGACCAATAGGTTCGTGATTACATCGTGGGGGCGCTAGAGAGCAGAGGTGCTGAGGAAGTGATGTTTGCACAGAACAGCAGGGGGCGCTTCCATGAAGGCTCCAGAGTTCAAACAGGAAGTAGAACCGGGTCTCGAACCGGGTCTCGAACCGGTCAGCTCCATTAAGGAAACTATCAGCTTCCTGTTACAGCAAAGCCAGGTTCACAGGAAGCGGAAAAGATATTTAAATAAACTTAAATACATTTGTGACTAATCAAGGATGGGTCTGAGAAGAATTTACATGAAAAATAAAAAGGCTTTTGAAAGAAAAATCATTTTTTAGATCAATTTCTCAGGAAATTTGGGTTGAGAGAGTTTTGTTCACATTTTCTTTTGTTGATTTAGTTGTGTTTTCTGTGATTTCTGGTTTTGAATAAAGAGCTTTGGCTCGTTCAGGAAAATCTGGAGGAAACATTTTCTGCTCTGAACGTCAAATTTCACAACATTCAGCTCCAAAAATTTGCTCAGATTTTTCTGTGATTTTGTGTAGAAATATAATTCCTAATGCTGTGAAGGTTAGATTTCAGGACCGGGTGGTGCAGCGTTTACTGTGTGACCTGTGATGTCATCAGCGCAGCCAGGAGCAGGGCACCCACTGCGGCTCCGTGTCCAGCTTGTTGATGAGGCGCAGCAGCTCGCCGTAGGCCCGGTCCGGGTCCGTGTTCACGATGACCGCGTCGAAAAGATGGCCGCAGCTCTGCTCCATCTCACGTGCCTTCTCGATGATGTCACGCAGCTCCTCAGGCTGAAAACACACAGGGGTTAAGGGTCAGGGTTCAAGGAGCGGAACCGGAAGTGGAACCGGAAGCGGGACCGGAAGCAGAACAACCTTGGGGCTCTTGCCGTCCTTCAGCAGCAGCGCTCTCAGTCGCTCCTGGGACGGCGGGGCGATGAAGATGATGTAGGGCTTGAGGTCGGAGCTGCGCAGCACCTTCAGGGCCTGGGGGTGGGGACAGAGGGTCAGAGGTCGCCTGGGCCTGGAGCAGCAGCAGGGCGCCACCTACCTGTGTGTGCAGACAGAGCAGGCAGATCTTCCCGGCGTTGATGACCTGCCGCACCGAGTCGCTGCTCGTCCCGTACAGGTTCCTCTCGAACTCACCCGACTCGATCAGCTTCCCTGGAGAGAGAGACCCGAGGACCTGTTAGAGGACGGGCTGTTGATCTTTTTGACCCCGGGGCCATTTACATATTTACCATTATGGGTTCACCAAACTGACCTGGCTCTTGTTCCATGTTAAAGATCAAATCCATGTATTATATAAAACACTTACAGCATAATGTGACAATGACAAGGAGATTTATTGATCATTTGTACCAAAAATAAATAAAACATCTGAACAAATTGGTGGAACTGATCAAACAGCAACAAGAGTAACGTGGGGAAATTGGTTAAATTAAATTATGTGCTCAAAAATAAATAAAATAAATTATTTTAAAATTTAAAGTGCAAATGAAAATATAGTTATAATCTGCAAATTAATTTGAAAACTGCTTCAAACGGCAAGAACCAGAAGCTGCCCTCCATATTGTAACAAAGAAACAATCACTTCATTTAGTCTGCATAAACAAACAGAAGATTGGAGTATGAAAAATTTTATTTGCAACGGTTTATCTTTTGACAAAGTACTGCTCTCTTTTTTTTATTTGCCTCCTCATGAGATGCTTCAGATCCAGTCTGAGTCCGGTGGGTCAAGGTTCGCCTGCAGAGCCTCCAGAAGCTGCTTCGAGTTTTGGTTTTTGGTGAAGAAGAATCAACAAAACCAAAAGGAGAATCGTGATCCACTGAATTCAGGTTGTTAATGGGAAGAGCAGGGAGGAATTTGTCCTCCACAATCCAAGAGTCCACACGTTCCCTCTGAAAACAGGATTTCATGCGTTTTCTTCTCAAAACTTCTTCTTGCCCTCACACTTCGTCTCTGCTCGCTTACAAAACATGGAACTGGCTTTTTGGCAGAGTCGCCTGGCAACCTCTCAGCCAATAGAATGGAAGCGTTTTGCTGGGTGTGTTTGGTTCCTTACAGCGGGTCTGCCTGTGTGGCTGCTATCGACTGTAGCAGACTCCTGAGCACTGCCGGATATATTTATTCATATCAACAAAGTTTTGACGCGAGATCTTGGGGGGATAACGTTTCACAAGTAAGATGGACATATTACTGTTTATATTTCGTGAATGGAACATTACTAAGCTATATTTATGTCCACCGTCAAAAAGCCAGCTAATATTAGCGATAGTGCTCGATGTAACACCGGGTTCAGCTAAGTCATTGCAAGATAACTGAGATTTTGTAAATCTTAAAAAGTTTTAATTATTCCCTTACATTGATTTAGATTAAGCGACACAAAGTGGAAAAGACTGTTATTTATGTGTAATTGTTTCACTGTGTCTAAAGTAAGATGGCTCCCGTTTTATTCTGAAGGTTTTATAAAGACGATGTGAGGAAGAGGAGGGAGAGACGATTCACTGCACTGATGAAGGTCTGAAGCTACAACTCAGCTGGAAAACATGAATAAAACATACATAAATATTATATCATTATTTAATCATCTTTGTTTCTCTATGACCGTATTATTTTGGGTTTGTATATTTCTTTAAATATGTACCAATATGGGTGGGATACTGTGAACCAATTGATAAACTCTCTAGTCAAAGTAATATGTTCAAATTTAGAGATATTGTTTACATAAAAATACTAGAAATAATGTATAAAGCTTTGAACAAAAGTCTTCCTTCAGGTATTCAGAAACTATTTAAGCTAAGAAAGAATAAATATAATTTGCTTGCTTTGTTTATATTTGAATGTGCAAAAGAGAAGAGCCAGATAAAGTCCAGATGTGTTTCAGTTCTTGGTGTGAAACTGTGGAATGAATTGAATGATGAAGTTATATCCTTTCTTGGTGAACTTCTGAAGAGCTTTAAAATGTAAAATCTTACGCTGCTATGTAGATTTATAAATGTATTGTGAAAATATTCTGGTAGGTTGTAAAAAAACAGGGTAGGCAAAAATAAGCTTTGCTTCAGCCTGTTCCTTTTTTGGTAAATTGTGGGTTTGTTTATTGTTGGATTTTTGTTGTTGTCGTTTCTTGTGTTTGATGTGGACAATTTACCAAAATAAAGTGATTGATTGAACATACTTAAAAAAATGATGACTGGTTGTGTGCCCTGTAAAATGCTAATCCTGCATCAAATATTATATTCTGAATCTATTCTGTTTCCCCAAAAACAATATTTAAATATGTTGAATCATGCATTGGTCAAATTCAAAGATACTTGAAATAAATATTTTCCTTGTAAATGTAGATATGACAGCCATTGAAAAAAATGGTGAAAATCTGTTCAGTATTTGGCGAGTTGTGATCGATTAAATGGGCTGCTAAGTCATTGCACCTATCAAACCGTTTTTAAAACTGTATTTCAAACAAACAACATTAACATACATAGAGGATCTTTAACACAAAGATAAATATCACAAAACAGACTTTGACTGTGTTGTTTTTAAGGTTTTGCAATCTTTAAAGTAGAGTGAATAAAGAAAAAAAACAAAAGTTGCATAAATATATACATGAAATCCTGCTTTCAGACTGAACATGTTCCCCTACATGAATTTCTAGTGCTGGAGATGGAAATATTTTCATATTAAATAAGTCTCCAGTATCATCGGTTGTCGTCTAGCTGCTGGCTACTTCTTCTGCTTATTAAACAACTAACTGGCACATCACTGACACCATGTGGTGGCAACAGGTATTGCAACTGAGCCCCTATAAACATCTCTGGTTTCTGCAAACTTTACTTCACTGCGGGTAAAAATCATGAAGTTTCTTGCAGACCTGTATGTGACACTGGAAGCTTAAATGTGTGCCACGGCCCTATGGTTAAGACTGGCTGTGTTAGAGGACTTCTCCCCTCCTCCACAGGAAATAAATGAGCTACAACAGGAAGTAGAGAGTGACAGGAAGTCTCACCGGCTGCCAGCTCTGCTTCAAATGCCTGGCGGGACACAAAGTGGTAATCTCTACCGTTGACCTCCGCTTCCCGACGGCTCCGCGTGGTGTCTGCTCACAACACACACACACACACACACACACACACACACACACACACACACACACACACACACACACACACACACACACACACACACACACACGACAAAAGGCAGAACAATGTTAGAGAAATAATTTTGTGATAAAACTACAGAAATTATTCAAATTGTATATGAATAAAAAATTTCAGTTAAAAATATTGGACATTTTTAAATGTTATTGAAAATATTAACAGAAATAAAATGAATGAAAAAAAAGTATCAAATCAAAATGTAAAACTTGGAAAAGAACAAAAATTATAGAAAAAAAAAAAAGAAAAAAGCTATAGAAAGAGTAAAAAACAAGCTTATGTTTTAATAAATAAATAAATAACTTTATTAAGCAATGAGCCGATAAAAACTAAACACCCATTAGACATAAATAAATGTTTATTCGTGATCTGGACCATTTGGGTCCAACAGAACCACAGAGCCTTACGAGGCACGGCGCCAGCGAAGCGTTCTGGTTGGCTGCTCAGGAGCCTCTGCCTTAGCTCCGCCTGCCCACAGCTGTTCGGACCAATCAGAGCGATTGGACGCTTCCTATTGGATGGCTGGTGGTACAGAGCCATCTCCTCATAGGTCAGAATCTCCTCATCGAGATCTGGACCAGAGAAGAGACAGTTATAATTCAGATGAGAGAGAAGGAACAGATGTTCTGCAGAACCACCAGAACCAGACTTCTGGTCTGCTGGTTAGAACCTTTACTGGACTGAGTGCAGCGCAAAATCAAACTAGTTTTCAAAATAAGAGCCCATCAGTCACTTTAAGGCTGGTAGATCCAAGTTCTGTTGGTTTTGGAACTTTGATCTCAAACAGAACCGCAACACAGTCAGGTTGGGTCGGGCCGTACCGTCGCTCCTGTGGGAGTACAGCAGCTTCTTCCTTTTCCTCTTGTTCTTCTTGGCGCACCAAAGCTTCCCTGTAAACAAACGAGCCATTAGTCGGTTCTGGAGTCGCTCCATGTCAATGGGTCACACCGCACCGAGACAGAGAAGCTAAGGGACCAGGGAGAAAAATGTCTGATTTCTGGACTCAACTAAAAGTTACATTGGTTAGCTTAGCCTAGCAGCCAGCTACATCTCATCATCTCCTGGTTGTAATTTGGTTTTAGCTGACTGTAGCTCTGTTAGCCTTAGCCTAGCGTCGTCTTTAAGCAGTCTTAGGGTTACTTCACTGTAGCTTCAGTGACTCACCAGGTTTCTCAGACTCCTTGTCTTCTTCTATGGTTTGCTTCATGGCCTCACGTTGTTGCTGGAAGCTCTTCCCTGTGATGTAAACAAACCGAGCTGAACACCAGGCGTACCATATCCAAAGCGGCCAGAACCGGCAGCCCGGCAGCGCACCTGGGACGAGTCCGGCCAGCGGCTGGTTGTCCTCGTCGCCATCTCTGTACGCCTGCCACCAGTTGGGGTCGGCCTGGCTGATGATGTGGAGGATGTCTCCTTTCTGGAAGGACAGGCCCAGCTCTCGGCACGGCACGTACGGGTCATCGGACGGGTCATAGTCGAAGTGGGCCTTCACATGAACCTGGAATAAGGAAGATCAGATGAAGGTCTGGAAGCTGTGAGGGCGGAGCCTCGCAGGGCGGAGCCTCGCAGGGCGGAGCCTCGCAGGGCGGAGCCTACCACACTCTCCTTGACCGGCGACGGTTTGGTCTGAGCGCTGGGGATCAACACGAAGGTCAGGAGGCCATGCATGTCAGCCTGGTGGACACAGAGCAGCAGAAGGTCAGAGAGCAACGCCAGGTGTTTGGCCTCACCTGGTCCAAACACCTGGATGACGAGTGAAGAACTCACCAGGATGTCAAACACCTGGTTGACGTCCTTCCCTCTGATCTCCACACCATTGATCTCCAGGATCTCGTCTCCCTCAGACAGCAGGCCGCTGCGTTCGGCCGCTCCTCCTCGGACGATGCGACTGATGATCACGCTGTCCATCTCGTTGCGAACAGTCGCCCCCTGCGGGACAGAGCAGGAAAGGCGTGAGGTGGCGCGCGAGAGTCCGGCCGAGCGGAGATGTTCCTCAGCCTCACCAGGGGAACGTCTCGAGCCTTCTCGATGCGGACGATCTTCACGGTCTCTCCGCCCCACTGGGTCACAGTTTCTCCTTCCAGCGTGTCGGACTCCGGCTCCATCTCTCTCTCCGCCACGCCGTCATGAGCCCGCAGCAGCGCCTGCAGAGGAAGCATCTTGCGGAGGACTGCTGGGAGCCGGCAGGCGACGCCCCCTGCTGGTCAGGGCCTTACCTGCAGCTGGGTGTCGGACAGCAGGCCGAGCAGCTCCATGCCGTCTTTACTCTGGCTGGCCTGCACCAGGCTCCTCACCTGGAAACACAGAGAGCCGGGGTGGAACCGGAGCAGCGATCGGGGAGTGGTCAGAGGTCAGAGGTCGTCCAGCAGAGTTACCTCCAGGGCCAGCGGCAGCGCCTGCTGGGTCACTGGGAACGGTGGTGTCGGTTGCTGCATGCTGGACGCCACGGCGTTGTGGATCCTCAGTGCCGACTGGAAGTCCGACTGCAGGGAACCAGAACACAGCACTTAAGCCGGGTCAGGCCCGGTCCGGTTCGGCCCGGTTAGTCAAGGCAGCTTCAACAGAAGCGCCTCAAGTCCTGAATTATCAAGACCAGTTAGCTCTACTGGAGAACATCCATCCCGGTTCGAACTGCCAGAACCCAGACAGTAAATTAGTGGCGTTCAGTAATTACCTTGTTAAGCAGAGCCAGAACCAGATCCACATCGTTCTGGCTCTGCTGGTCACACAGGCAGCTCCGGACCTGCTTCAGGGACAGCAGCAGCTCCTCCAGCTCTGAGGGACAAGAGGACAAGACACTCATGGGGCAGCATGGGGCAGTGAGGGGCAGCATGGGGCACTGGGGGGCAGCATGGGGCAGTGAGGGGCAGAATGGGGCACTGGGGGGCAGCATGGGGCAGTGAGGGGCAGGAGGGGCAGCTGGGGCACTGGGCAGTGAGGGGCAGCATTGGGCACTGGGGGGGCAGCATGGGGCAGTGAGGGGCAGCATGGGGGCCCTAGGGGGCATGGGGGCAGCATGGAGCAGTGAGGGGCAGCATGGGGCAGTGAGGGGCAGCATGGGGCACTGGGGGGCAGCATGGGGCACGTGGGGGCAGCATGGGGCAGTGAGGGGGCAGCAGGGGGCACAGGGGGGCAGATGGGGGCACTGGGGGGCAGCATGGGGCAGTGAGGGGCAGCATGGGGCACTGGGGGGCAGCATGGGGGCAGTGAGGGGCAGCATGGGGCCCTGGGGGGCAGCATGGGGCAGCGAGGGGCACTGGGGGGCAGCATGGGACAGTGAGGGGGCAGTGAGGGGCAGCATGGGGCAGTGAGGGGGCAGCATGGGGCAGTGAGGGGCAGCATGGGGCACTGGGGGGCAGCATGGGGCAGTGAGGGGCAGCATGGGGCAGTGAGGGGCAGCAATAAGGAAGTGGAGGGCAGTGGGGGGCAGCATTTTTTACCCTTCATTTCTACACCTTCCCAGCGTACCTGAAAGCTGTTACCATGACAACAGGCTGTTTTTGGTTTCTGATATGTGACGTGCAACTGCCCAGGGCGGCACTTTGTGGGGCAGGGAGGGTTGAAAGGCTTCGTGAACAAGGCTAACAGTCTGGTAAACTCAATAACAGATAAATTAATGGAGCTAACGGAGACAACTGAGCTAACAAAGCTAATGGACATAAAGCTAACGGAGCACCAGGACACCCACATCTTTGTTGGATACCAGTCTTGGTCTCAAGACCACTTTGTGATGCTCTCAGTCTCTGCATTTTATTTCAGGACCACAACTTCGGAAATATCACTAGATTACCAGCATACTATCCAGTTTATTCCAAGACACTGGTTTCCTCTGAGCGGCGGATGTCTAATTGTCAGTAACAGAATCCCTACATAAATCATCAGACATGGCAACATGTAAATTCAGCAGCGCTTCGGTTGGACCATGTCAAACTTTTATTGTTTGACATGGTCGCTTAGAAAAGAAGCTCAAAGAAAGGAAAGCTCTGTGAGGTGATGCTAGCAAAGCCAGCAGAATCAAGGCAGAATGGAGGCGCTGACTGACATGTTGCATGTATGGGACAACGCTGTGGGCAAAGTCTGCAAGACAGTGATGTTACATTCATGAACGATCTGATTTTACTAGACGAGTCTTTACTAAGAACGACAGGACTGGCGCCTCACTGAGAGCTGTCCTTTGTTCTTGTAAGGCTCTAATTATTTTATTTAATTATTACATTGATATTAGTAAATAAATAAAACCCAAGAACTTAAGAGCAGCAGAGCATGCGCTTTGCTCTGACTGTTTCCTGTCATGTGCCACATGTTACAGCTCTGAGCTGCTGAGCTTCATGCAGCAGCTCAGAGACAGAGTCAGTCGCCTTGTGCTTGGTTCCTTCCTGCTCGTTGCGCCTTGCACAGCGTTCATAGACGAGTGTTGTGAACCGTCGGGGAATTGCGTTAATTGCTCCGATTAATGGTGCAGACAGTGGTGGTTTCTGACATGGGCGATATGGGCAACCGCCCAGGGCGCTGCCTTTTTGGGATGGCACAAGACGAGAGGTGGAAGCAATGCAGAATGAATTAGTTTGAACTGATGATGATACTGGTTAAATTGATTTCAGCTAAACTATTTAATTTTTAGGTGTTTTATGGAAAATAAATGTTTCAGATCAATTTGAGAAGGAATTTTGATCATATTTCACATTTGATTGGGTCATGTAGCCGGGCGCTGGTCTTGGGTTAGGTGGTCTCGACTAAAACACTGCCCACATGTAACCGCACGTTGGTCTGCGTGTGTTTTTAATACCTTATGGGGACCATTTTCCTGATGCATACTACGCTGCTCCTGGGCCTCACAAGGGGTCAGGGGTCAGATTTAGGACTAAGGTGTGAATTGAGTTTTGGTTAGACTGTGGAAATGAATGGAAGTCAATGGAAAGTCCCCACAAAGACAAACATTTGTGAACAAACAAAGCTTTAATTAAGTCTGTGTCTCTTGTGCCGCTCTCCCTCCCTGAGGAATTCCCTCCCTGACAGGAACACGTTCCCCCCTCCTCCTCTTACCCAGCAGCGCCTGGCTCTGGGCGCCGCAGAGCGCTTGTGGCGGGACCAACGCGTCCTGCAGGAAGGTGGGGTTGTCGATGCCAACGGCGTGCGGGTTCTGGGCCAGCTTCCTGAGTCGCAGCGAAGCGTTCAGGTCCAGCTGCCGGCCCTCCTCCTCTCGTCGCCGCCGGAGATCCTCCTGGAAAATGAGCAGAATGAAGCCTTATGAGCTGCAGTCCAGAGGC
This sequence comes from Poeciliopsis gracilis, assembly GCA_911649635.1. Taxonomy (NCBI): domain Eukaryota; kingdom Metazoa; phylum Chordata; class Actinopteri; order Cyprinodontiformes; family Poeciliidae; genus Poeciliopsis; species Poeciliopsis gracilis. Next base: position 501,297 of record CAJVRI010001528.1, on the reverse strand, counting down.
TACGCTAAGCTATGCCAGGGTACGCTAGGCTATGTCAGCGTGATAAACGCAGCGGACGCAGTGCCGATTGCCGTCTAACAGGCTGTAGCAGAAACTGCTGCGATTCCTTCATTCAGAAATCTGATAATTCTGTGAAATTCCACGTTTTATCCTGGATTCTGTTTTATTCTGCTTTCTGCGTTACCCTGACAACGGTCCGACACGGAGCACCTTCTTCCTGTCAAAGACGAATAAAGTTTGATTTGATACACAACTTTAAATACTGGAAGACATTTTAAATATCCAAAATGAAACACGACTAAAAACAAATAAACAGGAAATGTGAACAAAATTACTTTCTGTTCCTTCCGAAAAATGTAAATTATAGCAATTAATTAACAAATCAACAGGCTGAGCTCCAGTTCTGAGCTAGCCGAGGCTCTCTGGAGCAGACCGGGCCCGGTTCTCTTGGTACCTGGTGCTGCCTGATCCTCTCCAGCTGGGCGGAGCGGCGCAGCGGCAGCGTGCGGGCCCCCAGCTCTGAGGGACAGTCCACGGCCATCTCCCGGGGCGGCTGGCCTCCTCGCAGCTCTTCGTCCGCTCCCCGCCCTCCTCCGCCCTCCCCAACATGGCCGTTCAGCTGGGAGGTCGTCATGCCGCGCTCTCTGGGCTTTATGGGTGGATCGGGTCACGGGTCGGGAAGCCGGCAGGGTCTAGGAGGGAAGCTCAGCAAGCACAGCAGCCATGATACCTGAGGACAGAAGAAGATCCTCAGAACTGGGAACACTGGGAAAATATGGTTCTGGAGGTCAGTCCAGTCAAAGTTCTGGTTCAGGCTCAATAAAAATATTCTGCTTTTCAGTAACAACAGTAATAATAATAAATCAATAAATGTGGTAAAACGCAACCGGACCTCCAGGTTAGGTTCTGGTCAGACCCGGGTCAGAACCCATACTCATCAGCTAGGCGTTCTCTCATTTCTTCCTTCCACCTGATTTTCCAGGATGTGAACCTTGGATGGTTCCTGACCGTCTGCTGGACTGGACCGCCTCCAGAACCTCACTCAAGTTGTGGTTGGGCCCAGTGTGGACACAGTCTGGATTTATACTTGACCCGGTGCAGAGGAACAACTTTTACATGCGCAGACTGGACCCAGATTTAATGGGGTCGGCTCCAGGTCCTGCTCTGTCCTCAGAATCTCGCCTCTGACCCCATCGTCATGGTAACTCAGCCTTGCCCACATGAACCGGCCCTGGTCCCATTCAGGTTGGTTCTGAGTGCAGTTCCAGCAAAACCGGGTCAGAGGGAAAACGCTGAAGTCAGCATTGCAACCTGAAACCCAAACAAAGAACCAGAACCAGAACCTTCACCCAGCCGGGCTGCTGGACGTTCTTCAGTTGGTTCTGGTTCCTGTTGAGGACGGTTCGGTTCGAGGTTCGGCCACGCCCCGCCCCCTGACGCCAGGCTCAGCAAGGGGCGGGGCCTGGGTCCCAGTTGTACTATTGGGAAGATAAAGCCAGTAGTTCAACTAGGAACCAGTAACTAAGCGAAGAACCAGGAGCAGTTTCAGGGCGGAGACACCGAGCTAACCCTGAAGCCTGAAGCTAACCTGAAGCTAACTGAAACCGGTTCCGTTTAAACCAGTTTCAGGAGAAACAGCGGAACTGCTGGGATAATTCGGTCTGCTTCAGTCACACTGAGCTGCGATTCTCCAGTAGAAAAAACCCAAACCTCACCTGAACGACCGGAACCGAACTTTTCTGGGTTTTATTGGGCTAAAGGTAGAAGCTAGCTGCTAGCAGCGCCTTCCTGGGGCACCTGTTGATAACAAAGCCGCTCGTAAACACTCACCTCCGGGTCAGAGCGCTCCACGAACTCCGTCAGTCCCGCTACATTCAGCTCTGAAACTCCAGATCAAATATTGCCAAAAGTCCGCGTTTTAGTGCCTTACAATCCCAGTTTCACTCCGACACACTTGTTGCTGCTTCATCGGTGAAGCAGAGTCCTCCTCCCCGTCTGTCACTTCCAAATCCACTCAGGGCGGGCTCCGCTGATAAAACACGGATCCTGATTGGACGTCACGGTCAAAGGAATCCAGTCTAGGCCAATCAGAAGCGCTGATTTGGGGAATGCAGAATGTAGCAAAGTGGAGCTATGCTGCGTTAGATGACACCCAGAAACTGGAATGTTCATCTCTGAGGAACGGAAATAATGCCAGAAACACAGATATTAACTGAACGGAAATCTGTTCTTTGTGTTGAGCAGGATTCTCCTGAATATTATACGCTAGGCTACACAGTCTCTACGCTCTAAACCAGTCACAAATAAAGATAACATTAACAATATTTAAATAAAGCAGATTATTACCACACCTGTGTGAATGTTAATTTATTCAAGTTACAAAATATCTAACGTTCGTAGTTGTTTGTAGGACAAAAATAGATGCACTTTTTAAATGTTTTATCCATACTGGAAAAAAATTACTTTCACTCTTTTTTTTAATAAAGATTAATAAGGTTCTTTATTTTTCAGTCAGTAAAAATCAGGAGAGCTATCTGGACAATACATGACAATAACTTAAAAAACAACAATGAAACACTGGTTAATACATCTATTATATATTTCAGATATCCACGTTACTGATTGTGATCTAAGCACTAAATAAGAATTTCTCGATAAAGAGGAAATAGCAATAAAGAAAATAAGTGTTGCGAGATTCGTTTCTATTGTATAACTATAGTAACGGCAGTTTGGTTTCCTGCCCACTAGGGGAGCCATCGGGAACTATACCGGGAAACGAGTTCGAATAAGAAGTAGTTCATGTTGTTAGCTGATGCTGCAGCTAAATAAAAGAAATCCGGCTTTTCACCTGGCTTCTCCGGTCTTCCGTCATGTCACGACAATGAGCATGATGAGAAGGTAAACAGTTATTCACAGGTACAAATAAAAGGTACAAATAAAAACACTGACAGCTTTTATTACCCGTCAGAATATTGAAACTAAAAAAACAAAAAAAACTGGAGATGTAAATAAAATTCATATGTATGAAACGAAGTAAAACCAAAACCTGAAGTTTGGGTATTTTGGTGGTTCTGATGGACAGAGATATGGAGGTCCAACCGAACCTGGTCGTTTCAAGGGTGGTGTTGGACTTTAAGCCTGTTCTCTGTGGCCGAACCACTGGTTTTAGGGTTTGAACTGGCCCTATACCAGTTTCAACTGGTCCTAAACCAGTGATGATCTGGGGAAGAATCAGTGAACCTGGACGTTTCCTTCCCGCCTGCTCGGATCCAACATGGCGGATGGTGTTTCTGTAAATGAAGGAAGCTCAGCAGGTAGAGAATAATCAGGATTATCTTTAATTCAGTTTCAGTCATGTTACAGAAAATCATCCTGTCGTATTTACAGTAGAATGCTGTCATTGCTTCAGGAAGTGCTGGTCATGTTGATCGTGTGCAGACACTGACTCCAGTGTTTCCAATCTCACACAAAGGCAGTTTCACAACAACCGCTGCTGCTGCTTCTTGATTGGCCGGCCGGGCGCCTGCCTGAGAGGACCGAGGCTGCGTTCAAGTCACCATGGAATTTACACACCCATGAGCTGCCCAATGTGGGAAAACTAAAGTGAAAATGTTTCGTTTTTATTGACATTTAATTTAAATATCCTTCCCAGAAATAATGAGGCGTCCTCCGGTCTGCCGTGACTTGAACGCAGCACGAGCAGCAGAAATCACTGCGGCGCATTTGAGGTAACTGGGAAGTTTCTGAATCATAAATGATGGGGAGCGCTGCCCAGGTGCTGCACCTGACCTGGAACCACACCTGCCCATCTAGAAGGGAACGCCCCTCCGTAGGCATGCAGGGTCCATGATGAGAGAGAGGGGTCAAAGGTCAGACACTCTGCAAGGCAAAAGATCCTCAGAATCTATCAGAACATTTCAGTAAACCACGAAAACCGACGGAAAGAAAAATAATATGGAAAAAACTATAGTAGTTCAGGAACTTTAACGCACCACAGGCCACAATATGGGACCTTGCACGCAGCGCAGAGCAGCTGACCTTTGACCGGGTTTGGCACTGAGGGGAAGAGTGAGAGGAAGAGGAAGGTTTAATGAATGTTGATATTTAATGTTTATCTGCATCTAATCTGGAAATGATTTTAGCCCGTATCAAACTCTCCAGAGCTCTGTACGGAACACCTGCGATGCCACAAAAATAAAATTATGAAATCTGAAGTAAAAAAAGATGCTTAAATTATCTCAATATTTTAAGAAGTTTTTGAATTGTTGAATTTGCTAATAATTCAGGAAAAGAAAACATATTTATAACAACATATAATGAAGATAAAATGTCAAAAACGAGAAAAAAATCATTCTTTGTTGGGTTTTAAATAAGGTACGTTTTCTAACATTTTGGCCATTTTTCTGTTTTATTTCCATATGGAAAACCTGAAGTGTCAAAATTGAAACTTAATAAAATGACATTGAATTTTTCAGAGAACTGTGAAGGATGCAGTAAGAGCGTTTCTTCAAATCTTAAAAAGGTTCTTGCTCGTTTCTCTAGATGAAGCACCATCAGGTATAAACACACAGTGTAGTCCTGAACCGGAGCAGCAGAGTTCTACGGTTCTGTTGGGTTGCTAGTGGCCAGGACGGCAACCATGAAACGTCACAATGAAAAGCTTTCCTGTTTTCTGGATTTAATTGATGTTTTGGATGTTTGGAAGCTGCTGACTGGCTGAGCTGAAGCCAGGAGTGTACGGAGAGCCGGTGGTGCCACAGAAAACTCCACTTCTGTAAAAACGACCAAAAGATCAGGCAGGAAAAGTAAAGAGAGACATTAGTTAGAGGAGTCATGCAAAAACTGAAGCCATTTTAGATTTCTTTCTCTTTTAACAGAATTTAAGTTTTTAAATATTATCATCATCAATAAAGAGCAGAAGCAGCTCTTTATTTATGATAAAGAGCTGCAAAGGACCCAGTAAATAAATTAGACACATTAGATAAATACATTTTGAAAAATGGACAGAAAACAATAAAATAAAAATATGGGTTTCTTTTATTTCTCTTCACTGATTATTATTCCTGCTTTTTTTTGCCTCTACATTCTTCCATAACGTGGCGTTTCCTGTGGCATCAAGCTCTAGGCAGATGTTTGACGGAGAGCAGCAGCTGCTCCAACAGGCCGGTTCTGACAGCGGCCTGACCCGGGCCCGGACCGGTTCTGCTCTGCTCATGGCTTCACTGTTTGGTGTTTCTGAACATCAGCCTTGATGTTTCTATTTCGTGGCAAATTGTGGAGCTCCAGCAGGAAGTGGACGGGTCCCACTCATCATCATCTTCATCATGGACAATGATTTCTATGTGATGAAGGAGGGAGCAGAAACAGAAGAGAAGGAAAAAGAGGAGGATGAAGAGGAGGAGGAAGAGGAGGAGGAGACTCTAGAGTTTACCTGCCAGGTAAAACGCACAAAGCAAATGAAGAGGAGATGAAAACTACTGAGGTGAGAATATTCAACCAGAACCATGGCAATAATAATAAATAGAATATTAATTAAGAATATTAATTGTTATTAGGATAATAATATTACATAATAAATCTTCTTTTATATATTTTTTCACATTTTTTCTCTGTTGAAGTACAGCGAGCTCCTCAGAGAGGATTCAGCCTGCACTGGCTCCGATTGGCTGTTGCATATGACATCACAGCTAATGGCCACCAGATAGACATGCATCACTTCCTGCCCCGCCAACTCCGCCCTTCCTGTCCGGGTGAGACGTCTCCTGGCGTTGCCACGGTGATCGGTAGCAGGTGACGCGAAGGTCTGCAGGAGAAACAGAGAAACATGGCAGTAGACGGCTTGTTAGTCCCCCAGCCAGCGGGGGGCGACGGCGGGCGGCTCACCTGCATCATAGCCGGCCAATCACCATGACGTCCACCACCTCGCCCTTGTGCAGCTCCACGTACTGCTCAGTCTTGGGCGGCAGCATCAGCAGCCCGTTGGCACTCCGCATGGACATGAGGCGGCTGGACACCTGGTTCCCTGCAGGACAACAGCATCAGCGCCGACCCGGTTCTGGTTCTGGTTCTGACGGCTGTCTGGGTCACTACAGGTCACCAGCTGGAACTAAAGAATCTCCTGCCAGAATCAGCCCCCGGGTCTCTGGGAGGATTCTGGCCTTTTAGCAGGAAGAAAGCTCCAGCAGAACCAGAACCAGAACCAGGCTCGGTTCTGTACAAAAGGTACATTTAAATATTTTCAGGCCTGATTCTGCTGCAGAAACAAACTTCTTGGTTGAATAAAGATTTTGCTTCAGATGTACCAGGCGTATGCAGACTTTAGGAGCCAACTGTACGTTTCCCGTCCCCTTGAAGGTCAAAGGTGAAAGCATGAGCTGACCTGTGCTCTGGGCCCAGGGTAGCGGCTCCTGGTGGTGCCAAGTCAGGATGCAGCGGTGATATTCGGGTCGGGGGTCCAACTTCACGTCACAGGACAGCTGGACAAAAAGCAACAGGCGTTGGCCAATCTGTGAAACACTTAGCCTAAAGGACTCCACACAAACGGCCTAATTCAAGTCTAAACCCTTACATGTTTATTGTTTGAATTCTAGAAAGCTCCATGTAACAAGCAGCAGCATTTTTGAAAAACCATCCATCTCGGTGGCTAGCTAACACTGATAGCTTTTATCAATGCTACCTATCAGCTAGCAACTGTTCAACAAATGTGAAAACATTAAATGCATCACTATCAAAACATCAGTGGCGATATTGGTACATGGCCATGTTAACCTGCTAACCCTTCACCTTAGTTCACAGACGGCGCTAAGTAGAGCTAACAGCAACTATTTTAGGCTAGCTGCTATTCACTGGCACAGCTAGCATTAGATCATCCTAAATGCTTCAGTAGAATAAGACTGGACTTCTCCTTTCATGAAGACGCTTGCAGTTCTGACTATGGCATAACTAGAATTAGCTTGCTAGCATTGTCTAGTATGAGATAACTGGCTTATGTCTAGCATTAGCTTGCTAGAACTATACCGGCACTAGCAGGCTAGTAAAAGATAGCTCCTGTTTATCTTTTCTACGTAGCATCGGCTGTAAATCTACTATAAAAGTGTTCATTAATAGCAGACGCGCCGCCTCATCTGATGCTGTGGCCAACCTGCTGACCAGACACCAGCTAGCTATCTGACACTCACTAGCTGGACAGGTAGCACACTGTTAACCCAGCAGCTACAGACCGTTCACTTCCATTATCATTGTGATCCACAGCAGGATGAATATCAATCCTCATCGCTGTTAGCACTGGAAGTGGAACAGCATATCAACAGCAGACTTGAACATAAAGACGTGAAGCTTCTCTAGTGACAATAACAAATATCCATTTCTAACTCTAAAACCCAAAGCGAGGCACTGCAGAGGCCTTTACCCGGGCTTTGATGATGGTGGGCCGAGGGTCCAGAACACCTTGCATCTTCCTCAGAGCCGGGATCACAAACAGGTTGCAGGTGACCACCGCCGACACAGGGTTACCTAGAGGCAGCGTGACAGGCTGAAAATACGCTGGAAACACACTGGGAACACGCTGGGAACACACTGGAAACACACTGGGAACACGTTGGGAACACACTGGGAACACGCTGGGAACACACTGGAAACACACTGGGAACACACTGGGAACACACTGGAAACACACGGGGAACACACTGGGAACACGCTGGGTACACACTGGGAACACACTGGGAACACGCTGGGAACACACTGGAAACACACTGGAAACGCACTGGGAACACACTGGGAACACGCTGGGAACACACTGGAAACACACTGGGAACACACTGGGAACACACTGGGAACACGCTGGGAACACACTGGGAACACGCTGGAAACACGCTGGAAACACACTGGGAACACACTGGAAACACACTGGGAACACACTGCATACACACACATATCCATAGCTCCTGCAGGAAGCATTCTGGTGTTTTCAAAGTAAAAGCCTGTCCTGTGGTACCTGGCAGTGCAAAGATGAGCTTCCTGGTCCCATCGATGTCGGCGGTGGCGAAGGTGGTGGGCAGACTGTGAGACAGAAACAGTCAGCTGACCGAACCGCAGCAGGAAGTTCGCTTCAGGGTCAGATGGTTTCGACAGGTACTCCCTCACCTGTAAGGAGAACAAGCCCCGCCCCCACGCCTCATACACTCACCCCGGCTTCATGAAGACGCGTCCGAAGTGGATCTGAGCGTGCAGGTCGATGTCCAACACCTGCTTCAGGTAATCCTGAGAAACCGACAGGTTAGGGCACAGCCTGTCGGCTGGCTGGAGCCAGGCCCTCCGTCGTAGCCACCTACCTTCTCCCCCATGGACACGCCCCCTGAGGTGATGATGACGTCAGCGCGGCTGATTCCCTCATGCAGCGCCGATAGCAGGTCATCAGGGCTGCAAACAAAACCACAGGTGAGTGTGCAGCAGGGGGCGCCGCTGCACGCTGCGCGCCTCCCTACTTGTCTCCGACGATGCCCAGGTTGATGGTGGGGTAGCCGTGCTCCTGGATGGTGGCCAGCAGGGTGGAGCGGTTCGAGTCCCGGATCTTCCCGGGGTGGAGGTCGTCCTCTGGGTTCAGCAGCTACAGGGAGAGAGACAGGTGAGTCCGGGTCCAGGTCCGGTGGACCTCTCGGCAACTGTACCTCGTTTCCGGTTGACATGACGGCCACCACGGGGAACTTGTGCACGCTGACCTCGGTGACCCCCACAGTGGCTAGCAGACCGATCTCTGAGGGGCCCATATGGGTCCCTTTGGCCAGAACGCACTCCCCCC